>UESW01004571.1:163480-227288 GCA_900491605.1 Calamus simplicifolius | reverse complement strand
TTTTACATTTTTATACTTTGATGTAATGAAAAGTCTATTTTGAATGGTCAATGTAATCTAAGTTTGAATGTATTTCTTCCTTTTATCAATGAATGAATGATTTTGTTAAATCATATCTTGAATGAATGATTATGTTTGATGCATCTCTACCTTTTTGTTGATAACAAAAAAGGGGGAGAGTTTTATAGTTTTATAACTGTATATGCATGGGGGAGAAATTAATTAATCAAATGATATTAAAATGATTGAATGAATGAGATAAATAAATGAATGAATGGATATTTATTTAAGTTTCATAGGGGGAGCTACCTCATTCAGGGGGAGCCTAAGCCTAACTATGAAAATAAAATAAATTCTCTAATCAATCATGCATAAACTCAATGTTTTTGTCATCATCAAAAAGGGGGAGATTGTTGGGGAGATTGTTGAGAATTTGTTGCCCCAATCTTATTGATTTTGATGATTACCAAAAGCCATGAGTATATTAAAAGATGTAATGAGTTTATTTACATGAACAATGAATTTATTTAGAACAATGAATGAGAATGTTAAAGTATAACTTTAATCAATTTGAAAGTAACTTCAAGCTCCATGTTTAAGCTTTCAAAAAGAAATTTTATACTTCATATTATAATCAATGAGTTTTTGGAACATTTCTTGAATTGATTCCTAATGACAATTTTATTATATTCAAGTCAAAAATTGATTTAAAATGAATCTGGAACGAATTTAAAGTCAATCAGAAAATTCTCTGATTTTTGATACGTTCCGGAGCCGACTCTAGAGTTTCAGAGTCGACTCCACTCAGATACAGAAATGACTGTCTGTCTCGAGTCGACCCCTGTGATTTCATGAGTCGACCCCCGATTCTGTCGAGCCGACTCCATGACTGTGTGAGTCGACTCCGCTCAGACACCAGAGGTGTGTTTTTCTGAGCATTTTGCGAGTCGACCCCTTGCCTTTCATGAGTCGACCCCCGACTGTCAGGAGTCGACACCTTATTTTTGATGAGTCGACCCTTTGACTTTCTGAGTATTTCTATTTTTGGTATCACGACTTCGAGCCGACTCGCGAAAGCAGGAGTCGACTCCAGCAAATCTGGGCGAGATTTTTTCGAATGCCAACTCAGCGTCAACGGTAAGATTTTTAATTAACGGCTATTTTTCTTTGTTTCTAACGGCTATATTTTTGCAGAATCTATAAATAGAGAAGCCGTTTTCAAATCAAAGATATATAAATAGAGAGATATTCACTTCAAGAGAAAGAAGAGAAAAATCGAAAAAATAGAGCTTCATTTGAAAAAATCCGTGATTCAAAATAGAGTGAAAGAAAGAGTGTGAAATCAAAGGAAGCTCCTTCTGTGCTCAAGCTCAACAATCCAAGGAAGCTTCAGAAGAAAATCCAAGAGCTATTCAAGAGCATCTCAAGTGATTTTCAACACTCAAGAAAAGAGGAAAAGCTCAAATCAACTCCAACGTACAGTCCGTGAAGAATCCGAGCTGAGGCCCGATTCTACACTTCAAAGGAGTTGAGGAAAAGAAGAAAAGAAGAAAAGCTCAAAAGCCAACCAACTGCAAATCAGGCTTTTCTAAACTTTATTCTTATATTTGATTATCTGCTCATTAAGGAGCTTTGTAACTGAAAAATAATATTTTATTTTTTGTGTCTAGTTCAATCTGGGGATTGAACTAGTTGAGGTAGTCTTACCTCGGTACAAGCTTGGTAAAGCTTGTGTTAGGGTTTTTGTGCTGGTGAGCCCTTGAAAACCAGCTGGGTTCGTTGTGATCCCAGGAAAACAACAAGTTTGAGTTGTGAGCTTGTAAAACAACTCGGCTGTAATCAAGGAAGATTATAGTGTGGACCCAAGTGAATCTTGGGAGTGGACGTAGGTGTTGGATACACCGAACCACTATAAAATCTTTGTGTTTGCCGTGCTTTCATTGACTCCTTCTCTATCTCTGTTTTATTCACTGCACCTTGTATTTACATTGCATTTGCCTTCATCTTCTTAAGAAAATATTTGTAAAAGGCTAATTTTTTAAAGAACCCAATTCACCCCCCCCCCCCCTCTTGGGTTGTCATCTGGGCCAACAGGTGTGTCTTAAATTTCTCATTGGCTCACTATCGGATATGATTATCCCTTGGCTTTGAAAGATTTTAGTTAGTATCATGCCGTAGGGTAAACTAGATTTCCTCTTGCTCCCACAATCAGCAATGTACCATAATATCATGCTCGGAAGATTGATGGGTTTCCAGTCACTATAGCATCCATTACAAAGATATCTTTCTCAGAAACATAGTCAAATCTCCCAATCTTAGGGAATAGGATCCTACTACAAATATTATGGAGAAGTCTTAATTCTAAGGACAGTTGATTTGCAAAGACTTCTTCAAAACCAACAATCTCTTTGTTAAGCAATCTTGATAGAGCTGGGCTATCATCAGATGAAAAAGTGGAAGTACCAGACACTGGAAGTTCCAACAATCTTGAGAGTAAATCCACTGTCACAGTTATTCTATTTCCTCTAATGATGCTGACTAATCCATTGTCTCCTCTTGACAGATTTTTATAAAATTCTTTAACTAGGGCTGGGTAGGTTGGACAATCTAAAGAACATATCTTCTCCCATCCCATTTCAATTAACTGCCTCCCCACAAGAAAACCTTCTGCCTCAAATAATTCAAAATCAACCTTCCTCCCGTTGTAATCACTCTATCGGCAAGACGATCTACCTGAGATGTGGCCGTAGTGGGAGAAGCACTCGGAGTCGAAGAGGATGAGGTGGAATCCATGCTCGGTGAGGGTTCACGAGCGGGACGCCTCACAGTCTTCTTCACCGCCTTCTTCCTTTTCATCCCGGCCGCACCAATGCTAGAACCACGGGTTTTAGGAGCCATTTGATCTAGTGGAAAGGTTAATCAAGGATTTCTAAGGTTTTGGTAGGTTAGGAAAAATTTTGGAGAGAGTATTTGAAGGATTTGAGATGATAGAAGTGAGCGACGAGTCGACTCTGCCCTAGATAAATCGACCTGGGACCACTTCGAGTCGGCTCCCGCAAAGTGTGGGGTCGACTCCGGTAGTCACAGAAATTTATCCCGAAGTGGAGTCGACTCGCACAGAGATGGGGTCGGCTCCAGAGTTTCAGCAGAAACATGGAGTCGACTCCGATACTCACCGAGTCGGCTCCGAGACCATTTCAGAGCAAAAACATAAAGTTTCAGATAATCTGAAATGTGTCCGGACATTAATAAAAATTGATAAAATAATCATTGGAGATCAATAAGATATGAGTTCTAGATAAGATTTCCTTAAAGATCAGGGATTTGAAAGAATTTTAGATAAAATTTCCTTAGGGGTTTCAAATTTATTCTAATGGATCACAAATCCCTAATTCTCCTCTAAGATAACAGAATCTTTCTTCACTTAGGGGTTTTGTAAATATATCAGCTAATTGATCTTCAGTATTAACATAATCAAGACATATTTCTCCATTTGTTACATGTTCTCTAATAAAATGATATCTAATTTCTATGTGTTTTGTTCTAGAATGTTGAATTGGATTTTTGTTAGATTAATTGCACTTGTGTTGTCACATTTTATAGGTGTTTTGTCAAGTGTGATACCATAGTCTTCAAGTTGTCGCTTAATCCATAGGATTTGAGCACAGCAACTTCCAGCTGCAACATATTCAGCTTCAGTAGTTGATAATGCAACTGAATTTTGCTTTTTGCTAAACCATGAGATTAAGTTACTTCCTAAGAATTGGCATGCACCACTTGTGCTTTTCTATCTAACTTACATCCAGCATAATCAGAATCAGAATATGCAATTAAGTTCAATGTTGAGTCTCTAGAATACCATAACCTACATTTTTTGTTCCACTTAAGTATCTTAGTATTCTTTTAACAGCAATTAAGTGTGATTCTTTAGGTTCAGATTGAAATCTAGCACATAGACAAACAGAAACATTATATCAGGTCTACTTGCAGTTAAGTAAAGTAGGGATCCGATTATACCTCGATATACTTCTGATCAACTTTCTTACCTTCCTCATCTTTGTCTAATTTGCATGAAGGACTCATTGGAGTTCCAAGGGGTTTCATTGAATCCATACCAAACTTTTTGAGTAGTTCCTTTGTGTACTTGGTTTGGTTGATGAAAATTCCCTTCCTTTTCTTGTTTGATTTGGAGTCCAAGGAAGAAGTTGAGTTCTCCCATCATGCTCATTTCAAACTTACCCTGCATCAACTTAGCAAATTCTTGACATAGAAGATTGTTAGTAGCACCAAAAATAATATCATCAACATATATTTGAACTACTAATAAATCTTTACTTTTCTTTTCAAAAATAATGTTTTATCTACATTTCCTCTTATAAAATCATTTTCAATTAAGAATTTACTTAATCTATCATACCATGCTCTAGGTGCTTGTTTCAAACCATATAATGCTTTGTGCAATTTAAAAACGTGATTTGAAAATTCATGATCTTCAAAACCTGGTGGTTGTTCTACATATACTTCTTCATTTATAAATCCATTTAGAAAAGCACTTTTTACATCCATTTGAAATAAGTTAAAATTCATGTGACATGCAAATGCAAGTAATAGTCTAATGGCTTCTAATCTAGCTACTGGTGCAAAGGTTTCATCAAAATCAATACCTTCTTCTTGATTATATCCTTTTGCAACTAATCTAGCTTTGTTTCTAATTACTATGCCATTTTCATCTAGTTTATTTCTAAATACCCATTTTGATCCTATAACAGAATGATCTTTAGGTCTTTCTACTAATGTCCATACGTTATTTCTAGTAAATTGATTTAATTCTTCTTGCATTGCTAACATCCAATTATTATCTTTTTCAGCTTCTTCAATAGTTTTAGGTTCAATTTGTGATACAAATGCAAGATGATTACTAATATTTCTCATAGATGATCTAGTTCTTATTCCTTGAGATGGATCACCTATAATCAATTCCTTAGGGTGACTATAAGCGTATCTCCAATCTCTAGGAAGATCCATATCATTATGATTAGTGTTAGTATCATCATCCTTAGGTGAATCATTATCTTTAGCTTCTTGCTCATGATCTGAAGATACATCAATATTTAATTTTTCAAGATCTTTCTCAATTATGTTTGTATCTTCTTCATCATCAAACTTTTCGGAACGAGTTGCTAAAGATTCATCAAAACTACATGAATGGATTCTTCAACAACTAAGGTTTTCTTGTTAAATACTCTATATGCTTTACTAGTTGTTGAATATCCTAAGAATATTCCTTCATCAGATTTAGCATCAAATTTGCCTAAATTATTTTTACCATTATTGTGAACAAAGCATTTACAACCAAATGCATGAAAATATCTAATATTAGGTTTTCTGTTTTGCCATAGTTCATAAGGTGTTTTCTTAAATTGGTCTTATTAGGGCTCTATTTAAAATGTAACATGCCGTGTTTATAGCTTCCGCCCAAAATACTTTGGTAGGTTGCTTTCACATAGCATGGTACGGGCCATGTCTTCTAAAGTCCTATTTTTCCTTTCTACAACACATTTTGTTGTGGGGTCCTAGGTGCAGAAAAATTATGATTAATACCATTTTCAGCACAAAAACTTTCAAATAGGTGATTTTCAAATTCAGTTCCATGATCACTTCTTAGAGACACTATGGTAGTGTTTTTCTCATTTGTGACTTTCTTAAAGAATTTCAGGAATATCGAGAAAGTCTCATCTTTGTGAGCTAAAAACAATACCCAAGTGTATCTAGAGTAATCATCTACAATCACAAGACCATATTTCTTTCCTCCTAGACTTGTGGTTCTAGTTGGTCCAAAAAGGTCCATGTGAAGTAGCTCTAATGGCCTAGAAGTTGAAACAACATTTTTAGATTTGAAAGAACTTCTTGTTTGTTTTCCAAATTGACATGCATCACATATTTTGTTGTTTTCAAAATCTATTTTAGGTAGCCCTTTAACTAAGTCCATTTTAATTAGTTTTGAAATTAGGTGTGTGCTTGCATGACCTAATCTACGATGCCATAACCACCAATTTCATTCATATTAGCATTATCAGCAATTAAGCAATGATCACTCATAGATAATTTGTCTAGATCAACCAAGTAAACATTGCCATGTCTATAACCAGTAAATACAATGCTATTATCAATGGAATTAGACACTGTGCAGAAAGAGTTTCAAATGATACTTTAAAATCTTTATCGCACAATTGGCTTATACTAATTAAGTTATGCTTTAAACCATCAACATAAAGTACATTATCTATAAAGGTGGATGGAGTTATACGATTTTACCAAGGCCCAGATCTGACCTTTACCATTATCGCCAAACGTAACAACTCCTCCTTTCTTTTCTTCAAGGGTGATGAATTCTTCTTTGTCACCCGTCATATGTCTTGAGCAGCCACTATCAAGATACCACTTTCTCTTTGATCTCTTGGCCACAAGACATTCCTGCAATGAAATCAAACTTTATGTTTAGGTACCCAAGCTTTCTTGGGTCCTTCATGGTTAGTAGCAACAAATATTGTTCCTTTCGGAACCCATATTTTCTTCCCTTTAAAATTTAAATTTTATTTGGTTTTTGTAAATTACATTCAAATGATTTATGCCCTTTTAAATTACATTTAAAATGTGATGTTACTTTGGCTAGCACGTACAAAAATATTTTTCAAAGATTTTTGTTTTCTTAATGTGTTATATCCTAATCCAGCCTTGTCAAAAACTGCTTTTTGACTATCTAAAATCATGTTTAGTTTAGTGAACTTAAGGTGAATTTATCAACAATATCTTTATATTTTTAACTTCTTTCTTTAGAGATTCATTTTCTCAATGTGCTGTTCATTTTCCAAAGATAGAGTTTGCATTTGCTTTTTCAAATCTTTTGTCAGATTTTCGTTTTCAGATTTTAGTGTATTAATTTCATGAGTAAAATCATTCTTTTATTAAGAAATATTTCTTTTATCTTTTGAATCTTTAATTGCAAGCATCACTTCATTTTTCTCTTTAATTAAGTTTATGTTTCAATTTTCAAGATTTATATTTCTTTTTCAAAATCTTAAAATCATCTACAAGTTCATTGAAGCTTCAAATAATTCATCAAAAGCAAAATCATCGCAAGGGTTTTCAGAACTTACCTCATCGTCGTCATTCGCCATAAAAATATGTTGGCAACCCTTTTTGTTCTTCTTCTTCGGAAGAAGATTCATCACTGTCACTCCAAGTTGCACATAGCTTTCTTCTTTTTTTGTAGGCTTTTTCAATTGCGGACATTCATATCTAAAGTGCCCCGGTTTCTTACATTCATAACAGATCAAGGGGTCTTTCTCTTTGTCCTTGTCCTTATCTTTTCCTTTTCTCCTTCCACTTATTTCCAAATTTTCTTTTGTGGAAGGGTTTCTTTCTCCTCATGAATTTTTAAACTTTCTTGCTAGAAGAGCAGTGTCTTCATCATCATCATCATCATCGCTGCTGCTATCTTCAACTTTTGCAGCTTTGAGGGCAATTGTCTTTTTCTTTTTGTTGTCCTCCTCCACATGTTGCTTCATTGTCAGCTCATGGGTCATAAGAGATCCTAGAAGCTCTCTAAGGGTAGAGTGTTGAGGTCTTTGGCTTCTTGGATGCTGTCATTTTGGCTTCCCATGATCTTGGTAATGACCTAAGAATTTTGCGAACAAGTTCAGCATTAGTATAGGTTTTACCAAGACTCTTCAAACCATTAACAATATCAGTAAATCTAGTATACATGCATGTTATGGTTTCAGATTGTTCCATGCTAAATAATTCATATTTATGCACAAGTATATTAATCTTAGATTCTTTAACTTGGTTGGTTCCCTCATGGGTAACCTCTAATCTATCCCAATCTCTTTAGCGGAATTACAAGTAGAGATACGATTAAATTCATTAGCATCAAGAGAACAATATAAAACATTCATGGCTTTTGCATTAAGCTGAGCCATTTTCCTATCATTTTCATTCCAATCCCTTTCGGGCTTAGGAACTATAGAACCATCAACTAAGTGTGTGGGTGTACTAGGTCCATTAATTATGACACCCATAATTCATAATCAGAAGCTTGAATGAATATCCTCATTCTTGCTTTCCAATATGAATAGTTGGAACCATTAAACAGGGAGGTCTATTTGTGGAATGACCTTCAGCAAAACCAACTTGTGTTGCCATTTGGATCTTTCGCTCTTGATCGTGTGATCAATCAAAAACTAATGAGCACAAGCTCTGATACCAATTGTTGGCCCAGATGGCAACCCAAGAGGGGGGGGTGAATTGGGTTCTTTTAAAAATTAAGCCTTTTAAATAATTTAAACTATTGATGAGAGGATGCAAACAATTAATTCAAGTTAAAGCACGATAGCAAGAGAGAGATAAAAAGCACGGCAAACACAGAAATTTTATAGTGGTTCGGTGTATCCAACACCTACGTCCACTCCCAAGCTCCACTTGGGTCCACACTATAATCACCTCGATTACAGTCGAGTTGTTTTACAAGCTTACAACCCAAACTTGTTGTTTCCCGGGATCACAACGAACCCAGCCGGTTTTACACGGGCTTACCAGCACAAAACCCAACACACAAGCTAACCTTAGCTTGTGACGAGGTACACTACCTCCACTAATTCAACCCTCTGATTGAATTAGTAAACACAAGATGAAAATGTAAGTTTAATACAAAACAGCTCCTTTAGAGCAGATATTTCAAAATAAAAGCAAGGTTTAGAAGAGCCTGTTTAGATTTGATTTGAGTGCAGGCTTTTCTTCTTTTCTTCTTTTCCTCAACTCCTTTGAAGTGTGGAATCGGGCCTCAGCTCAGATTCTTCACGGATTGAAAGTTGGAGTTGATTTGAGCTTTTTCTTCCTTTCTTTGAATGTTGAAAATCTCTTGATTTGCTCTTGAATGGCTCTTGGATTTTCTTCTAGACTTCTCTTGGATTGATGAACTTGAGCACAGATGAAGTCTCCTTTGATTTCACCTTTTCTTTCACTCTATTTTTGAATCTCGGATTTTTCAAATGACGCTCTGTTTTTCTCTTTTTCTGAAAGATTTTTCTTTTTCTCTCTTGATTTGTATATCTCTCTTTGATTTGAAAACGGCCTCTCTATTTATAGACTCTGCGAAAATATAGTCGTTAGACACAAAGAAATCTAGCCGTTATTGAAAAATCTTACCGTTGACGCTGAGTTGGCATTCAGAAAAATCACGCCCAGATTTGTTGGAGTCGACTCCAGCTTTAGGCGAGTCGGCTCGAAGACGCGATACCAAAAATAGAAATATTCAGAAAGTCAAAGGGTTAAGATCTTGGCGGATTTTTTGATCGAATGCACCTGGGCAAAGGAGCAGCCGGAGGAACCTCAGGCAAACCCCTCGGACACTACAGTCGAGGGAAGGGGGAAGGACTGGATCCTTCACATAGATGGAGCATCAAATTCTCAAGGTAGCGAGGCAGGCCTCATCCTAGCAAGTCTGGAGGGCATAGTAACCGAATATGCCCTTTGTTTCCTCTTCTCGGCCACAAACAACCAAGCTGAGTATGAAGCTTTGTTGTCAGGAATGAGGCTGGCGTGGAAGCTTGGGATAAAATGCCTCATAGTCTTCACCGAATCCCAGCTTATCTCTAGTCAGATTAAGGGAGAGTATGAGGCTCGAGATCCTACAATGTCTTGCTACTTGAGTATGTGCAATCACAAGCCTCTCCCTTTACTCATTTCAGCATCAGCTACAGTCCATGGGGGGAGAATGCCAAAGTTGATGCTTTGTTCCGACTATCCACTTCAGATGACGGGACCTTGGGAAGAACTTATTTGGAATATCTAGAAGCCCCAAGTATCGATGTGATGGAAGAATCCTTGCCAATTAATCAAGATCATTCCTAGATAGATGCTTATGTCCAGTACCTCATCAACGGCGCCCTCCCGGTCGATCCCGCTGAAGCAAAACTACTCAAACGGTGAGCATCTAAGTTCCTAGTGCTCGATGGACAATTGTATCAAAGGTCCTTTTCTCACCCTCTCCTCCAGTGTGTTGGTCCTGCGCTGACTACATCCTCCGTGAGATCCATGAGGGTATTTGCAAAAACCACTTGGAGAGCAGGGCACTATCACACAAGGCCCTACACCAAGGCTATTACTGGCCTACCATGCAAGGAGATGTGGCCGACTTAGTTCGGAAGTGCGATAGCTGCTAGCGACATGCTAACATCCAACAACTGCCAACCTCTCAGCTGAGCCCCCTGTCGACTCCATGGCCCTTCGCCCAGTGGGGGATGGATATTTTGGGGCCATTCCCTCCAGCCTCTGACCAGAGAAAGTTTTTGCTTGTTGCCATAGACCATTTCACCAAGTGGGTAGAGGCCGAAGAACTCGCCAAAATCATCGAAGTCAAGGTAGGGCCATTCCCTTCAGCCTCTGGCTAGAGAAAGTTTCTGCTTGTTGCCATAGACCATTTCACCAAGTGGGTAGAGGCCAAACCACTCGCCAAAATCATCGAAGTCAAGGTGAGGGCTTTCGTTTGGAAGTCTATTATTTGTTGGTTTGGGCTACCCCACACCCTTGTTAACGACAATGGTCAACAATTCGACAATGCTTCCTTCCAAGAGTTTTGTGCTGAATTGGGCGTACGCCAAAAGTTCACTTCTATCGATCATCCTCAATCAAATGGAGCGGCCGAAGTGACAAATCGGACCATTCTTCAAGGGCTCAGGACACGCCTGGATGATTTTAAGGGAAGATGGATGGAAGAGCTCCCGAATGTGCTGTGGGCGTATCACACGGCACCACGAGTCTCCACGGGAGAAACTCCCTTTAGCCTCATGTTCGGATCGGAGGCCATCATCTCGATAGAAATTGGCATTCCTAGTCCCCGAGTACAAGCATACGATGAGGGGAACAATTCAAACTAGTTGCGAGCCAATCTTGACCTTGTTGAGGAGGCCCATGATCAAACACGACTCAAGATGGCTGCTTACCGCCAAAGAATTATCAAGTATTACAACACCCGGGTTCGCTCCAGAACATTCCTCCTGGAAGATCTGGTCCTCAGGCGAGCTAAAGTCTCCAAACCCACTGAAGGAGGGAAATTGTCTCCCAATTGGGAAGGACCTTATCGGGTCACCGACGCAGTTCATCGCGGAGCATACCGGATTGAGGAACTTGATAGAAAACCGCTCCCTCGCACTTGGAATGCAGATAATCTCCATCGGTATTACCAGTAATGTGTACTTACACCATAGATTTGAGTATTCCTGTCTATTTATAACATTTACCTCTTACTAATAACATTCTCAAGCAATCTTTCTTTGCTAGTTCAAGCCCGATCCTGGTCGGCACTCCAAGACCGATGTACCATCGGCACTTAAGCCCAACTCCGCATTGGCACTTAAGCCTGGCTCCATGTTGGCACTTAAGCCCGGCTCCGTGTCGGCACTTAAGCCCGGCTCCGCATTGGCACTCAAGCCCAACTCCACATCGGCACTCAATCCCGACTCTGCATCGGCACTCAAGCTCGACTCCGCGTTGGTGCTCAAGCCCGACTACGCGTCGGCACTCAATAAGTCTCTCGCATTGACACTCAAACGTGGGGCAGAATCAGCGCTTAACATTCAAGGAGTCACTCTCGCGTCGGTCTCAACTTTAACCTCAAGTCACTCCGGTCTCCTTTCATGTCTCGACCTCGGTCCTGATAAGTCTCGACTTCAATCTCAACTTCGACTCAAGTCTTGGTTATAACCTAGCTCATTTCGGCTATTACGGAAATGAAGTATTAATAAGAAACCGTCAAATTTCAAAAGAGATACATTGATCATGAGAGGTTTACAAAATTGTCGACTTCAGTTAGACTCCATTACAAGGAAAAAACAAAAAACAAAAAGAACAGGCATTCAAGGCTCGGCCAACGCTGGGTTATTGTCGGAGGAAGCATGTTCTACTGGTGTTTCCTCCACTACCTCGTCTGGCTCCAAGTCGTCAAGACCTTCTAAAGTGTAGATTCTTCCCACCTTAGCCTTGCAATCTTTGAATCCCAAGTTGTAAGCATAGGCGGTAGCTCCGGCCAGCTCCTCGCCAAAGCTGATGGACTGCCGGAAGCTCTCTATAGCATCGACGGCCTTATTCTCTGCCACAGCCACCTTCTCTTCGATAGCTTGTACAGCGCCCTCATTTCGATCACTTGTACATCGAAGCGATGGGCGATCTCCTCAGCATTCTTCACCCGCTCCTCGGCTGTGCTTATTTGGATGTTGGTGGAGTACAGTCTGGTCTAGTATATCAATAAATCCAACTCCACCTTTTTAATTTTCTCCTTGGCAGCTCGTACCGCCTCCAAGGCCTTCTCGGCCCTTTCTGCTTGGGCTTGACCCTCTGCTCGGGCTACCTCCAAGGCCCTCTTGGCCCTCTCTGCCCGGGCTTGCTCTTCGACCGTCCCAGCTAAGGCAGCTTCTAGGGCCTTCTCAGCTTCCTCTACTCGGGCCTGAGCTCGGTGGGCTTTTTTGTGTGAATGGCCGAGAGTGACCTTGGCCTAGGAAAGGATGCTTTTTACGGTGGCCAAAGAATTCACCGCCTGCATAAGAATTGCTGTCAGGAAGAGGCCAAAGGAAATTCTTAAACAATGAAACTTCAGTGAAGTAATACTTACCCAAAGATGAGCCACAAAAGCATCGCGGAAGAAGGAGAAGGTCCCTTGGTTTTGGAGATCTCTTTGGATTTCATGCGTGCACACTTGCGCCATCATCCGCTCCACCCAGCGGCCATTGATGGACCTGAAGAAAGTTGTGGCGGCTTCATCCTCAACAGTTCCGGCAGAAGCCATAGTTGAAGGCGCCACGGTAGGGGCCGATGGTATCCTTTCTTCCGTCGGCATTGCTACCCTTGAAGGCTCTTCAGCCGTTGCCTCTTCTGCTGGTGGGTCAGCCTCTGGAGCCAGTCCTGGGGCCGATACGATCGGCTTCACTTTGGGAATGATAGGTGGCAGTGATGGCAAAGTTTCAGCCCTCGGCTCCTCCGGGGGCGTGTCGGTAGTAAGATCTATGTGCGCCTCCCGTTCTGTCCAAGGCTTGCGGATGAGCAGGGTTGGGGACCGAGATGGAGTCGGCGATGGTGACCGAGGCCTCTTCCTTGACCCTTCGGCCCCTTCGTTTCTTTTCTTGGCCCCTTCGGCTTCGGCTTTCTTTATGGCTTCCTTGGCTCTGGCCCTCTTCTCGGTGGAGGCCCCATCCGTCTAGGCTCTTATTTCCTTGGCTGCAGCCCTTCTTACTGCTTGGGCCGGTGGTAGCATATCTACACATGTCAAAAGGACTTAGTAAAAAAAAAAAAAAAGAGGAGAGAAATGAGATGGGTGAAAAGGTGAAGGGTCATGGCTGCTCACCACTGGGAATGAGGCCCGCGAGCCGAAAGTTTCCCTCGGCCAGGAGCTGGTTGCACCGAGGGACGTCGGCAGTCAGTAGCTACCCGAACGCCTCCTGGTCCCTTCGAAGCATAGAAGAATCTTTATTTGGGTCGGTGTTTGGTATCCCCCAGACTGTCCTCACCCCCTCAACATCAGCGAAGAAAAACCTATCTTTCCATCCCTCGACAGATGTAGGGAGATATAGTTTGAGATCTCTGGTCAGTCTAGGAGTGAAGGACCACCACCTGGATTGTTTGCAGAGGGTGTAGAAGCTTTGGAAAAGAAAAATCCTAGCTTCTATCCCCTGAAGGTGACAGAGCACCGGGAAACCAACAATAGTCCGAATGGAATTCGGAACTAATTGTGCCAGTGCCAAAGAATACCTATCTAATAAATTAAGGATAAAGGGGTGAAGAGGTAGTCGGAGGTTAGCTTTGAAGAAGGCTCCGTATAGGGCAACTCTACCGGGACGGGTGGAAGTCACTCTGTCTTTGGGAGTAGGGCAGAATAGGCGAATGCTGGTGGGAAGGCTATACTTGGCCCTAAGGTTGATGATTTCCTGGACGGTTATAGTGGAGGCAGTCCACTCAGGAGACTCCCTCACAGCGAAAGATGGGCCAGCGACGGTCGGACGGCGCCGGATAGGTGCCCGATCGGCAGACAAGAAATTCTCGGATGGAGATCGTTCGGCGGCTTGTCGTTGTTCCAGCGAAACCCTATTGGAGGAAGATGAGGACCAGTTGGGTGCTGGGGATGGGGAAGATTGTGAGGGATCGGGGGAATAACCCCCAGAATTGGAAATGGAACAAGAAAGGGATGATGAAGCCATAGAAACGAGGATGAACTGACTTGGAGGAAGAATCGAAAAGCTAAGAACTGGGACGAAAGGCTTAGGAAGAAGAATGGAACCAGGAAGGCGGACGGAAGCTCAGAGATTTGGGCTGGGAAGAAGAGGCAGGAATGGTAAAAGTGAAAAGACGAAGGTCGGGGATGACTCCCCCTGTTAAACCCACCATTTCAAATCGTCCTACCTGGTTCAAAGTGGCCATGTGCCTGCCCGCCACTGGAGAAGATGTTTCAGCATCTTGGCAACTATTCGAGGCATATAACGCGAGGGGCACGACCAATGATAGGACAACGATGACCTCACTGCAATGATGATGCCCATCTTTTTGCAGTTCTGTACCTGAGGGGGATCCCCCTCTATCCCAACGATGGGACAGCAGTAGTGATGCCGCGTCCGATGCCTTGACATTAATGGGAGCTTGGCCTTTGGAGACACATGCCTTGACATTAATGGTGAATATGGCTTACATCATGATTGTTTAAATTTAAAGATATGACCAGAGCGTCATCATGGGGTACTGTACCTCCCGAAGGTCTTCATCAAAAAAAGTGAGTTCATCAACTCGGGCTTTCTTTGATGGGCCTTCATCATTGCCTGGCCAGGAGGACGGGGAATCGGTCACAGCTATCACATTAACATGGCTGATAGCCGGAGGGTTCGGCGGTGGGAGTTAGCAAGGTTCAGGCTGACGATTCGCTTCATTGTTCGTCTCAGGAGGCCCTCTGAACCGGTCTAGTCTGCCTCGTTGGATCAATCGCTCGATCTCATTCTTGAGCTGCCAACAATCCTCGGTGTCATATCCATGATCCCGATGAAAGCGGCAGTACCTGACCGGGTCTCTCCGAGCTCCATTGCCTCGGAGAGGAGGAGGTCGAGGAATCTGTTGCTCGATCTCCATCAGAATCTGAGCCCTCGGCGTGGTGAGGGGAGTGTAACGATCGAACCTTTGAGCTGGGCTCCGGGTTCGGTCTCGCGATGGAGGCGAAGGAGCTCTCTGGCGGCGAGGCGGGCTAATGTGGTGGTAAGCTCGCTGCTTGTCTGAGCCCTTTGCCTCCTTCTTCCTCAGCTGCTCGACCCGAGCTGACCTCCTCGATTCCTCAACCCTGGCGTACTTATCTGCCAGGGACATCATATCCGAAAGGCTCTTCGGGTAATTAACCTCTAGAGCCAGGTAAAAGTCTCCCTCCTTCGATACCCCTCCGGTCAGGACAGACATGGCCACCTCAGGGTTGAGATGGTCGACTTCTAGGAGGGCCATGTTGAAACGGCCAAGGTAGCTCTTCAGCGATTCCCCCTCTCTCTACTTTACTTTAGAGAGGGAATCAGATCTCCGTCGGTAGCGACAGCTACTGACGAACTGGCTAGTGAGCAAGCAGCTCAGTTCATCAAAGGAATCAATGGAACCTGGTTTCAAGCCGTTGAACCAGGTTCGGGCGGATCCCCTGAGAGTGGAGGGGAAGGCTCGACAGAGGATCACATCCGACGCTCCGTGGAACATCATGATGGACCTGAAGCTGCTTAGATGATCATCAGGATCGGTGGATCCATGGTACGGCTCGATGGTGGGAAGCTTAACATGAGGAGGAATCACTTCCCTCATGATCCTTTCGGAGAAGGGGATGCCCCGCTCCTCCTTTGGCTGGGTCGGAGGGGCTTGTCTGACGATGTCTAACTCCTGACGCCATTCCTAATGCATCTCCTGCATCTGCTACCTGATCCCTTCATCCAGAGTGGTAGGAGGGATCGGGCGATGAGAAGACGGCAGCTGTTGGCCTAGATGGCAACCCAAAAGGGGGGGTGAAATGGGTTCTTTAAAAAATTTTAACCTTTTAAAAACTATGTGCTTGGAAATAGATGAAATTAAATGCAATGCGAATATTAAACACAACCAAAGAGATAGAGAAAGAGATAATCAAAGCACGGCAAATACAAAGGTTTTATAGTTGTTCGGTGTATCCAACACCTACGTCCACTCCCAAGATCCACTTGGGTCCACATTATAATCAACTAGATTACAGCCGAGTTGTTTTGCAAGCTCACAACTCAAACTTGTTGTTTCCCAGGGATCACAACGAACCCAGCCGGTTTTCTGGGCTCACCAGCACAAAACCCTAAACACAAGCTAATCTAGCTTGACCCGAGGTATACTACCTCCACTAGTTCAATCTTCCTATTAGAACTAGTACAAACAAGAAAGAATAATTTTTTCAACAATACAAAGCTCCTCAAATGAGCGAATATTCAAAATGAATAACAAGGTTAGAAAAGCCTATTTTGAAGATGATTGGATTTGAGCTTTTCTTCTTTTCTTCTTTTCCTCTTCTCTTTGGAGATGTTGAATCTGGCCTCAGCTTTGATTCGTTGCAAATGTTGCAGATGAGAAGTTGGGAAAACGTAGAAAAACAGAGCTTTTTCTTCTATTTTGGGAATCCTCCAATTTTTTAATATGAACACCTTGGATTTCTCTTTGAGCTTTTTGGAGTGGAAGGATTTGAGTTTGAACTCTTTTCTCTTTGATTTCAGGCTCAAGACTTCACGGATTTTTGATTTTTATTTTTTCATTTTTCGTTCTCTCTTTTTTTTCAAACGGGCGTTCTCCCCCTTTTATAGAATTTTTAATCCATTTTTTGTGAGAAAACTAGCCGTTGGAATGTATCTGGAAAGTTTTTCCAAACAAAATATATCCGTTAGAAGTTAGGTAAAAAGAAAATATTACCGTTAGAGCTGATCTGGCATTTTAAAATTCCGTTCCATATAGGTTGGAGTCGGCTCCAACTTTTCAGGTGTCGGCTCCAAGTCGTTTATCCAAAAATAGAAAGTTCTGAGTTCGTCGAGGAGTCAGCTCCGAAAAAGTTAAGTGTCGGCTCGCCATGTTCAGGTGTCGGCTCCAAAAGACTGTAAGTGTCGGCTCCAAGGTAGTCAAAAATTAAGCGTTCTATCCCCGCATCGGAGTCGGCTCCAGACACTGTAAGTGTCGACTCCGAAACTTTGGGTGTCGGCTCCGAAACTCTGGGTGTCGGCTCCAAACCGTATCAAAAATCAGAAGAATATTTGATTGGCCATGGGGTCGGCTCCAGATTTCCTAGGGGTCGACTACAGGCTCTAAAACTTTGAAACTTATATTTTGCAGTTGATTCAAAATACGTTTCTTAATGCCTTTAAACCGATCAATATTTTTAAGCCCTGAAACACTTATCAAATTATTAGTAATCAAATAAATATACTCAATTCCTTTATTAATCATCAAAATCAATAGTTGGGTCAACAATCTCCCCCTTTTTGATGATTATAAAAACATTGAGTATATGCACAAGATTCTTAAATCAAAATTTATATAAAAAAATGATCCTCACAAGTAAGCTCCCCTGAATAAGGTAGCTCCCTCTATGAAGTTCAATTTAGCAGTTGTTTTTCCTTTTGCTTTACATTTTAGTGTTGGATACTTAGAATTCAGTCATATCAATTGTCACTTAGGCTTATTTGAATTAATGCATATCCAAAATCACTTGATACCAATCAAATTCACTTGATCCCAATTAAAATCACTTGATACCAATCAAAATCACTTGATACCAATCAAATAAAATGCCAATCAAAGCATAACTAATCAATGCATATACGACATAACTTTCTTCCCCTTTTTTGTAATCAACAAAAAGGTTAGAAAGAGTTAAGTCAAATGATAAACTTGATAGATCAAAAGATAATTTCATTTCATCAAAGGTCAAGTATTACGAAAAGAAACTAAACTTTCATTACATCAGAAACTAAACTTTCATTACATTAAAAACTAAGCTTTCATTTCAAAACATCAAACAACATATCTCATTAAGTCAAAAACACTTAGACTTCATTACATGAAAATTACAAATTGGTTCTGATGATTCTTGTTAAATGATCTAAAATCCTTTGCATCCCTTCACTCTGAGCTCTGACATAGCCCTTTAGTCTCTCATCAACAAAAGTACATGCAGTGATAATCTTATCTTGAAGCTCAGCATTGCACTTTGAATAGGTCTCAGAATCTTCACAGATATCTTTAAGTTCTTCAAATATTCTTTAGATCATTACTTAAGGAATTCGCAGATGAACTAAGAGTAGATTCAATTTTCCCAATGCGATCATCCAATGAATAAAGGGTCTATTTAAGATTCATAAACTTATTATCAAACTCTGTCTTCAATTCATCTTTCTGAGCAGCAAGCAATCCTTTAAGTTGCTCAATCTGAAAGTCTGAAAATCCAACAGAAGAAACAGATGGAGGTACTGGAATTGAAGCAGGAGTAGGAGCAGGACTGCCAGGCTGTGGAGAAGGAATCCTCACAGACGGACCAGCCTCAGATAGTATAGAAGATCTATGCTTAGGGGCTCTCTCATCTAGACTGCCTTTCCTTCCCAATGCCCATTGACCTTTACAAATCCCATCCGATGCAAGGTAGCCAAACTATAGTAATCGGTATGCCTAAGGTTCTTGGAAGGTTCATTATCCAAAATTACAACTCCTTGGCTTCTAAAACCATAGTTAGACCATGCCATAGGGTAGGGACGATCTCCTTTTCCTCCAGCTTCGGCCATATAAAAAATCATCATTGCAGCTAGGTTTATAGGTTGACCAGTCAATACACTATCCATCACAACTATGTCTCGCTCCGAGACATACTCAAATCGACTGGTTTTAGGAAATAAAATTCTACTGCAAATATTGTGAAGCAATCTCAATTCCAAGGGCAATTGGTTAGCCCTAACCTCTTCAAATTCGGTTACTTCTCTCCCTAACATCCTTGACAAGGCATCTGACCTCTCACTGTGTACGTCGGCTGCCAATCCAGTGATGGGAATGCTCAAAAGGTTTCCTAATTTTGAAATGTGAGATGGACTCTTTTGCCTCTGACTGAGCTCACGATTCCACCATCACCTCTCGATAAGTTGAAATAGAACTCTTTGACAAGAGCAGGATATGTAGGAACATCTAAGGAGCATACTTTATCCAGCCTAATTCCTTGAGTTGATTTCCAATAGCAAAGCCCTCGGATTCAAAAAATTCAAAATCTACCTTTCTACCCATTGTTATTACTCTCCCTGCTAGGGTATCTACCTGAGGGGAAGAAGGGTTGGCATTATCCAAAGCAGTGGAGGAATCCTCGCTCGAAGATGGCTCACGGACGGGTCGCCTCACGGAACGTTTTCTGGTTACCACTGGCGCTCCAATCACTGATCCTCTCCTCTTAGGTGCCATTAGATCCTTTAGAGAGCTCGAATAGAGTTGAATTAGAGATGGGGAGGCTTTGAGAGAGTTTGGGAAGAGTTTGGTTAAGGATTTGAAAAGAGATGAAATGACGAGGTGTCGACTCTGCCCTAATAAAATCAATTTGGGAACCCTAGGTGTCGACTCCCGCAAAGTCGGGTGTCGACTCCACATCGCTAACACAGTCAGTGCTCGAACTGGAGTCAGCTCCACTTATACGGGTGTCGGCTCCAAGGTCAGGGACCGAAAGCGACACAGACAAGGTGTCGACTCCCCAAACTGAGGTGTCGACTCCACTGACAGTTTCAGATAAAAAATAACTGAGATTCAAACATCTGAAACTTGTCAAAATAGGTTCAATAAAATTTTAAAAAAAACTTTGGAATAAGAGGAACAAATTGCTCATATGACTAGATAATTTATCCTTAAAATTATGAAAGAAATGTTAAGAAATTAATAGAAATCTAGATAGTCATTCCTTAGAGTTTCAAAATCATTCCAAAGGGTCACAAATCCCTAATTCACCTCTAAGATAGCAAAATCTCTCTTCACTCAAGGGTTTTGTAAATATATCAGCTAATTGTTCTTCAGTATTAACATAATCAAGACAAATTTCATTATTAGCTACATGTTCTCTTATAAAGTGATATCTAATTTCAATGTGTTTTGTTCTTGAATGTTGAATTGGATTTTTAGTTAAATTAATTGCACTTGTGTTATCACATCTAATAGGAGTTTTATCAAGTGCTATGCCATAATCTTCAAGTTGTCTCTTAATCCAAAGGATTTGAGCACAGCAACTTCCAGCTGCAACATATTCTGCTTCAGCAGTTGATAATGCAACCGAATTTTGCTTTTTGCTAAACCAAGAGATTAAGTTACATCCTAAAAATTGACATGCACCACTTGTACTTTTTCTATCTAGTTTACATCCAGCATAGTCAGAATCAGAATATGCAATCAAGTTTAATGTTGAGTCTCTAGAATACCATAAACCTACATTTTTAGTTCCACTTAAATATCTTAAGATTCTTTTTACAGCAATTAAGTGAGATTCTTTAGGTTCAGATTGAAATCTAGCACATAAACAAACAGCAAACATGATATCTGGTCTACTGCTGTTAAGTAAAGAAGAGATCCGATCATACCTCTATAATATTTTTGATCTACTTTCTTACCATCTTCATCTTTGTCCAAGTTGCATGAAGGACTCTGTTCCAAGGGGTTTAATTGACTCCATTCCAAACTTCTTGAGAAGTTCTTTTGTGTATTTTGCTTGATTGATGAAAATCCCTCTTTGCTTTGCTTGATTTGAAGTCCTAGGAAGAAATTGAGTTCTCCCATCATGCTCATTTCGAATTCACCCTGCATTAACTTAGCAAATTCTTGACACAAAAGATTGTTAGTAGCACCGAATACAATATCATCAACATATATTTGTACTACTAATAAATCCTTGTCTTTTCTTTTCAAAAATAGAGTTTTATCAACATTTCCTCTTGTAAAATCATTTTCAATTAGAAATTTACTTAATCTTTCATACCAAGCTCTAGGTGCTTGTTTTAAACCATATAGTGCTTTGTGCAATTTAAAAACATGATTTGGAAATTCATGATCTTCAAAACCAGGTGGTTGTTCAACAAAAACTTCCTCATTTATAAATCCATTTAAAAATGCACTTTTAACATCCATTTGAAATAAATTGATATGCATAACATGCAAATGCAAGTAATAATCTAATTGCTTCTAATCTAGCTACAGGTGCAAAAGTTTCATCAAAATCAATTCTTCTTCTTGATTATATCCTTTTGACTAATCTAGCTTTGTTTCTAATTACTATGCCATTTTCATCTAATTTATTTCTAAATACCCATTTTGATCCTATAACAGAATGATCTTTAGGTCTATCTACTAGTGTCCAGACATTATTTCTAGTAAATTGATTTAATTCCTCTTGCATAGCTAACATCCAATAATTATCTTTTTCAGCCTCTTCAATAGTTTTAGGTTCAATTTGAGATACAAATGCAAGATGATTATTGATGTTTCTCATTGATGATCTAGTTCTTACTCCTTGAGATGGATCACCTATAATTAATTCTTTTGGATGACCATAGGCATATCTCCAATCTCTAGGAAGATCTACATCATTATGATTTGCATCAACAACATCAACACTAGGAGAATCATCATCTTTAGCTTCTTGTTCATGATTTGAAGATACATCTATATTTAATTTTTCAATGTCTCTTTCTAAATGTTTGTATCTTCCTCATCATCAACTTTTCCTGAACTTGATGCTAAAGATTCATCAAAAATTACATGAATAGATTCTTCTACAATTAAGTTTCTCTTATTAAACACTCTATAGGCTTTACTAAATGTTGAATATCCTAAGAAAATGCCTTCATCAGATTTTGCATCAAATTTTCCTAAATTGTCTTTACCATTATTATGAATGAAACATTTACAACCAAATGCATGAAAGTAACTTATGTTTGGTTTTCTATTGTTCCATAGTTCATAAGGAGTTTTCTTAATGATTGGCCTAATTAAAGCTCTATTAAGAATGTAACATGCCGTGTTTATAGCTTCCGCCCAAAAGTATTTTGGTAAGTTACTTTCACATAGCATGGTACGGGCCATGTCTTCTAAAGTTCTATTTTTTCTTTCTACAACTCCATTTTGTTGTGGTGTTCTAGGTGCTGAAAAATTATGATGAATGCCATTTTCAATGCAAAAGTTTTTAAATAAATGATTTTCAAATTCAGTGCCATGATCACTTCTAAGAGACACTATGGTGTTGTTTTTCTCATTTGTGACCTTCTTAAAGAATTTCAAAAATAATGAAAGGTCTCATCTTTATGAGCTAAAAACAATACCCAAGTGTATCTAGAATAATCATCTACAATCACAAGACCATATTTCTTTCCTCCTAGACTAGTGGTTCTAGTAGGTCCAAAAAGATCCATGTGAAAGTGGCCTAGAAGTGGAAACAATATTTTTAGTTTTGAAAGAATTTCTAGTTTGTTTTCCAAATTGACATGCATCGCAAATTTTGCCATTTTCAAAATCTAGTTGTGGAAGACCTTTTACTAAATCCATTTTAATTAATTTTGAAATTAGGTGTGTGCTTGCATGACCTAATCTACGATGCCATAACCAACCAATCTCATTCATATTAGCATTATTAGCAACTAAGCAATGATTACTAGTAGACAAATTGTCTAAATCAATCAAGTATACATTGCCATTTCTATTTCCAGTAAAAATAATGCTATTATCAATGGGATTAGAAACAGTGCAGATGGATGCTTCAAATGATACTTTAAAACCTTTATCACATAATTGACTAATACTAATTAAATTATGTTTTAAACCATTGACATATAAAACATTTTCAATATATGTGGAGGGAGTTATTTGAATATTACCAAACCCCATGATTTGGCCTTTGCCATTGTCACCAAACGTAACAACTCCTCCTTCTTTTGCTTTCAAGGGTGATGAATTGATCCTTGTCACCCGTCATGTGTCTTGAGCAGCCACTATCGAGATACCACTTTCGCTTTAAATTTTTGGCCGCAAGACACTCCTGCAAAAATGATCAAGTCTTATATTTAGGTACCCAAGCTTTCTTGGGTCCTTCATGGTTAGTAGCATAAAAGATTGTTCCTTTGGGAACCCATATTTTCTTTCTTTACTATTTAAATTTTTGTTACTGTTTCTTGCATTACATTCATAGGATTTGTGGCCTTTCTTGTTACAGTAATGACATGTAACATCATCTTTATTTTGTTCTCTTCTAAAAAAGTTTTTGATAAACTTTTGTTTTATGTTAGGCCTATATCCTAATCCGGCCTTATCAAATATAGCTCTTTGATTGCTCAATAATAAGTTAAGTTTTTCAGAACTATATGTGAATTTATCAAATATTCTTATACTTATCAACTTCCTTCTTTAATCTATCATTTTCATTGGAAATTGATTCTCTCTCTTTTGTCAAATTATTATTTTCAGATTTCAGCATCTCAATCTCATGAGTAAGATTATCCTTTTCTTTGATGAGAATTGAGTTATCGTTTTTTAAAAACTTGTATTTCTTTTTTAAAGCTTTAAAATCATCAACTAGTTCATTAAAAGCTTCAAACAATTCATCAAATGCAAAATCATCACAAGGTTTTTAGAACTTACCTCGTTATCGTCGTTCGCCATAAAGCAAATGTTTGCAATTTCTTTTTGATCTTCCTCTAAGAGGATTCATCACTGTCACTCCAGGTTGCAACATAGGCTTTCTTCTTCTTCTTGTAGGCTTTCTTTAGTTGAGGACAATCAATCTAAAGTGCCCCGGTTTCTTACACTCATAGCAAATTAGGGGGTCTTTCTCTTTGTCTTTGTCCTTCTCCTTTTCTTTTTCTTTTTCTCCTTCCATCTTAATTCCAGATTTTCTTTTATGAAAGGGTTTCCTTCTTCTCATGAATTTTTGAACTTTCTAGCAAGAAGAGCTATCTCATCATCATCTTCATCATTATCACTGCAGCTCTCCTCACTTTCTGCAGCCTTAAGAGCTATAGTCTTCTTCTTTTTAACTTCTTCCTCTATGTACTGCTTCATGGTTAACTCATGAGTCATTAGAGATCCAAGTAGCTCCTCCAAAGGTAAGGAGTTGAGGTCCTTGGCTTCTTGGATGGCAGTCACCTTCGCTTCCCACGATCTTGGAAGTGACCTAAGAATTTTGCGAACAAGTTCAGAATTAGTATAAGTCTTACCAAGACTTTTCAGACCATTTACAATGTCAGTGAATCTAGTATACATGCATGCTATACTTTCAGTTTGTTCCATGCTAAATAATTCATACTTATGAACAAGAATATTTATCTTAGATTCTTTAACTTGATTTGTACCCTCATGGGTAACCTCTAATCTATCCCATATCTCTTTTGCGGAATTACATGTAGAGATACGATTAAATTCGTTAGCATCTAATGAACAATATAAAACATTCATGGCTTTAGCATTGAGCTGCGCCATTTTTCTATCATTCTCATTCCAATCCCTTTCGGGCTTAGGAACAATAGAACCATCAACTACGTGTGTGGGTGTGCTAGGTCCATTAATTATGACACTCCATAATTCATAATCTAAAGCTTGAATGAATATTCTCATTCTTGCTTTCCAATATGAATAGTTGGAACCATTAAATAAAGGAGGTCTATTTGTAGAATGACCTTCAGCAAATGAAGATCCAGCTTGAGCTGCCATTTGGATCTTTAGCTCTTGATCGTTGGATCAAATTTAAATGAGCACTTGCTCTGATACCAATTGTTGGCCCAGATGGCAACCCAAGAGGGGGGGTGAATTGGGTTCTTTAAAAAAATTTAACCTTTTAAAAACTATGTGCTTGGAGATAGATGAAATTAAATGCAATGCGAATATTAAACACAACCAAAGAGATAGAGAAAGAGATAATCAAAGCACGGCAAACACAAAGGTTTTATAGTGGTTCGGTGTATCCAACACCTACGTCCACTCCCAAGATCACTTGGGTCCACACTATAATCAACTAGATTACAGCCGAGTTGTTTTACAAGCTCACAACTCAAACTTGTTGTTTCCCAGGGATCACAACGAACCCAGCCGGTTTTCTGGGCTCACCAGCACAAAACCCTAAACACAAGCTAATCTAGCTTGACCCGAGGTATACTACCTCCACTAGTTCAATCCCCTGATTGAACTAGTATAAACAAGAAAGAATAATGTTTTTTCAACAATACAAAGCTCCTCAATGAGCAATATTCAAAATGAATAACAAGGTTAGAAAAGCCTGTTTTGAAGATGATTGGATTTGAGCTTTTCTTCTTTTCTTCTTTTCCTCTTCTCTTTGGAGATGTTGAATCTGGCCTCAGCTTTGATTCGTTGCAAATGTTGTTGATGAGAAGTTGGGAAAACGTAGAAAAACAGAGCTTTTCCTTCTATTTTGGGAATCCTCCGATTTTTCAATATGAACGCCTTGGATTTCTCTTTGAGCTTTTTGGAGTGGAAAGATTTGAGTTTGAACTCTTTTCTCTTTGATTTCAGGCTCAAGACTTCACGGATTTTTGATTTTTATTTTTCCATTTTCCGTTCTCTCTTTTTTTTCAAACGGGCGTTCTCCCCCTTTTATAGAATTTTTAATCCACGTTTTTGGTGAGAAAACTAGCCGTTGGAATGTACCTGGAAAGTTTTTCCAAACAAAATATATCCGTTAGAAGTTAGGTAAAAAGAAATATTACCGTTAGAGCTGATCTGGCATTTTAAAATTCCATTCCATATAGGTTGGAGTCGGCTCCAACTTTTTAGGTGTCGGCTCCAAGTCGTTTATCCAAAAATAGAAAGTTCTGAGTTCGTCGAGGAGTCGGCTCCGAAAAAGTTAAGTGTCGGCTCGCCATGTTCAGGTGTCGGCTCCAAAAGACTGTAAGTGTCGGCTCCAAGGTAGTCAAAAATTAAGCGTTCTATCCCCGCATCGGAGTCGGCTCTAGACACTGTAAGTGTCGACTCCGAAACTTTAGGTGTCGGCTCTGAAACTCTGGGTGTCGGCTCCAAACCGTATCAAAAATCAGAAGAATATTTGATTGGCCATGGGGTCGGCTCCAGATTTCCTAGGGGTCGACTCCAGGCTCTGAAACTTTGAAACTTATATTTTGCAGTTGATTCAAAACACGTTTCTTAATGCCTTTAAACCGATCAAATATTTTTAAGCCCTGAAACACTTATCAAATTTATTAGTAATCAAATAAATATACTCAATTCCTTTATTAATCATCAAAATCAATAGTTGGGTCAACAGCAGCGGTATTGAATCCTGAGAGGATACCGAGGAGGGAGAGCGAACCCACCTGGATCTGAGGGGCTTTTTCCTCTAGCTCGTTACAGCACCGGCCCCACCTTTGCAGGCCGGCGACCGTGATCCGCTGCCCCAGACGGATCGGAAGAAGAGATTGCAGGTAGAGTGGGGGCAGCGGCCTCCTCACGAGGCTGGGAGGCAGGAACGGCAGGGCCAAGGATTGCCTGGAATCCCTGGATCATCTGGGTCAATGCTTGAACCTGCTGAACCAGAGTGGCGAACTGGTCCAAGGTTACCATCGTTGCCGGTGGGAAAAGAATTTCAGCTGGTGGTGGTAGCGGGGGTGCTACATCACTAATTGGATCAGGCCTTTGAGATGCGGCCTGATCTTGAGCCCCAGAGGTGGCTCTCTTCCGATTGGCCATTAGAGAATGCTTCTTCTGGTTTTTTAGTCTTGTTCCTGGATTACAAGTTTATGGGACTTGAGACCTTTCCTCTAGCGCCAATCTGTTGCTGCGGAAATCCGTTCTCCAACTCAGGTGCGCTTCCGGCTCCATGTCCAAACTCTGATCTCGATGTCCGCGGTGGAACCTGCAAGACAGTCCGCGCTCGCAAAGGATTTCCTTAGGGTTGTCCTCTGTGGGGGACCCTCCGACGCCCAAGTCAGTGGAGATTCACAGTAGGTAGATGTGAGGAGAAGACTATTCACAGAAGAATTTTCCTCCAAGCTCTCGATCGGGGCTCTAATGGAGGATTTTTATAAGAAAGTTGCGTAAGAGCATGCATACCTGAGAGGTCTGAGGGCTGTGATATTTATAGGTGATCACCTGATTCCCTAGGCACATCGTGGGGGTCCAAAAGTTGTTGTGATTCGAATCAAGTTTGTTACGAGATCAGTAGGATCTGTATCTTGTTAGTTAGAGGATCGACGGCTAGGAGAGCTGACTGATGCCTTGGGATTCCACAATTGCATTGCGTAGGCTCTAGGCCACTCCTGGGTATGATTCTCTGTTTGGAATCTTATTCCATTACAGCGGATAGGGACTCTCTCGTGCTGGATTCTGCAGAGGCATTTTGAGTGCTTCGGTCTGGCCGAGGCAAAGGACAATTTGGTTTTCCGAGGCATAAAAGCGGCTTGAGTTACCGAGGTATAAGGATGACTCGTGTTGCCGAGGTATGGATACCTCAGGCTACCGAGATATAAGAATGGCTCGTATTGCCGAGGTATGGATACCTCGGCTTATCGAGAAATAAGAATGGCTCGGGTCGTCGAGGTATGGATACCTCGGCTTACCGAGAAATAAGAAAGGCTTGGGTTATTGGGACGATCCGACCTTGCTAAAGGCAATTGATCTTGCTAAAGGTGATTGTCCTTAGTCACTTGGTGGTCGTGATGGCTGGCCGGCAGGATGTTGTGATTGGGCTCAACCCAATTATCGATGTGTGCAGGCCTTAATGTAATGACAATTTTACCCCCCACTCCCTAGTCCGAAGTGTAAATTCGGATAGAGAGAGTAGAGTTTCAGAATAACATTATCTAAGGGGATTCAACAGATCGAAGGGAGTCTGATCCCAAGAAGGGGGCGCCTCTCGAGCGCCTCGTTTGGACCGTTGCGATCCATCCGATCGGCGACGATATCCGACGGCTGCGAGCGATCCAAGCCATGATCCCGATCAGCGATGATCGATCCAATGGTTGTGATCCATCCGATCAGTGACGATATCCGACAATTGCGATCGATCCAAGCCATGATCTCGATCGGCGATGATCGATCCGACGGTTGCGATCCATCCGACCGGTGATGATCCGACGGTTGCGATAGATCCAAGCCACGATCCCAATTGATGATGATCGATCTGACCGTTGCGATCCATCCGATCGTCGATGATCCGACAGTTGCGATCGATCCAAGCCATAATTCCGATCGGCGATGATCGATCGGACCATTGTGATTCATCCGATCGGCGACGATCTGACTGTTGCGATTGATCCAAGCCATGATTCCGATCAGCGATGATCGATCCAACGGTTGCGATCCATCCGATCGGCGATGATATCCGGCGGTTGTGATCGATCCAAGCCATGATCCCGATAGGCGACGATCGATCCGATGGTTGTGATCCATCCGATCAATGACGATCCGATGGTTGCGATCGATCCAAGCCATGATCCCGATCGGCGATGATAGGTCGGACCGTTGCGATCCATCCGATCGTCGATGATCCGACGATTGTGATCGATCCAAGCCATGATCTCGATCGGCGATGATCGATCCGACGATTGCGATCCATCCAATCAGCGATGATACGATGGTTGGAATCGATCCAAGCCATGATCCTCATCGGCGATGATCGATCCGACGGTTGCGATCCATCTGATCGGCGATGATACCCGACGGTTGCGATCGATCCAAGCCATGATCCTGATCGGCGATGATCGAATCAACAGTTGTGATCCATCCGATCGGCGATGATATCCGACGGTTGCGATCAATCCAAGCCATGATCCCGATCGGCGATGATCGATCCGACAGTTGTGATCCATCCGATCGGCGACGATCCGATGGTTGCGATCGATCTAAGCCATGATCCCGATCGGTGATGATAGATCGGACCATTGCGATCCATCCGATCGTCGATGATCCGACGATTGTGATCGATCCAAGCCATGATCACGATCGGCGATGATCGATCCGACGGTTGCGATCCATCCGATCGGCGATGATATGACGATTGTGATTGATCCAAGCCATGATCCTAATCGGCGATGATCGATCCAATGGTTGCGATCCATCCGATCGGCGACGATATCCGACGATTGCGATCGATCCAAGCCATGATCCCAATCAGCGATGATCGATCGGACCATTGCGATCCATCAGATCAGCGACGATCCGATGGTTGCGATCGATCCAAGCCATGATCCCGATCGGCGATGATCAATCCGATGGTTGCGATCCATCCGATCGACGACGATATCCAATGTTTGCGATCGATCCAAGCCATGATCCCGATCGGTGATGATCAATCCGACGGTTGCGATCCATCCGATCGGTGATGATATCCGATGGTTGCGATTGATCCAAGCCATGATCCCGATCGGCCATGATCGATACGACGGTTGCGATCCATCCGATCGGCGATGATACAACGGTTGCGATCGATCCAAGCCATGATCCCCATCGGCGATAATCAATCCGACGGTTGCGATCCATTCAATCGGCGATGATATCCGACGATTGCGATCGATCCAAGCCATGATCCCGATCGGCGATGATCGATCCAACGTTTGCGATCCACCCGATCGGCGACGATCCGATGGTTGCGATCGATCCAAGCCATGATCCTGATCGGCGATGATCGATCGAACCATTGCGATCCATCCAATCGGCAATGATCCAACGGTTGCGATCGATTTTAGCATGATACCGATCGGCGATGATCGACCGATGGTTGCGATCCATCCGATCGGTGATGATATCCGACTATTGCAATCGATCCAAGCAATGATACCGATCGGGGAGGATCGATCGGACCATTGCGATCCATCCGATCGTCGATGATCCGACGATTGCAATCGATCCAAGCCATGATCCCGATCGGCTATGATCGATCCAACGATTGCGATCCATTCGATCGGCGATGATATCCGACGGTAGCGATTGTTCCAAGCCATGATCCTGATCGATGATGATCGATTAGACCATTTCGATCCATCCGATCGTCAAAGATCCGACGATTGCGATCGATCCAAGCTATGATCCCGATCGGCGATGATCGATTTGATGGTTACAATCCATCCGATCGGCGATGATATCCGACGGTTATGAGTGATCCAAGCCATGATCCCGATCAGCGATGATCGATCGGACCATTGTGATCCATCCGATCGGCGACGATCCGACGGTTGCGATCGAACCAAGCCATGATCCCGATCGGCGATGATCGATCCGATGGTTGCGATCCATCCGATCGGAAACCATACCCGATAGTTGCGATCAATCCAAGCCATGATCCCAATCGGCGATGATCGATCTGACGGTTGTGATCCATCCGATCGACGACGATATCCGATGGTTGCGATCGATCCAAGCCATGATCCCGATCGGCGATGATCGATCCGATGGTTGCGATCCATCTGATCGGTGACGATCCGATGGTTGCGATCGATCCAAGCCATGATCCCGATTGGCGATGATAGATCGGACCATTGCGATCCATCCGATCGTCGACGATCTGACGATTGCGATCGATCCAATCCATAATCCTGATCGGCGATGATCGATCCGATCGTTGCGATCCATCCGATCGGCGATGATACGATGGTTGAGATCGATCCAAGCTATGATCCTGGTCAGCGATGATCGATGCGATAGTTGCAATCCATCCGATCGATGACGATATCCGATGGTTGCGAGCGATCCAAGCCATGATCTCGATTGGCGATGATCGATCAAACTATTGCGATCGATCCGATCGGCGACGATCCGACGGTTGCGATCAATCCAAGCCCATGATCTTGATCGGCGATGATCAATCCGACAGTTGCGATCCATCCGATCGGCGATGATATCCGATGGTTGCGATCGATCCAAGCCATGATCCCGATCGGCGATGATCGATCCGACGGTTTCGAGCCATCCGATCGGCGACGATACAATGGTTGCGATCGACCCAAGCCATAATCTTGATCAGCGATGATCAATCGGACCGTTGCGATCCATCCGATCGGCGATGATCCGACTGCTACGATCGATCCAAGCCATGAACCCGATCGACGAAGATTGATCTGATGGTTGCGATCCATTCGATCAGCGACGATCCAACGGTTGCGATCGATCCAAGCTATGATCCTGATCGATGATGATCGATCCGATGGTTGCGATCCATCCGATCGGTGACGATATCCGATGGTTGTAAGCGATCAAAGCCATGATCCCGATCGGCGATGATCGATCGGACGTTGTGATCCATCCGATCGGCAACGATCCGACGGTTGCGATCAATCCAAGCCATGATCCTGATTCGGCGATGATCAATCCGATGGTTGTGATCCATCTGATCGGCGACGATATCCGACGATTGCGATCGATCCAAGCCATGATCCCGATCGGGGATGATCGATCCGACGGTTGCGATCCATCCAATCGATGATGATACACGGTTGCGATCGATCCGATCGGCGACGATATCCGATGGTTTTGATCGATCCAAGCAATGATCCTGATCGGCGATGATCGATCCGACAGTTGCGATCCATCTGATCAGTGATGATATCCGATGGTTATGATCGATCTAAGCTATGATCCCGATCAGCGATGATCGATCGGACCGTTGCGATCCATCCGTTCGTCGACGATATCCGACGGTTGTGATCGATCTAAGCCAAGATCCCGATCGGCGATGATCGATCCGACGGTTGCGATCCGTTCGATCGGCGATGATCGATCCGACGGTTGGGATCCATTCGATTGGCAACGATATCCAATGGTTGCGATCGATCCAAGCCATGATCCCGATCGACGATGATCGATCCGACGGTTGCGATCCACCCTATCGGCGACGATCCAATGGTTGCGATCGATCCAAACCATGATCACGATCGGCGATGATCGATCGAACCGTTGCGATCTATCCGATCGGCGACGATCCAACGGTTGCGATCGATCCAAGCCATGATCCTGATCGACGATGATTGATCTAACGGTTGCGATCAATCCGATCGGCGATGATATTCGACTGTTGCGATCGATCTAAGCCATGATCCCGATCAGCGATAATCGATTTGACCATTGTGATCCATCCGATCGTCGATGATCCGATGATTGCGATCGATCCAAGCCATGATCCCAATCGGCGATGATCGCTCGGACCGTTTCAGTCCATCCGATCATCGAAGATCCAATGATTGCGATTGATCCAAGCTATGATCCTAATCGGCGATGATCGATCCGACGGTTGCGATCCATCCGATCGGCGATGATATACGACGGTTGCGATCGATCCAAGCCATGATCCTGATCGGCGATGATCGATCCGACGGTTGCGATCCATCCGATCGGGGACGATCCAACGGTTGCGATCGATCCAAGCCATGATCCTGATCGGCGATGATCGATCCGATGGTTGCGATCCATCCGATCGGTGACCATACCCGATAGTTGCGATCGATCCAAGCCATGATTCCAATCGGCGATGATCAATCCGACGGTTGCGATCCATCCGATCGGCGACGATATCTGACGGTCGCGATCGATCCAAGCTATGATCCCGATCGGCGATGATTGATCCGACGGTTGCGATCCATCCGATCGGTGACGATCTGATGGTTGCGATCGATCTAAGCCATGATCCTGATCGGCGATGATAGATCGGACCGTTGCGATCCATCCGATCGTTGATGATCCAACGATTGCGATTGATCCAATCCATTATCCTAATTGGCAATGATCGATCCGATGGTTGCAATCCATCCGATTAGCGATGATACGACGGTTGAGATCGATCCAAGCCATGATCCTGATCGGCGATGATCGATCCGATGGTTGTAATTCATTCGATCGACGACGATATCCGACGGTTGCGAGCAATCCAAGCCATGATCTCGATCGGCGATGATCGATCGAACCGTTGCGATCGATCCGATCGGCGACGATCCGACGGTTACGATCAATCCAAGCCATGATCTTGATCGGCGATGATCAATCCGACGGTTGCGATCCATCCGATCGGCGACTATATCCGACGGTGGCAATCGATCCAAGCCATGATTCCGATCGGTGATGATCGATCCAACAGTTTCGAGCCATCCGATCGGCGACGATACGATGGTTGCGATCGATCCAAGCCATGATCTCGATCGGCGATGATCGATCGGACCGTTGCGATCTATCCGATCGGCGACGATCCGACGGCTGCGATCGATCCAAGCCATGAACCCGATCGGCGAAGATTGATCTGATGGTTGCAATCCATTTGATCAGCAACAATCCAACGGTTGCGATCGATCAGCGATGATCCAACGGTTGCGATCTGCCCGATCGGCGATGATATCCGACAATTGCGATCGATCCAAGCCATGATCCCAATCGGTGATGATCGATCCGACGGTTGCGATCCATCTGATCGGTGACGATATCCGATGGTTGCAATCGATCCAAGCCATGATCCCGATCGGCGATGATCGATTAGACCATTGCGATTTATCCGTTCGTCAACGATCCGATGGTTGCGATCAATCCAAGCCATGATCTCGATCGACGATGATCGATCCGACGGTTGCGATCCATCCGATCGGCGATGATACACGATTGCGATCGATCCAAGCCATGATCCCGATCGGGGATGATCGATCCGACGGTTGCAATCCATCCAATCGGCGATGATACACGGTTGCGATCGATCCAAGCCATGATCTCGTTCGGCAATGATCGATCGGACCGTTGCGATCCATCCGATCGGCGACGATATCCGACGGTTGCGAGCGATCCAAGCCATGATCCTGATCAGCAATGATCGATCCAATGGTTGCGATCCATCTGATCGGTGACGATATCCGATAATTACGATCGATCCAAGCCATGATCCCGATCGGCGATGATCGATCCAACGGTTGCGATCCATCCGATCGGTGATGATCCGACGGTTGCGAAAGATCCAAGCCACGATCCCAATCGATGATGATCGATCTGACCGTTGCGATCCATCCGATCGTCGATGATCCGACAGTTGCGATCGATCCAAGCCATGATCTCGATCAGCGATGATCGATCGGACCATTGCGATTCATCCGATCGGCGATGATCCGACTTTTGCGATTGATCCAAGCCATGATTCCGATTGGCGATGATCGATCCGACGGTTGTGATCCATCCGATCGGCGACGATATCCGATGGTTGTGATCGATCCAAGCCATGATCCTGATAGGCGATGATCGATCCGACAGTTGCGATCCATCCGATTAGCGATGATCCGACGGTTGCGATCGATCCAAGCCATGATCTCAATCGGCGATGATAGATCGGACCATTGCGATCCATCCGATCGTCGATGATCCGATGATTGTGATCGATCCAAGCCATGATCCCGATCGGCAATGATCGATCCGATGGTTGCGATCCATCCAATCAGCGATGATACGACGGTTGGGATCGATCCAAGCCATGATCCTCATCGGCGATGATCGATCCGACGGTTGCGATCCATCCAATCGGTGATGATACCCGATGGTTGCGATCGATCCAAGCCATGATCCTGATCGGCGATGATCAAATCGACGGTTGCGATCCATCCGATCGGTGATGATATCCGATGGTTGCGATCGATCCAAGCCATGATCCCGATCGGCGATGATCGATCCGACGGTTGCGATCCATCCGATCGGCGACGATCCGATGGTTGCGATCGATCCAAGCCATGATCCTGATCGGTGATGATAGATCGGACCGTTAAGATCCATCCGATCGTCGATGATCTGACGATTGTGATCGATCCAAGCCATGATCACGATCGGCGATGATCGATCCAACGGTTGCGATCCATCCGATCGGCGATGATACGACGATTGTGATTGATCCAAGCCATGATCCTAATCAGCGATGATCGATCCGATGGTTGCGATCCATCCGATCGGCGATGATATCCGATGGTTGCGATCGATCCAAGCCGTGATCCCGATCAGCGATGATCGATCGGACCGTTGCGATCCATCAGATCAGCGATGATCCGATGGTTGCGATCGATCCAAGCCATGATCGATCGGCGATGATCAATCTAACGATTGCGATCCATCCGATTGACGATGATATCCGACGGTTGCGATCGATCCAAGCCATGATCCCGATCTGCGATGATCGATCGGACCATTGCGATCCAACCGATCGTCGATGATCCGACGATTGCGATCGATCCAAGCCATGATCCCGATCGGTGATGATCGATCCGACGGTTGCGATCCATCCGATCGGTGACGATATCCGACGGTTGCGATTGATCCAAGCCATGATCCCGATCGGCGATGATCAATACGATGGTTGCGATCCATCCGATCGACGACGATACGATGGTTGCGATCGATCCAAGCCATGATCCCCATCAGCGATAATCAATCTGACGGTTGCGATCCATTCGATCGGCGATGATATCCGACGATTGTGATCGATCTAAGCCATGATCCCGATCGGCGATGATCGATCCGATGTTTGCGATCCACCCGATCGGCGACGATCCGATGGTTGCGATCGATCCAAGCCATGATCCCGATCGGCGATGATCGATCGAACCGTTGCGATCCATTCAATCGACAATGATCCAACGGTTGCGATCGATTCAAGCTATGATCCTGATCGGTGATGATCGACCGATGGTTGCGATCCATCCGATCGATGATGATATCTGACTATTGCGATCGATCTAAGCAATGATACCGATCGGGGAGGATCAATCGGACCGTTGCGATCCATCCGATCGTCGATGATCCGACGATTGCAATCGATCCAAGCCATGATCCCGATCGGCTATGATCGATCCGACGGTTGCGATCCATTCGATCGGCGATGATATCCGACGATTGCGATCGATCTAAGCCATGATTCCGATCGGCGATGATCGATCCGATATTTGTGATCCACCCGATCGGCGACGATCCGATGGTTGCGATCGATCCAAGCCATTATCCCGATCGGCGATGATCGATCGAACCATTGCGATCCATCCAATCGGCAATGATCCAACGGTTGCGATCGATTCAAGCCATGATCCTGATCGGCGATGATCGACCGACGGTTGCGATCCATCCGATCGATGATGATATCCGACTATTGCGATCGATCCAAGCAATGATACCGATCGGGGAGGATCGATCGGACCGTTGCGATCCATCCGATCGTCGATGATCCGACGATTGCAATCAATCCAAGCCATGATCCCGATCGGCTATGATCGATCCGATGGTTGCGATTCATTCGATCGGCGATGATATCCGACAGTAGCTATTGTTCCAAGCCATGATCCCAATTGGCGATGATCGATCGGACCATTTCGATCCATCTGATCGTCAAAGATCCGATGATTGCGATCGATCCAAGCTATGATCCCGATCGGCAATGATCGATTTGATGGTTGCGATCCATCCGATCGGCGATGATATCCGATGGTTGTGAGCGATCCAAGCCATGATCCCGATCAGCGATGATCGATCAGATCATTGCGATCTATCCGATCGGCGACGATCCAACGGTTGCGATCGAACCAAGCCATGATCCCGATCGGCAATGATCGATCCGACGGTTGCAATCCATCCGATCGGCGACCATACCCGATAGTTGCGATCAATCCAAGCCATGATCCCAATTGGCGATGATCGATCCGACGGTTGCGATCCATCCGATCGGTGATGATATCCGATGGTTGCGATCGATCCAAGCCATGATCCCGATCGGCGATGTTCGATCCGACGGTTGCGATCCATCCGATCGGCGATGATCTAATGGTTGCGATCGATCCAAGCCATGATCCCGATCGTTGATGATAGATCGGACCGTTGCAATCCATCCGATCGTCGATGATCCGACGATTGCGATCGATCCAATCCATGATCCTGATAGGCGATGATCGATCTGATCGTTGCGATCCATCCGATCGGCGATGATACAACGGTTGAGATCGATCTAAGCTATGATCCTGATCAGCGATGATCGATCCGACAGTTGCAATCCATCCAATCGATGATGATATCCGACGGTTGCGAGCGATCCAAGCCATGATCTCGATTGGTTATGATCGATCAAACCATTGCGATCGATCCGATCGGCGACGATCCGACGGTTGCGATCAATCCAAGCCATGATCTTGATCGGCGATGATCAATCCGATGGTTGCGATACATCCGATCGGCGATGATATTCGACGGTTGCGATCGATCCAAGCCATGATCCCGATCGGCGATGATCGATCCGACGGTTTCGAGCCATCCGATCGGCGACGATACGATGGTTGCGATCGATCCAAGCCATGATCTCGATCGGCGATGATCGATCGGACCATTGCGATCCATCCGATCAGCGACGATCCGACTACTGCGATCGATCCAAGCCATGAACCCGATCAGTGAAGATTGATCCGATGGTTGCGATCCATTCGATTAGCGACGATCCAACGGTTGCGATCGATCCAAGCTATGATCCTGATCGGCGATGATCGATCCAACGGTTGTGATCCATCTGATCGGCAATGATATCCGATGGTTGCGATCGATCCAAGCCATGATCCCGATCGGGGATGATCGATCCGACGGTTGTGATCCATCCAATCGGCGATGATACACGATTGCAATCGATCCGATCGGTGATGATATCCGATGGTTGCGATCGATCCAAGCCATGATCCTGATCGGCGATGATCGATCCGACAGTTGCGATCTATCCGATCGGCGACGGTACGATGGTTGTGATTGATCCAAGCCATGATCCCTATCGGCGATGATCAATCTGACGGTTGAGATCCATTCGATCGGCGATGATATCCGATGATTGCGATCGATCTAAGCCATGATCCCGATCGCCGATGATCTATCCGACAGTTGCGATCCACCCGATCGGTGACGATCCGATGGTTGCGATCGATCCAAGCCATGATACCAATCGGCGATGATCGATCGAACCATTGCGATTCATCCGATCGGCAATGATACAATGGTTGCGATCGATTCAAGCCATGATCCCGATCGGCGATGATCGACTGACGGTTGTGATCCATCCGATCGGTGATGATATCCGACTATTGCGATCGATCCAAGCAATGATACCGATCGGCGATGATCGATCGAACCGTTGCGATCCATCCGATCGTCGATGATCCGACGATTGCAATCGATCCAAGCCATAATCCCGATCGGCTATGATCGATCTGACGGTTGCAATCCATTCGGTCGATGATGATATCCGACGGTAGCGATTGTTCCAAGCCATGATCCTGATCGGCGATGATCGATCGGACCGTTTCGATCCATCCGATCGTTGAAGATTCGACGATTGCGATCGATCCAAGCTATGATCCCGATCGGCGATGGTAGATTTGACGGTTGCGATCCATTCGATCGGCGACGATATTCGATGGTTGCGAGCGATCCAAGTCATGATCCCGATCAGCGATGATCGATCGAACCGTTGCGATCCATTTGATCGGCGACGATCCGATGGTTGCGATCGAACCAAGCCATGATCCCGATCGGCGATGATCGATCCGACGGTTGCAATCCATCCGATCGGCTAGGATATCCGACGGTTGCGATCGATCCAAGCCATGATCCCGATCGATGATGATCGATCCGATGGTTGCAATCCATCCGATCGGCGACGATCCAATGGTTGCGATCGATCCAAGCCATGATCCCGATCGGCGATGATCGATCCAACAGTTGCGATCCATTTGATCGGCGACGATATCCGACGGTTACGATCGATCTAACCCGTGATCCCGATGAGCGATGATCGATCGGACCGTTGCGATCCATCAGATCAGCGACGATCTGATGTTTGCGATCGATCCAAGCCATGATCCCAATTGGCGATGATCGATCCGACAGTTGCGATCCATCCGATCAGTGATGATATCCGATGGTTATGATCGATCCAAGCCATGATCCCGATCAGCGATGATCGATCGGACCGTTGCGATCCATCCGTTCGTCGACGATATCCGACGGTTGTGATCGATCTAAGCCAAGATCTCGATCGGCGATGATCGATCCAATGGTTGCGATCCGTTCGATCGGCGATGATCGATCCGATGGTTGGGATCCATTCGATTGGCAACGATATCCGATGGTTGCGGTCGATCCAAGCCATGATCCCGATCGACGATGATCGATCCGACGGTTGCGATCCACCCTATCAGCGATGATCCAATGGTTGCGATCGATCCAAACCATGATCATGATTGGCGATGATCGATCGAACCGTTGCGATCTATCCAATCAGCGACGATCCAACGGTTGCGATCGATCCAAGCCATGATCCTGATCGACGATGATTGATCTGACGGTTGCGATCAATCCGATCGGCGATGATATTCGACTGTTGCGATCAATCCAAGCCATGATCCCGATCGGCGATAATCGATCGGACCATTGCGATCCATCCGATCATCGATGATCCGACGATTGCGATCGATCCAAGCCATGATCCCGATCGGCGATGATCGATCGGACCGTTTCAGTCCATCCGATCGTCGAAGATCCGACGATTGCGATTGATCCAAGCTATGATCCTAATCGGCGATGATCGATCCGACGGTTGCGATCCATCCGATCGGCGATGATATACGACGGTTGCGATCGATCCAAGCCATGATCCTGATCGGCGATGATCGATCCGACGGTTGCGATCCATCCGATTGGGGACGATCCAACGGTTGTGATCGATCCAAGCCATAATCCTGATCGGCGATGATCGATCTGACGGTTGCAATTCATCCAATCGACGACGACATCTGATGGTTGCGAGCGATCCAAGCCATGATCTCGATCGGCGATGATCTATCGAACCATTGCGATCGGTCCGATCGGCGACGATCCGACGGTTGCGATCAATCCAAGCCATGATCTTGATCGGCGATGATCAATCTGATGGTTGCGATCCATCCGATCGGCGATGATATCGAATGGTTGCAATCGATCCAAGCCATGATCCCAATCGGTGATGATCGATCCGATGGTTTCGAGCCATCCGATCGGCGACGATACGATGGTTGCGATCGATCCAAGCCATGATCTTGATCGGCGATGATCGATCGGACCGTTGCGATCCATCCGATCGGCGACGATCCGACGGCTGTGAGCGATCCAAGCCATGAACCCGATCGGCAAAGATTGATCTAATGGTTGTGATCCATTCGATCAGCGATGATCCAACGGTTGCAATCGATCAGCGACGATCCAACGATTGCGATCCGTCCGATCGGTGACGATATCCAACAGTTGCGATCGATCCAAGCTATGATCCTGATCGGTGATGATCGATCTGACGGTTGCGATCCATCCGATCGATGATGATATCCGACGGTTGGGATCGATCCAAGCCATGATCCCGATCGACGATGATCGATTAGACCATTGCGATTTATCCGTTCATCGACAATCCGATGGTTGCGATCGATCCAAGCCATGATCCTGATCGGCGATGATCGATTCGACGGTTGCGATCCATCCGATCGGCGACAATACGATGGTTGCGATCGATCCAAGCCATGATCCCGATCGGGGATGATCGATCCGACGGTTGCGATCCATCCAATCGGCGATGATACACGGTTGCGATCGATCCAAGCCATGATCCCGTTCGGCAATGATCGATCGGACCGTTGCGATCCATCCGATCGGGGACGATCCGACGGTTGCGATCGATCCAAGCCATGTTCCCGATCGGCGATGATCGATCTCAGGGTTGCGATCCATCCGATCGGTGATGATATCAGACGGTTTCGATTGATCCAAGCCATGATCCCGATCAGCGATGATCGATCCGACGGGTTGCGATCCATCCGATCGGTGACGTTACGACGGTTGCAATCGATCCAAGCCATGATCCCGATCAGCGATGATCGATCGGACCGTTGTGATCCATTCGATCGGCGACGATCCGACAATTGCGATCAATCCAAGCCACGATCCCGATCGGCGATGATCGATCCGACGGTTGCAATCCATTCGATCGGCTAGGTATCCGACGGTTGCGATCGATCCAAGCCATGATCCCGATCGGCGATGATCGATCCGACGGTTGCAATCCATCCGATCGGCGACGATCAACGGTTGCGATTGATCCAAGCCATAATTCCGATCGACGATGATCGATTCGACGGTTGCGATCCATCTGATCGGCAATGATATCCGACGGTTATGATCGATCCAACCCGTGATCCCGATGAGTGATGATCGATCGGACCGTTGCGATCCATCAGATCAGCGACGATCCGATGGTTGCGATCGATCCAAGCCATGATCCCAATTGGCGATGATCGATCCAACGGTTGCGATCCATCCGATCGGCAATGTTATCCGACGGTTATGATCGATCCAAGCCATGATCCTGATCAGCGATGATCGATCGGACCATTGTGATCCATCCGATCGTCGACGATATCCGACGGTTGTGATCGATCTAAGCCAAGATCCCGATCGGCGATGATCGATCCGATGGTTGCGAACTGTTCGATCGGCGATGATCGATCCGATGGTTGGGATCCATTCGATTGGCAACGATATTCGATGGTTACGGTCGATCCAAGCCATGATCCCGATCGACGATGATCGATCTGACGGTTGCGATCCACCCTATCAGCGACGATCCAATGGTTGCGATCTATCCAAACCATGATCACGATCGGCGATGATCGATCGAACTGTTGCGATCTATCCGATCGGCAACGATCCAATGATTGCGATCGATCCAAGCCATGATCCTGATCGACGATGATTGATCCGACAGTTGCGATCAATCCGATCGGCGATGATATTCGACTGTTGTGATCGATCCAAGCCATGATCCTGATCGGCAATAATCGATCGGACCATTGCGATCCATTCGATCATCGATGATCCGACGATTGCGATCGATCCAAACCATGATCCCGATCGGCGATGATCGATCGAACCGTTTCGGTCCATCCGATCGTCGAAGATCCGACGATTGCGATTGATCCAAGCTATGATCCCAATCGGCGATGATCGATCTGACGGTTGCGATCCATCCGATCGGCGATGATATATGATGGTTGCGATCGATCCAAGCCATGATCCCAATCGGCGATGATCGATCCGACGGTTGCGATCCATCCAATCAGGGACGATCCAACGGTTTCGATCGATCCAAGCCATGATCCTGATCGGCATGATCGATCCGACGGTTGCAATTCATCCAATCGACGACGACATCCGACGGTTGCGAGTGATCCAAGCCATGATCTCGATCGGCGATGATCTATCGAACCATTGCGATCGGTCCGATCGGCGACGATCCGACGGTTGCGATCAATCCAAGCCATGATCTTGATTGGCGATGATCAATCCGACGGTTGCGATCCATCCGATCGGCAATGATATCGGACGGTTGCAATCGATCCAAGCCATGATCCCGATCGGTGATGATCGATCCAACGGTTTTGAGCCATCCGATCATCTACGATCCAACGATTGCGATCGATCCAAGCGATGATCCCGATCGACGAAGATCGATCCGACGGTTGCGATCCATCCGATGGGTGACGATATCCGACGATTACGATCGATCCAAGCCATGATCCCGATCGGTGATGATCAATCCGACGTTTGCGATCCATTCGATCGGCGATGATACTATGGTTGCGATCGATCCAAGCCATGATCCCGATCGGCGATGATCTATCCGATGGTTGCGATCCATTCGATCTGCGATGATATCCGATGGTTACGATCGATCCGAGCCATGATCCCGATCGGCGATGATCGATCCGACGGTTGCGATCCACCCGATCGGCGATGATTCGATGGTTGCGATCGATCTAAGCCATTATCCCGATCGGCGATGATCGATCGAATCGTTGCGATCCATCCGATCGGCGACGATCCAATGGTTGCGATCTATCCAAGCCATGATCTCGATCAGTGATGAGTGATCTGATGGTTGCAATCCATCCGATCGGCGATGATATCTGACTGTTGCGATCGATCAAAGCCATGATCCTGATCAGCGATGATCGATCGGACCGTTGCGATCCATCCGATCATCGATGATCCGACAATTGTGATCGATCCAAGCCATGATCAAATCGGCAATGATCAATCCGACGGTTGCGATCCATCCGATCAGCGATGATATCCGATGGTAGCGATTGATCCAAGCCATGATCCCGATCGGCGATGATCGATCAGACCATTTTGATCTATCCGATCGTCGAAGATCCGACGATTTCGATCAATCCAAGCTATGATCCCGATCGGCGATGATCGATCCGGCATTGCGATCCATCCGATCGGCGACGATCCGACGATTGTGATCGATCCAAGTAATGATCCTGATCGGCGATGATCGATCCGACAGTTGCGATCCATCCGATCGGCGACGATATCCAACGGTTGCGAGCGATCCAAGCCATGATCCAAAACAGCGATGATCGATTGAACCGTTGCGATCGATCTGATCGGCGACGATCCGATGGTTGCGATCGATCCAAGCCATGATCCCGATCGGCGATGATAGATCCGACAGATGCGATCCATCTGATCGGTGACGATATCTAACGATTGCGATCGATCCAAGCCATGATCCCGATCGGCGATGATCGATCCGATGGTTTTGATCCATCCGATCGGTGATGATACGATGGTTGCGATCGATCCAAGCCATGATCTTGATCGGTGATGATCGATCGAACCGTTATGATCCATTCGATTGGTGATGATCCGATGGTTGCGATCGATCCAAGCCATGATTCCGATCGGCGATGATGGATCGATGGTTGCGATCCATCCGATCAGCGATGATATTCGACAGTTGCGATCGATCCAAGCCATGATCCTGATCGGCAATGATCGATCCGACTGTTTGCGATCCATTCGATCGGCGACGATACAACGGTTGCGATCGATCCAAGCCATGATCCCAATCGGCGATGATTGATCCGATGGTTGCAATCCATTCGATCAGCGATGATCCAATGGTTGCGATCAATCCAAGCCATGATCCTGATCAGCGATGATCGATTCGATGGTTGCGATACATCCGATCGGCGACGATATCCGATGGTTGCGATCGATTCAAGCCATGATCCCATTCGGTGATGATTGATCCGATGGTTGTAATCCATTGCGATCGATCCAAGCCATGATCCCGATCGGCGATGATCGATCGGACCATTGCGATCCATCCAATCGGTAACAATCCGACGATTACGATCGATTCAAGCCATTATCCCGATCGGCGATGATCGATCCGAGGATTGCGATCCATCCTATCGGCGATGATATTCGACGGTTGCGATCGATCCAAGCCATGATCTCGATCGACGATGATCGATCCGATGGGTTGCGATCCATCCGATCGGCGACGATACGACGGTTGCGATCGATCCAAGCCATGATCCTGATCAGTGATGATCGATCGGACCATTGCGATCCATGCGATCGGTGACGATCTGATGGTTGCGATCGATCCAAGCCATGATTCTGATCGGTGATGATCGATCCGACGGTTGCGATCCATCCGATCGGCGATGATACCCGATGGTTGCGATTGATCCAAGCTATGATCCCGATCGGCGATGATCGAATCAACAGTTGCGATCCATCCGATCGGTAATTATACGACGGTTGCGATCGATCCAAGCCATAATCCGATCGGCGATGATCGATCGAACCATTGCAATCCATCCGATCGGCGATGATCCGACGGTTGCGATCAATCCAAGCCATGATCCCGATCGGCGATGATCGATCCGACGGTTGCAATCCATCCGATCGGCGATGATATCCAACGGTTGCGATCGATCCAAGCCATGATCCTGATCGGTGATGATCGATCCGACGATTGCGATCCATCCGATCGGCAATGATCCAACGGTTGCAATCGATCCAAGCCATAATCTCGATCAGTGATGATCGATCCAACGGTTGCGATCAATCCGATCGGCGATGATATCCGACGGTTGCGATCGATCCAAGCCATAATCTCGATCGGCGATGATCGATCGGACCGTTGCGATCAATAATTGCATCATTAATTTTTTTTTAATTTTTTTGGTATATGCATCGCTAAATAGCGACGCAATAATTGTGTCGCTAAATTAATAATTTTTTTTAATTTCTTTTGGTATATGCGTCGCTATTTAGCGATCCAATTATTGCGTCGCTAAATTAATAAATTTTTTTTAATTTCTTTTGGGGTATGCGTCGCTAAATCGCGATGCAATTATTGCATTACTAAATAATTTTTTTAATTTTTTAGGTATTTGCGCCGCTAATGCGTCGCTATTTAGCAACGCAATATTTGCATTGCTAAATTGAAATTATTATTTTTAAATTTTTTTGGTATATGCGTCGCTAAACAGCGACGCAATAATTGCATCGCTAAATTATAAATTTTTAAATTTTCTGGGTATTTGAATCGCTAATGCGTCGCTATTTAACGACGCAAATTTTGCGTCGCTATTTTTTTAAAATTTTTTTGGTATATGCGTCGCTAATGCATCGCTAAATAGCAACGCAATCGTTGCGTCGCTATATTAACATTTTTTTAAAATTTTTTAGATTTTTGCATCGCTAATGCGTCGCTATATTAAAAATTAAATTTTTTTTGGTATATGTGTCGCTAAATAGCGACGCAATGATTGCGTCGCTATATTAACAATTTTTTTTAATTTTCTAGGTTTTTGCGTCGCTATATTGCGACACAACATTTGCATCGCAATATAGCGACGCATTATTGCATCGCTAAATTAAAAATTAATTTTTTTTTATTTTTTTGGTATATGCATCGCTAATGCGTCGCTAAATAGCGATGCAATGATTACGTCGCTATATTAACAATTTTTTAAAATTTTATGGGTTTTTACGTCACTAATGCATCGCTATATTGCGATGCAAATGTTGCGTCGCATTATAGCGACGCATTATTGCATCGCTAAATTAAAAATTAAATTTTTTTTATTTTTTACTATATGAGTCGCTAAATAGCAACACAATCATTGTAGTTTGACTCCAACTCTCATATCCTTTTAAAAAAAAAGAACTTTTATGGTTTACAGCTAGACTCTCTTTTCCCTTATCATTTTAACATAAAAGAAAAAATTTGGGAGAGCGAATAGATGAACACAACGAAGAAGAGGACTAACATAACCTAACCAGCTAAACAACCATAACAAAGGTCACTCTACAATTATTCTCCCTAAAAAGCAAAAGTCTCGAGGTGAAAACAAACATTAACGGTAGAAATAAATGAACCAAACATCAAGTAGCAGGGGTCAAGCCATGGGTTGGCATGGTCAATCTAGGATGGCACCATCTCCTCTCCACCACCAAACATTAAGTTGTCGTTAGGATTCATCACATCCATGAACCAATTATGCCACTGGAGCGATGTATATACTAAAAAATAAAAAAATTTAATTTATAATTTAGCAACGCAAAAATTTAAAAAATTAAAAAAAATTATTAATATAGCGACGCAACGACGCATTAGCGACGCATATACCAAAAAAATAAAAAAACTTTAATTTTTAATTTAGCGATGCATTAGTATAAATTCCTTATCATGCCTATTTGTGCCAACTTTGGTTTACGCCAAAGTTACAAATAATCCTTGAATCAAGAAAACCACTCATTAGGAATGTTGTGGCTCAGATCTTCCTTTTCTTGCTCCTCCAACAGATGGTAGGGATCAAAGTGACATAAAACAAAAATTTTATAATTATTTTTATAATTTTTTAAAGTTTAAAGACCAAGATGATGCAACCCTCTAAGTACAATAATTAATTTATAGTTTAGCCTATATATTATATTATATATAATAATATAAATAAAATAAAAAAATAAAAATTAATTTGAAATTCTTTTTTAATTAAAAAATTTAATATTTAAAAATAACCCCGTCTCTCGAATACTGGGTGTCGGCTTTGGAAACTGAAACAAAATGCACTTCTCTGTATCTCATGTTGGAGTCGGCTCTGAAACTCTGGGTGTCGACTCCAGACCGTGTCAAAATTTCAGAAAACTTCTGATACGCTCAGTAATTCAAGGCCAAGGTTTGAGGATAACAATTCCAAACCGGGCCTACTTTACCTTAGCAAAGATAATGAGATTAAGAAAAGTCTTGCTGCACTGCCCTCCTCCATTCAAGGGTATCACTGAGCCCCCTGAAGGTGAATTGTGGATCAAGAAAATGGAGAAACCTTTGCAACACTAAGGTGTCTGGAGGAGGATAAAGTAACTTTTGTAGTACGCAAAAACTTAAAAAATTAAAAAAAATTATTAATATAGCGACACAATGATTTAGTGATGCATATACCAAAAAAATAAAAAAAAATTTTAATTTAGTGACGCAATAATGCATCGCTATATTGCGACGCAAAATTTGCGTCGCAATATAGCGACGCAAAAACCCAAAAAATTAAAAAAATTGTTAATATAGCGACGCAACAATTGCGTCGCTATTTAGCGATGCATATACCAAAAAAATTTAAAAAAATAGCGACGCAATATTTGTGTCGCTAAATAGCAATGCATTAGCGACGTAAATATCCAGAAAATTAAAAAAAATCATAAATTTAGCAATGCAATTATTGCGTCGCTATTTAGTGATGCATTAGCGATGCATATACCAAAAAATTTAAAAAATAATAATTTTTAATTTAGCGACGCAAATATTGCGTTGCTAAATAGTAACGCATTAGCGATGCAAATACCCAAAAAAATTAAAAAAATCATTAATTTAGCGATGCAATAATTGCGTCGTTATTTAGCGATGCATTAGCGATGCATATACCAAAAGAAAATAAAAAAAACCATTAATGTAGCGACACAAAAATTGCATCGATATTTAGCGACGCATTAGTGATGCATATACCCAAAAAAATTTAAAAAAAATTAACGATGCAATTATTGATCGCAATGGTCCGATCGATCATCGCCGATCGAGATCATTGCTTGGATCGATCGCAACCATCGAATCGTTACCGATCAGATAGATCGCAATGGCCGGATCGATCATCGCTGATCAGGATCATGGCTTGGATCTATCGCAACCGTTGGATCGTCGCTGAACGGATGGATCGCAACGTCCGATCGATCATCGCCGATCGGAATCATGGCTTGGATCGATTGCAATCATCATATCGTCACCGATCGGATGGATCGCAACCATCGGATCGATCATCGCCGATCAAGATCATGGCTTGGATCGATCGTAACCTTCAGATCATCGCCGATCGGGATCATGGCATGGATCGATCATAACCGTCGGATCATCAACGATTGGATGGATCGCAACGGTCCGATCGATCATCGTCGATTGGGATCATGGCTTGGATTGATTGCAACCATCGGATCGTCATCGATCGGATGGATAGCAACCGTCAGATCAATCATCGTCGATCGGGATCATGGCATGGATCGATCATAATCGTCGGATCATCAACGATTGGATGGATCGCAACGGTCCGATCGATCATCGTCGATTGGGATCATGGCTTGGATTGATCGCAACCGTCGGATCGTCATCGATCGGATGGATAGCAACCGTCAGATCAATCATCGCCGATCAAGATCATGGCTTGGATCAATCGCAACCATCAGATATCATCGCCGATCAGATTGATCGCAACCTTCGATCGATCATCGTCGATCGGGATCATGGCTTGGATAGATCGCAACCGTTGGATCGTCGCCGATCGGATGGATCGCAATGGTCCAATCGATCATCACTGATCGGGATCATGGCTTGGACCGATTGCAACCATCGGATCGTTGCCAATCGGATGGATCACAACAGTCGGATCGATCATCGCTGATCGGGATCATGGCTTGGATCGATCGCAACCGTCGAATATCATCGCCGATCGAATGGATCGTAACCGTCGGATCAATCATCGCCAATCGGGATCATGGCTTGGATCGATCGCAACCGTCAGATATCATCACCGATCGATGGATTGTAACCGTTGGATCGATCATCATTGATCGGGATCATGGCTTGGTTCGATCGCAACCGTCGGATCATCGCCGATCGGATGGGTCATAACGGTCTGACCGATCATCGCCGATCTGGATCATGGCTTGGATCGATCACAACTGTCGGATATCATCATCGATCGAATGGATCACAACCGTCGGATCGATCATCGCCGATCGAGATCATGGCTTGGATCAATCTCAACGGTTGGATTGTCGCCGATCGGATGGATCACAACCGTCGGATCCATCATCATCGATTGGGATCATAGTTTGGATCAATCGCAAACGTCGGATCATCGCCAATCAGTTGGATCGCAACGGTCTGATCGATCATCGCCGATCGGGATCATGGCTTGGATCGATCGCAACTGTCGGATCGATCATTGCCGATCATGATCATGGGTTGGATCGATCGCAATCGTCTGATATCGTCACCGATCGGATGGATCGCAACCGTCGGATCGATCATCGCCGATCAGGATCATGGCTTGGATCGATCGCAATCGTCAGATATCGTCACCGATCGGATGGATCGCAATGGTCCGATCGATCATCGCCGATCCGGATTTATCTCGGATCGATCGCAACCGTCATATCATCGCCGATCGGATGGATTGTAAACGTTGGATCGATCATTGCCGATCGGGATCATGGCTTGGATCAATCGCAACCGTCGGATCATCGCCGATCGGATGGATCGCAACGATCCAATCGATCATCGCTGATCGGGATCAAGGCTTGGATCGCTCGCAACCATCGGATATCGTCGCCGATTGGATGGATCGCAACCGTTGGATCGATCATCGCCAATCAGGATCATTGCTTGGATCGATCGCAATCATCGGATCATCAACGATCGGATGGATCGCAATGGCCCGATCGATCATCACCGATCGGGATCATGGCTTGGATCGATCGCAACCATTGGATCGTCGCCGATCAGATGGATCGCAACCGTCGGATCGATCATCGCCGATCAGGATCATGGCCTGGATCGATCGCAACCATCGTATCATCGCCGATCGGATAGATCGCAACCGTCGGATCGATCATCGCCGATCGGGATCATGGCTTGGATCGATCGTAACCATCAGATATCGTCGCCGATCGGATGGATCGCAACCGTCGGATCGATCATCGCCGATCTGGATCATGGCTTGGATCGATCACAACCATCGGATCATCACCGATCGGATGGATCACAATGGTCCGATCGATCATCGCTGATCGGGATCATGGCTTGGATCGATTGCAATCTTCTCGACTTTCGAATGGATCGCAACCATCGGATCAATCATCGCCGATGGGGATCAAGGCTTGGATCGATCGCAACCGTCGGATATCGCCGCCAATCGGATGGATCGCAACCATCAGATCGATCATCGCTGATCCAGATCATGGCTTGGATCGATCGCAACCGTCGGATATCGTTGCCGATCGAATGGATCGCAACCGTCGGATCGATCAACGCCGATCAATATCATGGCTTGGATCAATAGCAACCGTTGGATCGTCGCCGATCGGATGGATCGCAACGGTCCGATCGATCATCGCCAATCAGGATCATGGCTTGGATCGATCGCAACCGTTCGATATCATCACCGATCAGATGGATTGCAACCGTCGGATCTATCATCGCCGATCGGGATCATTGCTTGGATCGATCACAACCATCGGATCATCGCCGATCAGATGGATCAAAATGGTCCGATCGATCATCGCCGATCATGATCATGACTCGAATCGATCGCAACCGTCGGATATCATTGCCGATCGCATGGATCGAAACCGTCAGATCGATCATCACCAATCGGGATCATAGCTTGATGGATAGTAACCATCGTATCATCACTGATCGGATGGATCGCAACCGTCGGATCGATCATCGGCAATCGGGATCATTGCTTGGATCGATCGCAACCATCAGATCGTCGCCGATCGGATGGATCGCAACGGTCCAATCGATCATTGCCGATTGGGATCATGGCTCGGATCGATCGCAACCGTCGGATATCATCGCCGATCAAATGGATCGCAATCGTCGGATTGATCATCGCCGATCAGGATCATGGCTTGGATCGACCGCAACCGTCGTATCATCGCCAATCGGATGGATCGCAACCGTCGGATCGATCAGCGCCGATCGGGATCATGACTTGGATCGATCGCAACCGTCGTATCATCACCGATCGGATGGATCACAACCGTCAGATCTATCATCGCCGATCGGGATCATGGCTTGGATCGATCGCAATCGTCGGATCGATCATCGCCGATCGGTATCATGGCTTGGATCGATCGCAACCGTCGGATATTGTCGCCGATTGGATGGATTGCAACGGTCTGATCGATCATTGCCGATCGGGATCATGGCTCGGATCGATCGCAACCATCGGATATCTTCGCCGATCGGATGGATCGCAACCGTCGGATCGATCAACGCCGATCAGGATCATGGCTTGGATCGATCGCAACCGTTGGATCATCGCCGATTGGATGGATCGCAACGGTCCAATTGATCATCGTCGATCGGGATCATGGCTTGGATCGATCGCAAACATCCGATATTGTCGCTGATCGAATGGATTGCAACCGTTGGATCTATCATCGCCGATCGGGATCATTGCTTGGATCGATCGCAACCATCGGATCATCGCCGATTGGATGGATCGTAACGGTCCAATCTATCATCGCCGATCGTGATCTTGGCTCGGATCGATCGCAACCGTCGGATATCATCGCCGATCGAATGGATCGAAATCATCGGATCGATCATCATCGATCGTGATCATGGCTTGGATGGATCGCAACCATCGTATCATCGCCGATCGGATGGATCGCAACCGTCTGATCGATCATCGCTAATCGGGATCATTGCATGGGCCGATCACAACCGTCGGATATCGTTGCCGATCGGATGGATCACAACAGTCGGATCGATCATCGTCGATCGAGATGATGGCTTCGATCGATCGCAACCATCGGATCGTCGACGACCGAATGGACCATAACGGCCGGATAGATCATCGCTGATCGGGATCATGGCTTGGATCGATCACAACCATCGAATATCATCGCCGATCGGATGAATTGCAACCGTCGGATCGATCATCATCGTTCGAGATCATGACTTGGATCAATCGCAACCGTCAGATCATCGCCTATTGGATGGATCGCAACCGACGGATCAATCATCGCCGATCGGGATCATGGATTGGATCGATCGTAACCGTCGTATCGTCGCCAATCGGATGGATCGCAACTGTCAGATCGATCATTGCCGATCGGGATCATGGCTTGGATCGATTGCAACCATCAGATATCGTCGTCGATCGGATGGATCGCAACCATCGAATCGATCATCGCCGATCGGGATCATGGCTTGGATCGATCACAACCGTCAAATCATCGTCGATCGGATGGATCGCAATGATCCGATCGATCATTGCAGATCGGGATCATGGCTTGGATTGATTGCAACCATCGTATATCCGTCGACGATCGGATGGATAGCAACCGTCGGATCAATCATCGCCGATGGGGATCATGGTTTGGATCGATCACAACCGTCGGATATCGTTGCTGATCGGATGGATCACAACCGTCGGATCGATCATCGCCGATCGGGATCATGGCTTGGATCGATCGCAACCGTCGTATCGTTGCCGATCGGATGGATCGCAACCATCGGATCGATCATCGCCGATCGGGATCATAGCTTGGAACGATCGCAACCATCGGATATCATCGCCGATCAGATGGATTGCAACCGTCGGATCGATCATCGCCAATCGGGATCATGGCTTGGATCGATCGCAACCGTCGGATCGTCGCCGATCTGATGGATCGCAATAGTCCGATCGATCATCGCCGATCGGGATCATGGCTTGGATCGATCGTAACCATTGGATCATCACCGATCGGATTGATCGCAACTGTCGGAGCGATCATCGCCGATCGGGATCATGGATTGGATCGATCGCAACCGTCGCATCGTCGCCGATCGGATGGATCGTAACCATCGGATCGATCATCGCCGATCGAGATCATGGCTTGGATCGATCGCAACCATTGGATATCGTCGCCGATCGATGAATCACAAATGTCGGATCGATCATCGCCAATCGAGATCATGGCTTGGATCGATCGCAACCATCGGATATCATTGCCGATCGGGTGGATCACAACCATTGGATCGATCATCGCCGATCGGGATCATGGCTTTGATCGATCGCAACCATCGGATCTTCACCAATCGAGTGGATCGCAACGGTCCAATCGATCATCGCCGATCGGGATCATGGCTTGGATCGATCACAATAGTCGGATATCATTGCCGATCAGATGGATCGCAACCGTTGGATCAATCATCGCCGATCGGGATAATGGCTTGGATTGATCGCAACCATCGTATCATCGCTGATTGGATGGATCGCAACCTCGAATCGATCATCACCGATCGGGATCATGGCTTGGATCGATTGCAACCATCGGATCATCGACGAACGGATGATGCAATGGTCCAATCGATCATCGCCGATCGGGATCATGGCTTGGATCGATCGCAACCATTGGATCATCGCCTATCGGATGGATCCTAATGGTCCAATCGATCATCGCGGATTGGGATCATGGCTTGGATTGATCGCAACCGTCGGATATCGTCGCCGATCGGGTGGATCGCAACCGTTGGATCGATCATCTTCGATCGGGATCATGGATTGAATCGATGCAACCATCGGATCATCACCGATCAGATGGATCACAACGGTCCAATCGATCATTGCCGATCAGGATCATGGCTTGGATCGATGGCAACCGTCGGATATCGTCGCCGATCAGATGGATCGCAATCGTCGGATCGATCATCGCCGATCGGGATCATGACTTGGATCGACCGCAATCGTCGTATCATCGCCGATCGAGATCATGGCTTGGATTGATCGCAATCGTCGGATCATCGATGATCGGATGGATCACAAACGGTCCGATCGATCATCGCCGATCGGATGGATCGCGACGGTCCGATCGATCATCGCTAATCGGGATCATGGCTCAGATTGATCGCAACCGTCGGATCGTCTCCGATCGGATGGATCCCAATGGTCTGATCAGATGGATCGCAATGGTCGGGATCATGCCTTGGATCGATCGCAACCGTTGTATCGTCGCCGATCGGATGGATTGCAACCGTCGGATCAATCATCGCCGATCTGGATCATGGCTTGAAATGATCGCAACCATCGGATATCATCGCCGATCGGATGGATAGCAACCATCGGATCGATCATCGCCAATTGGGATCATGGCTTGGATCGATCGCAACCATCGGATCATCGCCGATCGGATGCATCGAAACGGTCTGATCGATCATCGCCGATCAGATGGATCGCAACGGTCCGATCGATCATCGCCAATCGGGATTATGGCTCAGATTGATCGCAACCGTCGGATCATCTCCGATCGGATGGATCGCAATGGTCCGATCGGATGAATCACAAAGGTCCGATCGGATGGATCGCAATGGTCGGGATCATGCCTTGGATCGATCGCAACTGTCGTATCATCGCCGATCGGATGGATCGCAACCGTCAGATCGATCATCGCCGACCGGGATCATAGCTTGGAACGATCGCAACCGTCGGATATCATCGTCGATCGGATGGATCACAACTGTCGGATCAATCATTGCCGATCGGGATCATGGCTTGGACCGATCACAACCATCCGATCGTCGCCGATCGGATGGATCGCAATGGTCCGATCGATCATCGCCGATCGGGATCATAGCTTGGATCGATCATAACCATCGGATCGTCGCCGATCAGATTGATCGCAACTGTCGGAGCGATCATTGCCGATCGGGATCATGGATTGGATCGATTGCAACTGTCGCATCGTCGCCGATCGAATGGATTGCAACCATCGGATCGATCATCGCCGATCAGGTCATGGCTTGGATCGATCGCAACCGTCGGATATCATCGCCGATCGGATGGATCGCAAACGTCAAATCGGTCATCGCCAATCGAGATCATGGCTTGGATCGATCGCAACCGTCAGATCATCGCCTATCGGATGGATCCCAATGGTCCGATCGATCATCGCAGATCGGGATCATGGCTTGGATCGATCGTAATCGTCGGATATCGTCGCCGATCGGGTGGATCGCAACGGTCAGATCGATCATCGCTGATCGGGATCATGGCTTGGATCGATCGCAACCATCAGATCTTCGCCGATCGGATGGATCGCAACGGTCCAATCGATCATCGCCGATCGGGATCATGGCTTGGATCGATAGCAATAGTCAGATATCGTTGCCGATCCGATGGATTGCAACCGTCGGATCGATCATCGCCGATCGGGATCATGGCTTGGATCGATCGCAACCGTTGTATCGTCGCTGATCGGATGGATCACAACCATCGGATCGATCATCGCCGATCGGATCATGGCTTGGATCAATCGCAACCGCGGATATCGTCACCGATCGGATGGATCATGACCATCGGATCGATCATCGCCGATCGGTATCATGGCTTGGATTGATCGCAACCGTCGGATATCGTTACCGATCGGGTGGATCACAACCGTCGGATCGATAATCTCATATCGGGATCATGGCTTGAATCGATTGCAACCATCGGATCATCGCCGATCGGATGGATCGCAACGGTCCAATCGATCATCGCCGATCGGGATCATGGCTTGGATCGATCGCAACCATCGGATCATCGCCGATCGGATGGATTGCAATGGTCCAATCGATCATCGCCGATTAGGATCATGGCTTGGATCGATCGCAATTGTCGGATCGTCTCGGATCGGATGGATCGCAACGGTCTGATCGATCATCGCCGATTGGGATCATGGCTTGGATCGATCGCAACCGTTGGATCATCGCCGATCGGATGGATCATGATGGATCGATCATCACCGATCGGGATAAAGGTTCGGATTGATCGCAACCGTCGGATAGTCTCTGATCAGATGGATCGCAACGGTTCGATCGATCATCGCCGATCGGGATCATGGCTTGGATCGATCGCAACCGTTGGATCATCGCCGATCGGATGGATTGCAACGGTCGGATCGATCATCCCCGATCGGGATCATGGCTTGATCGATCGCAACCATCGGATCATCTCCGATCGGATGGATGCAACGGTCCGATCGATCATCGCCGATTGGGATCTTGGCTTGGATCGATCGCAACTGTCAGATTGTAGCCGATCACGGATTACAATGGTCCGATCGATCATCGTTGATTGGGATCATGGCTTGGCTCGATCGCAACCATCGGATATCGTCGCCGATCGGATGGATCGCAACCGTCAGATCGATCATCACCGATCGGGATCATGGCTTGGATCGATCGCAACCATCGGATCTTCGTTGATCGGATGGATCGCAACGGTCCAATCGATCATCGCCGATCGGGATCATGGCTTGGATCGATGGTAACCGTCGGATATCGTCGCCGATCAGATGGATCGCAACCGTTGGATTGATCATCGCCGATCGGGATTATGGCTTGGATCGATCGCAACCATCATATCATCGTCGATCGAATGGATCGCAACCGTCAGATCGATCATCGCCGATCGGGATCATGGCTTGGATCGATAGCAATCGTCGGATCATCGACAATCGGATGGATTGCAACGGTCCGATCGATCATTCGATCGAATGGATCGCAACGGTTCGATCGATCATCGCCGATCGGGATCATGGCTCGGATCGATCGCAACCGTCGGATCGTCTCCGATCAGATGGATCGCAATGGTCCGATCGATCATCGCCGATCAGGATCATGGCTTGGATCGATCGCAACCATCGGATCATCGCCAATCGGATGGATCGCAACGGTCCGATCGATCATCGCCGATCGGGATCATGGCTTGGATCGATCGCAACCGTCGTATCATCGCCGATCGGATGGATCGCAACCGTCGGATCGATCATCGTCGATCGGGATCATGGCTTGGATCGATCGCAGCCATCAGATATCGTCGCTAATCGAATGGATCGCAATCATCGTATCGATCATCGTCGATTAGGATTATGGCTTGTATCGATCGCAACTATCGGATCATCACCGATCGGATCGATCGCAACGGTCCGATCGATCATCGCTAATCAGGATCGTGGCTTGGATCGATCGCAACTGTCGGATATCGTCGCCGATCGGATGGATCGCAACCGTCGGATCGATCATTGTCGTTGGGATCATGGCTTTGATCGATCGCAACCGTTGGGTCATCGCTGATCGGGATCATGGCTTGGCTAGATCGCAACCATCGGATATCATCGCCGATCGGGTGGATCGCAACCATCGGATTGATCATCGCCAATCAGGATCATGGCTTAGATCGATCGCAACCATCGGATCTTCATTGATCGGATGGATCGCAATGGTCCAATCGATCATCGCCGATCGGGATCATGGCGTGGATCGATGGTAATCGTCAGATATCGTCGCTGATCACATGGATCACAACTGTCGGATCGATCATCGCCGATCGGGATCATGGCTTGGATCGATCGTAATCGTCGTATCATCATTGATCGAATGGATCATAACCGTCGGATCAATCATCGCTGATCGGGATCATGGATTGGATCAATCGCAATCATCGGATTATCGACGATCGGATGGATCGCAACGGTCCGGTCGATCATCGCCGATCGGGATCATGGCTTGGATCGCTCGCAACCATCGGTTATCGTCGCCAATCGAATAGATCGCAACGGTCCGATCGATCATCGCCGATCGAGATCATGGCTTGGATCGATCGCAACCGTCGTATCATCGCCGATCGGATGGATCGCAACCGTCGGATCGATCATCGTCGATCGAGATCATGGCTTAGATCGATCGCAGCCGTCGGATATTATCGCCGATCGAATGGATCGCAATCGTCGTATCGATCATCGTCGATCGGGATCATGACTTGTATCGATCGCAACCATCGGATCATCGCCGATCGGATCGATCGCAACGGTCCGATCGATCATCGCTAATCGGGATCTTGGCTTGGATCGATCACAACCATCGGATATCATCGCCGATCGGGTGGATCGCAACCGTCGGATCGATCATTGTCGTTCGGGATCATGGCTTTGATCGATCGCAACCGTTGGGTCGTCGCCGATTGGATGGATCGCAATGGTCTAATCGATCATCGCTGATCGGGATCATGGCTTGGATCGATCACAACCATCGAATATCATCGCCGATCGGATGGATTGCAATCATGGGATCAATCATCACCGATCGGGATCATGGCTTCGATCGAACGCAACCGTCAGATCGTCACCGATCAAATGGATTGCAACCGTCGGATCGATCATCGCCGATCGGGATCATGACTTGGATTGATCGCAACTGACGTATCGTCGCCGATCAGATGGATCGCAACCATCGGATCGATCATCTCGATCAGGATCATGGCTTTGATCGATCACAACCATCGGATATCATCGCCGATCGGATGGATCGCAACCGTCGGATCGATCATCGCCGATCGGGATCATGGCTTGGATCGATCGCAACTGACGTATCATCGCCGATTGAATGGATCGCAACTGTCGGATCGATCATCTCCGATCGGGATCATGGCTTTGATCGATCGCAACCATCGAATATCATTGCTGATCGGATGGATTGCAACCGTCGGATCGATCATCACCGATCGGGATAATTGCTTGGATCGATCACAACCGTTGGATCGTTACCGATCGGATTAATCGCAACCATTGGACCGATCATCGCCGTTCAGGAGTATGGCTTGGATCGATTGCAACCGTCGTATCGTTGTCGATCGATGGATCGCAACCGTCGGATCGATCATTGTCGATCGGGATCATGGCCTGGATCGATCGCAACCATCGTATCGTCGCCGATCGGATGGATCGCAACCGTCGGATCGATCATCGCCGATCGGGATCATGGCTTGGATCGATCGTAACCATAGGATATCATCGCTGATCGGATGGATCGCAACCATCGGATCGATCATCGCCGATCTGGATCATGGCTTGGATCGATTGCAACCGTCGGATCGTCACCGATCGGATGGATCGCAACGGTCTGATCGATCATCGCTGATCGGGATCATGGCTTGGATCGATTGCAATCGTCTCAACTTTCGAATGGATCGCAACCATCGGATCAATCATCTCCGATGGGGATCATGGCTTGGATCGATCGCAACCGTCAGATATCGCCGCCAATCGGATGGATCGCAACCATCAGATCGATCATCGCTGATCGAGATCATGGCTTGGATCAATCGCAACGTCGGATATCGTTTCCGATCGAATGGATCGCAACCGTCGGATAGATCAACGCCGATCGATATCATGGCTTGGATCAATAGCAACCGTTGGATCGTCACCGATCGGATGGATCGCAACGGTCCGATCGATCATCGCTAATCGGGATCATGGCTTGGATCGATCGCAACGTCGGATATCATCGTCGATCGGATGGATCGTAAACGTCGGATCGGTCATCGCCAATCGAGATCATGGCTTGGATCGATTGCAACCGTCAGATCATCGCCGATCGGATGGATCACAATGTTCAGATCGATCATCATGGATCGAGATCATGGCTTGGATCGATCACAACCGTTAGATATCGTCGCTGATCGGATGGATCGCAACCGTCTGATCGATCATTGCCGATCGGGATCATGGCTTGGATCGATCGCAACCGTCGGATCATCATCGATTGGATGGATCGCAATGGTCCGATCGATCATCGTCGATCGGATCATGGCTCGGATCGATCGCAACCATCGGATCGTCTCCGATTGGATGGATCACAATGGTCCGATCGATCATCGCCGATCGGAATTATGCCTTGGATTGAACGCAACCATTGGATCATCCCGATCGGATGGATCACAATGGTCGGATCGATCATCACCGATCGAGATCATGGTTTGGATCGATCGCAACCGTCGGATCATCTCTGATCGGATGGATCGCAACGGTCCGATCGATCATCGTCGATCGGGATCATGGCTTGGATTGCTCGCAATCATCGGTTATCATCGCCGATCTAATGAATCGCAATGGTCCAATCGATCATCGCCGATCGGGATCATTGCTTGGATTGATCGCAACTGTTGAATCATCGCCTATCTGATGTATCGCAACGATCCGATCGATCATCGCCGATCAGGATCATGGCTCAGATCGATCACAATAGTCGGATTGTCTCCGATCGGATAGATCGCAACGGTCCGATCGATCATCGCCGATCGGGATCATGGCTTGGATCGCTCGCAACTGTCGGTTATCATCATCGATCTGATGAATCGCAACGGTCCGATCGATCATCGCCGATCGGGATCATTGCTTGGATCGATCGCAACCATCGGATCATCACCTATCAGATGGATCGCAACGGTCCGATTGATCGATCATCGCCGATCCGGATCATGGCTCGGATCGATCGCAACCGTTGGATCATCTCCGCTCAGATGGATCGCAACCGTCCAATCGATCATTGCTGATTGGGATCATGGCTTGGATCGATCGTAACTGCCGGATCATCGCCTATCGGATGGATCACAATGGTTCGATCGATCGATCATCGCCGATCGAGATCATGGCTCGGATCGATCGCAACCATCGGATCATCTCTGATCGGATGGATCGCAACGGTCCGATCGATCAACGCCGATTGGGATCATGGCTTGGATCGATCGCAACCGTTGGATCATCGCCGATCGGAATGGATCGCAATAGTCCGATCGATCATCGCCGATCGGGATCATGGCTTGGATTGATCGCAACCATCAGATCATTGCCGATCGGATGGATCGCAACGTTCCGATCGATCATCGCCGATCGGATCATGGCTCGATCGATCGCAACCATCGGATCGTCGCCGATCGGATGGATCGCAATGGTCCGATAGATCGATCATCGCCGATCCATGGCTTGGATCTTTTGCAACCGTCAGATCATCTCCGATCGGATGGATTGCAAATGGTCCGATCGATCATCGCCGATCAGGATTATGGCTCGGATCATTCGAAACCATCGGATCATCGCCGATCGGATGGATCGCAACGTCCGATCGATCATCGCGATCAGGATCATGGCTTGGATCGATCGCAATTATGGATCATCGCCGATCGGATGGATCCCAATGGTCCCATCGATCATCACCGATCGGATCATGCTTGGATCGATCGCAACCGTCGGATCATCGCGGATCGGATGGATCGCAACTGTCCAATCGATCATCACCGATCGGGATCATGGCTCGGATCGATCGCAACCGTCAGATCGTCTCCGATCGGATAGATCGCAACGTCCGATCGATCATCGCCGATCCGATCATGGCTTAGATCGATTGCAACCATCGGATCATCTCCTATTGGATGCATCGCAACGGTCCGATCGATTATCACCGATCGGGATCATGGCTTCGATCCCAACCGTCGGATCATCGCTGATCGGATGGATCGCAATGGTCTGTTCGATCATCGTCAATCGGGACCATGGCTTGGATCGATCGTGACCGTCGAATCGTCTCTGATCGAATGGATCGCAATGGTCCGATCAGTCATCATCGATCGGGATCATGGCTTGGATCGATCGCAACCGTTGGATCATTGCTAATCGGATGGATCGCAACGGTCCGACCAATCATCGCCGATCGGGATCATGGCTCGGATCGAACGCAACCGTCGGATCATCTCTGATCGATGGATCACAACGGTCCGATCGATCTTTGCCGATCGGGATCATGGCTCGGATCGATCGCAACCATCGGATCGTCTCCGATCGGATGGATTGCAAAGGTTCGATCGATCATGCCGTCGGGATCATGGCTTGGATCGATCTCAACCGCGGATCGTCTCCGATCGGATGGATCGCAACGGTCCGATCGATCATCGCCGATCGAGATTATGGCTCAGATCGATCGAAACCATCAGATCGTCGCCGATCGGATGGATCGCAACGGTCCGATTGATCATCGCCGATCGGGATCATGGCTCGGATCGAATGCAACCATCGGATCGTCTCCATCGGAAGGATCAAAACGGTCCGATCGATCATCGCGATCAGGATCATGGCTCAGATCGATCGTAGCCGTCAGATTATCTCCGATTGGATGGATCACAACGGTCCGTTCAATCGATCATCGCCGATCAGGATCATGGCTCAGATCGATCGCAACTGTCGGATCGTTGCCTATCGGATGGATCGCAACGGTCCGATCGATCATCGCCGATCAGGATCAAGGCTTGGATCGATCGCAACCGTTGGATCTCGCTGATCGGATAGATCACAACGGTCCGATCGATCATCACGATCAGGATCATGGCTCGGATCAAACGCAATTGTCGGATCGTCACCGATCGGATGGATCGCAAACGGTCCGATCGATCATCGCCGATCACGATCATGGCTCGGATCGATCGCAACCGTTGGATCGTCGCTGATCGGATGGATCGTAATGGTCCGATTGATCATCGCTAATCGGGATCATGGCTCGGATCGATCGCAACCATCGAATCGTCTCCGATAGGATGGATCGCAACGGTCCGATTGATCATGCCGATCGTGATTATGGCTCGGATTGATCGAAAACATCGGATCGTCGCCGATCGGATGATCGCAATGGTCCGATCGATCATCGCCAATTGGGATCATGGCTCGGATCGATCACAACTGCCGGATCGTCTCCAATCGGATGGATCGCAACAGTCCGATCGATCATCGCCGATCGATAATCATGGCTCGGATCGATCGCAACCATCGCATCGTCTCCGATCGGATGGATCGTAACAGTCCGATCGATCATCGCCGATCAGGATCATGGCTCGGATCGATCGCAACCGTTGGATCGTCTCGATCAGATGCATCGCAACGGTCCGATCGATTATCGCCGATCAGGATCATGGCTTCAATCGATCCCAACCGTCGGATAATCGCCGATTGGATGGATCACAATGGTCCGATTGATCATCGCCGATTGGAATCATGGCTTGGATTGATCGCAACCATCGGATCATCACCTATCGGATGGATCGCAACGGTCCGATCAATCGATCATCGCCGATCCAGATCATGGCTCGGATCGATCGCAACCATTGGATCATCTGCGCTCAGATGGATTGCAACCGTCTAATTGATCATTACCGATTGGGATCATGGCTTGGATCGATCGTAACCGTTGGATCATCACCTATCGGATGGATCGCAACGGTTCGATCGATCATCGCCGATTGAGATCATGGCTCGGATTGATCGCAACCATCGGATCGTCTCTGATCGGATGGATCGCAACAGTCCGATCGATCATCCCGATTGGGATCATGGCTTGGATCGATCGCAACCATTGGATCATCGCCGATCGGATGGATCGCAACCGATGGATCATCGTCGATCGGATGGATCACAACGGTCCGATCGATCATCGCCGATCGGGATCATGGGTTGGATTGATCGCAACCATCAGATCATCGCTGATTGGATGGATCGCAACGTTCAGATATATCATCGACGATCACGATCATGGCTCGGATCGATCGCCACCATCGGATCGTCGCCTATCGAATGGATAGCAACAGTCCGATAGATCGATCATCGCTGATCAAGATCATGGCTTGTATCGATCGCAACCGTCGGATATCATTGCCGATCGAATGGGTTGCAACCGTTGAATTGATCAACACCGATCGGGATCATGGCTTGGATCAATCGCAACCATTGGATCGTCGCCGATCGGATGGATCGCAAC
>UESW01004571.1:131090-162490 GCA_900491605.1 Calamus simplicifolius | reverse complement strand
CTCCGGCCCATCTAGACCTCCGCGTCGGTCACGGCCCATTCCCCTCTCGGTGTCGGTCTCGATGCCAGCTCCGGCCCATCTCGACCTCCGTGTCGGTCACGGCCCATTTCCATCTCGGCGTTGGTCTCGGCATCGGCTCCGGCCCATCTTGACCTCCACATCAGTCACGGCCCATTCCCGTCTCGGCATTGGTCTCGGCGTCGGCTCCGGCCCATCTCGACCTCCGCATCAGTCACGGCCCATTCCCATCTCGGCATCGATCTCGGTGTCGGCTCCGACCCATCTTGACCTTCGCGTCGGTCATGGCCCATTTTCGTCTCAGCATCGGCCTTGGCATTAGTTTCGGCAACGGCCACCCACGTTCAAGCTACGTGGCCCACTTCCCTCGAGAGTGGCGGATAACTTCGCTATGAACGTGCTTGGCGATGTGGGCAACGAACGTGCCTTCCCTTGGCACCACTAAAGGCAGGCATGACCCCCCACGTTTAATCCCATTACCCATTTTTTACGGTACGCTGAGGACTGAAAATCAATAACTGCCAAAAAGGGATCCCCAAAGGAGGTATAAAAGGGGCATGCAGCCCCAAAGGTAAGTCGGAGGGATCCAATCATCACAAAAATAACATCTTCTATTCCCCAAATAGCTAACTTGGGCATCGGAGGGTCCCTGCCGGAACCACCGGCCCAAGACTTTTCTTGCAGGTGGCAGAGAGAAGGAGAGGACCCTGCCGTTCCCTGAGAGGCTAGCGAAGATTCCTTTTCACCTGACGCTCATTCAAAAGTGATCTGGTGGTAACAATCGCCGATCGGGATCATGGCTTGGATCGATCGCCATCGTCGGATCATCGCCGATGGGATTGATCGCAACGGTCCGATCGATTATCGACGATCGGGATCATGGCTTAGATCGATCGCAACCGTCGGATCATCGCTGATCGGATGGATCGCAATGGTATGATCAATCATCTTCGATCTAGATCATGGCTAGCTTGGATCGATCTCAACCGTCAGATCATCTTCGATGGGAATGATCGCAACAGTCGGATCAATCGTCACCGATCGGGATCATGGCTTGGATCGATCGCAACCGTCGGATCGTCTTCGATCGGATTGATTGCAACAGTCCGATCGATCATTGCCGATCGGGATCATGGCTTGGATCGATTGCAACTATTGGATCATCGTCGATCGGATGGATCGCAACCATCGAATCGATCATCGCCAATCGGGATCATGGCTAGCTTGGATCGATTACTACCGTCGGATCATCTTCGATCGGATTGATCGCAACGGTCTAATCGATCATTGCTGATCAGGATCATGGCTTAGATCGATCGCAACCGTCGGATCATCGTCGATGGGATGGATCGCAACCGTTGGCTCAATCATCGCCGATCAGAATCATGGCTTGGATCGATCGCAACCGTCGAATCATTGCCGATCGGATTGATCGCAATGGTCCAATCGATTATCGGCGATTGGGATTATGGGTTGGATCGATCGCAACCATCGGATCATCGCTGATCATATTGATCGTAACGATCACATCGATCATCGCCGATTGGGATCATGGCTAGCTTGGATCGATCGCAACCGTCGGATCGTCGCCGATCGGATGGATCGCAACCATCTAATCGATCATCGGTGACCGAGATCATGGCTTGGATCGATTGCAACCATCGGATCGTTGCCAATTATCGGATGGATCATAACCGTCGGATCGATCATCGATCGGATGGATCGCAATCATCAATCATCTTCGATCATGGCTAGCGATTCAACCGTCGATCGCAACCGATTGGATGATCGCAACGATCGGATCGATCATCACCGATCGGGATCATGGCTTGGATCGATCGCAACCGTCATATCGTCTTCGATCGGATCTCCGATCGGATCGATCATCACCGATCGGGATCGGGATCATCGGGATCTCTGGATCGATCGATCAATCCATCGGTATCATCGATGGCACCCGCCGATCGATCATCGATGGATGGATCGCAACCGTTGGATCGATCATCGCCGATCGGGATCATGGCTTGGATCGATCGCAACCGTCGTATCGTCACCGATCGGATGGATCGCAACATCGGATCAATCATCGCCGCTCGGGATCTTGGCTTGGATCGATCGCAACCGTCGGATATCATCGCCCATCGGATGGATCGCAATGATCGGATCGATCATCGCCGATCGGGATCATGGCTTGGATCGATCGCAACTGTCGGATCGCCGATCGGATGGATCGTAACCATCGAATCGATCATCGCCGATCGTGATCATGGCTTGGATCGATCGCAACCATCGGATCGTCGCCGATCGGATGGATCACAACGGTCGATCGATCATCCCCGATCATGGCTTGGATCGATCGCAACCGTTGGATCGTCCGGATCGCAACCATCGGATCGATCCAATCATGATTGATCGATCATCGATGGCAATCGATCGCATCGGATCGCCGATCGGATGGATCGCAGCCGTCGGATCGATCATCGCCGATCGATCATGGCTTGGATCGATCGCAACCGTCGGATCGTCGCCGATCGATGGATCGCAATGTCGATCGATCATCGCCGATCGGGATCATGGCTTGGATCATCGCAACCATCGGATATCGTCTCCGATCGGATGGATCGCAATGTCGGATCGATCATCCGATCGGGATCATGGCTTGGATCGATCGCAACCATTGGATCGTCGCCGATCGGATGGATCGCAACCATCGGATCGATCATCGCCGATCGGATCATGGCTTGGATCGATCGCAACCGTCGGATCGTCGCGATCGGATGGATCGCAATGGTCCGATCGATCATCGCCGATCGGGATCATGGCTTGGATCGATCGCAACCGTCGGATATCATCGCCGATCGGATGGATCGCAACGGATCGATCGATCATCTATCGATCGAGATCATGGATTGGATCGATCGCAACCGTCGGATCATCGCCGATCGGATCATCGCAATGGTCCGATCGATCATCACGATCGGGATCATGGCTTGGATCGATCGCAACCGTCGGATCATCGCCGATCGGATTGATCGCAACGGTCGGATCGATCATCGCCGATCGGGATCATGGCTAGCTGGATCGATCACAACCATCGGATATCATCTCCGATCAGATGGATCGCAACCGTCGGATCGATCATCGCCGATCGGGATCATGGCTTGGATCGATCGCAACCGTCGGATCATCGCCGATCGGATGGATCGCAACAGGATCGATCATCGCCGATCGGATCATGGCTTGGATCGGGATCGGATCGATCGGATCGATCACCGTCGGATCGTCGCCGATCGGATGGATCGCAACCGGTCGGATCGATCATCGCCGATCGGGATCATGGCTTGGATCGATCGCAACCGTCGGATCGGATGATCAACCGTCGGATAGATCATCGCCGATCGGGATCATGGCTTGGATCGATCGCAACCGTCGGATATCGTCACCGATCGGATGGATCAAACCATCGGATCGATCATCGCCGATCGGGATCATGGCTTGGATCGATCGCAACCGTCGGATCATCGCCGATCGGATGGATCGCAACCGTCGGATCGATCATCGCCGATCGGGATCATGGCTTGATCGATCGCAACCGTCGGATCGATCATCGCGATCGGATCATGGCTTGGATCGATCGCAACCGTCGGATCATCGCCGATCGGATTGATCGCAACGGTCCGATCGATCATCGATCGGGATCATGGCTTGGATCGATCGCAACCGTCGAATCGTCGCCGATCGGATGGATCGCAACCATCGATCAATCATCGCCGATCGGGATCATGGCTTGGATCGATCGCAACCGTCGGATCGTCGCCGATCGGATGGATCGCAACCGTCGGATCGATCATCGCCGATCGGGATCATGGCTTGGATCGATCGCAAACCGTCGGAATTATCGCCGATCGGATGGATCGCAATGGTCGATCGATCATCCCGATCAGGATCATGGCTTGGATCGATCGCAAAGGATCTCGGATTGATCATCGATCGGGATCATGGCTTGGATTGGTTTGGATCGATCGCAACGTCGATCAATCATTCGGGATTATGGCTTGGATCCGATCATCGGATGGATGGATCGCAACCGTCGGATCGATCATCGCCGATCGGGATCATGGCTTGGATCGATCGTAACCGGATCGGATCGATCATGTCGGATCGATCATCGCCGATCGGGATCGGCTTGGATCGATTGCAACCGTCGGATCATCGCTGATCGAAATCGGTCGATCATCGAATCGATCGGCCGCATCGGATCGATCATCGCCGATCGGGATATGGCTTGGATCGATTGCAACCATCGGATATCGTCGCCAATCGGATGGATCACAACCGTCGGATCGATCATCGCCGATCGGGATCATGGCTTGGATCGATCGCAACCGTCGGATCATCGCCGATCGGATGATCGCAACCGTCGATCGATCATCGCCGATCGGATCATGGCTTGGATCGATCGCAACCATCGGATCATCGCGATCGGATGGATCGCAACCGTCGGATCGATCATGCCGATCGGGATCATGGCTTGGATCGATCGCAACCGTCGGATCATCCGATCGGATGGATCGCAACATCGGATCGATCATCGCCGATCGGGATCATGGCTTGGATCGATCGCAATCGGATCATCGCCGATCGGATGGATCGCAACGGTCGGATCGATCATCGCCGATCGGGATCATGGCTTGGATCGATCAACAATCGGATATCGTCGCCGATCGGATGGATCGCAACCGGATCGATCATCGCCGATCGGGATCATGGCTTGGATCGATCGCAACCGTCGGATATCGTCGCCGATCGGATGGATCGCAACCATCGGATCGATCATCGCCGATCGGGATCATGGCTTGGATCGATCGCAACCGTCGGATCATCGCCGATCGATGGATCGCAACGTCCGATCGATCATCGCGATCGGATCATGGCTTGGATCGATCGCAACCGTCGGATCGTCGCCGATCGGATGGATCGCAATTCGGATCGATCATCGCCGATCGGGATCATGGCTTGGATCGATCACAACCGTCGGATATCGTCACCGATCGGATGGATCACAGGGATCGATCATCGCCGATCGGGATCATGGCTTGGATCGATCGCAACCATCGGATCATCAATCGGATGGATCGCAACGATCGATCGATCATCGCCGATCGGGATCATGGCTTGGATCGATCGCAACCATCGGATCGTCGCGATCGGATGGATCGCAACCGTCGATCGATCATCGCCGATCGGGATCATGGCTTGGATCGATCGCAACCGTCGGATCGTCGCGATCGGATGGATCGCAACCGTCGGATCGATCATCGCCGATCGGGATCATGGCTTGGATCGATCGCAACCGTCGGATCATCGCCGATCGGATGGATCGCAACGGTCCGATCGATCATCGCCGATCGGGATCATGGCTTGGATCGATCGCAACCGTCGGATATCGCCGATCGGATGGATCGCAACCGTCGGATCGATCATCGCCGATCGGGATCATGGCTTGGATCGATCGCAATGTCGATCATCGATCGGATGGATCGCAACGGTCCGATCGATCATCGCCGATCGGGATCATGGCTTGGATCGATCGCAACCATCGGATCATCGCCGATCGGATGGATCGCAACCGTTGGATCGATCATCGCCGATCGGGATCATGGCTTGGATCGATCGCAACCGTCGGATCATCGCCGATCGGATGGATCGCAACCGTCGGATCGATCATCGCGATCGGGATCATGGCTTGGATCGATCGCAACCATCGGATCATCGCGATCGGATGGATCGCAACCATCGGATCGATCATCACCGATCGAAATCATGGCTTGGATCGATCGAAACCGTCGTATCATCGCCGATCGGATGGATCGAACCTTCGAATCGATCATCGCCGATCGGGATCATGGCTTGGATCGATCGCAACCGTCGGTTATCGTCGCCGATCGGATGGATCGCAACTTTTGGATCGATCATCGCCGATCAGGATCATGGCTTGGATCGATCGCAACCGTCGGATCATCGCCGATCGGATTGATCGCAATGGTCCGATCGATCATCGTGGATCGGGATCATGCTTGGATCGATCGCAACCATCGGATATCATCACCGATCGGATGGATCGCAACCGTCGGATCGATCATCGCCGATCGGATCATGGCTTGGATCGATCGCAACCATATCGTCGCCGATCGGATGGATCGCAACGTCCGATCGATCATCGCCGATCGAGATCATGGCTTGGATCGATCGCAGCCGTCGGATCGTCGCCGATCGAATGGATCGCAACCGTCGATCGATCATCGCCGATCGGGATCATGGTTGGATCGATAGCAACCGTCGAATCATTGGCGATCGGATGGATCGCAACCGTCGGATCGATCATCACCGATCGGGATCATGGCTTGGATCGATCGCAACCGTCGGATATCATCGTCGATCGGATGATCGCAACCGTCGGATCATCATCGTCGATCGGGATCATGGCTTGGATCAATCGCAACCGTCGGATCATCGCCGATCGGGTGATCGCAACGTTCGATCGATCATCGCCGATCGGGATCATGGCTTGGATCGATCGCAACCGTCGTATCGTCGCCGATCGGATGGATCGCAATCGTCGGATCGATCATCGCCAATCGGGATCATGGCTTGATCGATCGCAACCATCGGATATCGTCACCGATCGAATGGATCGCAACCGGATCGATCATCGCCGATCGGATCATGGCTTGGATCGATCGCAACCGTCAGATCATCGCCAATCGGATGGATCGCAATGGTCCGATCGATCATCACCGATCAGGATCATGGCTTGGATCGATCGCAACCGTCGGATATCATCGCTAATCGGATGGATCGCAACTGTCGATCAATCATCGCGATCGGGATCATGGCATGGATCGATCGCAACCATCGGATCCATCGCCGATCGGATGGATCGCAACATCGGATCGATCATCGCCGATCGGATCATGGCTTGGATCGATTGCAATCGTCGGATCATCGATGATCGGATTGATCGCAACGGTCGATCGATCATCGCTGATCGGGATCATGCTTGAATTGATCGCAACCATCGGATATCGTCACCGATCGGATGGATCGCAACCATCGGATCATCGCCGATCGGGATCATGGCTTGGATCGATCGCAACCGTCGGATATCGTCCGATCGGATGGATCGCAACCGTCGGATCGATCATCGCCGATCGGGATCATGGCTTGGATCGATCGCAACCATCGGATCATCGATGATCGGATGGATCGCAACGGTCCGATCGATCATCGCCGATCAGGATCATGGCTTGGATCGATCATAATAGTCGGATCTTCGCCGATCGGATGGATCGCAACCGTCGATCGATCATCGCCGATCGGAATCATGGCTTGATTGATCGCAACATCGATCGACATCGGATGGATCGCAACGGTCCGATCGATCATCGCCGATCGGGATCATGGCTTGGATGATCGCAACCGTCGGATATCATCGCCGATCGGATGATCGGGATCGATCATGATCAGGATCATGGCTTGGATCGATCACAACCGTCGGATCGTCGCCGATCGGATGGATCGCAACCATCGATCGATCATCGCCGATCGGGATCATGGCTTGGATCGATCGCAACCATCGGATCGTCGCGATCGGATGGATCGCAACCGTCGGATCGATCATCGCGATCGGAATCATGGCTTGGATCGATCGCAACCATCGGATTGTCGCCGATCGGATGGATCGCAAACTTCGGATCGATCATCGCCGATCGGGATCATGCTTGGATCGATCGCAACCATCGGATCATCGCCGATCGGATGGATCGCATTTCGGATCGATCATCGCCGATCGGGATCATGGCTTGGATCGATCGCAACCGTCGGATCATCATCGATCGGATGGATCGCAACGGTTCGATCGATCATCGCCGATCGGAATCATGGCTTGGATCGATCGCAACTATCGGATATCATCGCCGATCGGATGGATCGCAACCGTCGATCGATCATCGCCGATCGGATCATGGCTTGGATCGATCGCAACCGTTATATCGTCGTCGATCGGATGGATCGCAACGTCCGATCGATCATCGCTGATCGGATCATGGCTTGGATCGATCGCAGTCGTCGTATCATTGCCGATCGAATGGATCGCAACCGTCGGATCGATCATCGCCGATCGGGATCATGGCTTGGATCGATCGCAACGTCGGTTATCGTCGCCGATCGGATCGCAACTTTCGGATCGATCATCGCCGATCGGATCATGGCTTGATCGATCGCAACCGTCGGATCATCGCCGATCGAATTGATCGCAATGGTCCGATCGATCATCGCCGATCGGGATAATGGCTTGGATCGATCGCAACCGTCGTATCATCGCCGATCAGATGGATCACAACCATCGGGTCGATCATCGCCGATCGGGATCATAGCTTGGATCGATCATCGTCGATCGGAATCATGGATTGGATCGCTCGCAACCGTCGATCGATCATCGGCGATCGGGATCATGGCTTGGATCGATCGCAATCGTCGGATCATCGACGATCGGATGGATCGCAACCATTGGATCGATCATCACCGATTGGGATAATGGCTGGGATCGATTGCAATCGTCGGACCATCGATGATCGATTGATCGCAACGGTTCGATCAATCATCGCCGATCGGGACCATGGATGGGATCGATCGCAACCGTCGCATCACCGATCGGATGGATCGCAACCGTCGATCGATCATCGCCGATCGGGATCATGGCTTGGATCGATTTACAACCGTTGGATCATCGCCGATCGGATGGATCGCAATGGTCCGATCGATCATCTTCGATCGGGATCATGGCTTGGATCGATCGCAACAGTCGGATATCATCGCCGATCAAATGGATCACAACCATCGGATCGATCATCGCCGATCATGATCATGGCTTGGATCGATCGCAACCATCAGATATCGTCACCGATCGGATGGATCGCAGCCGTCGTTCGATCATCACCGATCGGGATCATGGCTTGGATCGATCGCAATCGTCGGATCATCGATGATCGGATGGATCGCAATGGTTCGATCGATCATCGCCGATCGGGATCGTGCTTGGATCGATCGCAACCGTCGGATATCGTCGCCGATCGGATGGATCGCAACCGTCGTATCGATCATCGCTGATCGGATAATGGCTTGGATCGATTGCAACCGTCGGATATTATCATCGATCGGATGGATCACAGCCATCGGTTCGATCATCGCCGATCGGGATCATGGCTTGATTGATCGCAATCGTCGGATCATTGAGGATCGGATGGATCGCAACGGTCCGATCGATCATCGCCGATCGGGATCATGGCTTGGATCGATCGCAACCGTCGGATATCTTTACTGATCGGATGGATCGCAACCGTCGGATTGATCATCGCCGATCGGGATCATGGCCTTGATTGATCGCAATCGTCGGGTCATCGACATTCGGATGGATCGCAACGGTCCGATCGATCATAGCCGATCAGGATTCTGGCTTGGATCGATCGCTACCATCTCATATCATCGCTGATCGGATGGATCGCTACCGTTGGATCGATCATCACCGATCAGGATCATGGCTTGGATTGATCGCAACCATTGGATCATCACCGTTCGGATGGATCGCAACCGTCCGATCGATCATCGCCTATTGGGATCATGCTTGGATCAATCGCAACCGTCGTATCGTCGTCGATCGGATGGATCACAACCGTCGGATCGATCATCGCTGATCGGGATAATGGCCCGGATCGATCGCAACTGTCGGATATCATCGCTGATCGGTGGGATCGTAACCATCGGATCGATCATCGCCGATCGAGATCTTGGCTTGGATCGATCGCAACCATTGGATCATCGCCGATCGGATGGATCGCAACGATCCGATCGATCATCGCCAATCGGGATCATAGATAGGATCGATCACAACTGTCGTATCGTCGCCGATCGATGGATCGAAACCGTCGGATTGATCATCGACGATCGAGATCATGGCTTGGATCGATCGCAACCATTGAATCATCGCCGATCGGATGGATTGCAATGGTCCGATCGATCATCGTCGATCGGATCATGGCTTGGATCGATTGCAACCATCGTATCGTCGTAGATCGGATGGATCGCAACCATCGGGATGATCATGCCGATCGGGATCATGACTTGGATCGATCATCGTCGATCAGGATCATGGATTGGATCGCTCCAACCATCGGATATCGTCGCCGATGGATGGATCGCAACGTTGGATCGATCATCGCCGATCGGGATCATGGCTTGGATCGATCGCAATCGTTGGATCATCGACGATCGGATGGATCGCAACCGTCGGATTGATCATCGCCGATCGGGATCATGGCTGGGATCGATCGCAACCTTCGGAGCATCGCCGATCGGATGGATCGCAACCGTTAGATCGATCATCGCCGATCAGGATCATGGCTTGGATCGATCACAACCGTTGGATCGTCGCCGACCGGATGGATCGCAACGATCGATCGATCATCTCCGTTCGGGATCATGGCTTGGATCGCTTGCAACAGTCGATATCGTCGCCAATCGAATGGATCGCAAATGTTGGATCGATCATCGCCAATCGTGATCATGGCTTGGATCGATCGCATCCGTCAGATATCCTTGCCGATCGGATGGAGCGCGACCATCGGATCGATCATCGCCGATCGGGATCATGGCTTGGATCGATCGTAACCATTGGATCATCGTCGATCGGATGGATCGCAACCGTCGGATCCATCATCGTCGATCGGGATCATTGCTTGGATCGATCACAATCATCGGATCATCGCCGATCGGATGGATCGCAAAGGTCCGATCAATCATCGCCGATCAGGATCATCACTTAGATCGATCGCAATAGTCATATCGTCGCCGATCGGACGGATCGCAACCATCGGATCAATCATCGCCGATCGGGATCATGACTTGGATCGATCGCAACCATCGGATATCATCGCCGATTGGATAGATCGTAACCGTCAGATCGATCATAGCCGTTCGGGATCATGACTTGGATCGATCGCAATCATCGGATCATCCACGATCGGATGGATTCCAACGGTCCGATTGTATCATCGCCGATCGGATGGATTGCAACCGTCGGATCGATCATCGCCGAATGGGATCATGGCTTGAATCGATTGCAACCGTCAGATATCATCGCCGATCGAATAGATCGCAACCATCGGATCAATCATCGCTGATCGGTATCATGGCTTGTATCGATCGCAACCGTCGTATCATCCCAATCGGATGGATCAAAACGTTCCAAGCGATCATCGCCGATCGAGATCATGGCTTGGATCGCTCGCAACCGTCGGATATCGTCGCTAATCGGATGGGGCGCAACCGTCGGATCGATCATCGCCAATCGGGATCATGGGTTGGATCGATCGCAATAGTCGGATCATCGACGATCGGATGGATCGCAACGATCCGATTGACCATCGCTGATCGGGATCATGGCTTGGATCGATCGCAACCGTCTCATATCGTTGCTGATCAGATGGATCGTAACCGTCGGATCGATCATCGCTAATTGAGGTCATGGCTTGGATCGATCGCAACTGTCGGATCATCTCTGATCGGATTGATCGCAACTGTCGGATCGATCATCGCCGATCAGGATCATGGCTTTGATCGATCGCAACCATCGGATTGTCGCCGATCGGATGGATTGCAACCGTGGGATCGATCATCGCCGATAGGGATCATTGCTTGGATCGATCGCAACCGTTGGACCATTGCCGATCGGATGGATCGCAATCGTCGGATCAATCATCGCCGATCGAGATCTTGGCTAGGATCGATATCAACCGTCCGATCGTCGCCGATCGGATGGTTCACAACCATTGAATCGATCATCACAGATCGGGATCATGCTTGGATGGATCGCAACCGTTGGATATCGTCGCCGATCGAATGGATCGCAACCATCGGATCGATCATCGCCGATCGGGATCATGGCTTGGATCGATCGCAACCGTCGGATATCGTCACCAATATGATGGATCGCAACTGTCGGATCGATCATCATCGATCGGGATCATGGCTTGGATCGATCGCAACCGTTGGATCATCGCCGATCGGGTGGATCGCAACGGTCGGATCGATCATTGCCGATCGGGATCATGGCTTGGATCGATCGCAACCATCGTATCATCGCCGATCGAATGGATCACAACTGTCGGATCGATCATCGCCGATCGGGATCATGGCTTGGATCGATCGCAACCGTCGGATATCGTCATCGATCGAATGGATCGCATCGCCGGATCAATCATCGCCGATCGGGATCATGGCTTGGATCGATCGCAACCATCGGATCATCGCCGATCGGGATCATGGATCGCAACGGTCCAATCGATCATCGCCGATTGAGATAATGGCCTAGATTGCTTGCAACCGTCGGATATCATCGCCAATCGGATGGATCGCAACCGTCGGATCAATCATGGCCGATCGGGATCATGGCTAGGACTGATCGCAACCGTGGGATATCGTTGCTGATTGGATGGATCACAGCCATCGATTCGATCATCGCCGATTGGGATCGTGGCTTGGATCGATGCAATAGTCGATCATCGATTATTGGATGGATCACAACGGTCCGATCGATCATCACCAATCGGGATCATGGCTTGGATAGATCGCAACCGTCGGATATTGTCGCCGATCGGATGGATCGCAACCGTCGGATCGATCATCGCCGATCAGGATCATGGCTTGGATCGATCGCAACCATCGGATATCGTCGCCGATCGGATGGATCGCAATCGTCGGATCGATCATCGCCGATCAGGATGATGGCTTGGATCGATCGCAACCGTCGGATATCGTCGCCGATCGGATGGATCGCAACCGTCGGATTGATCATCGCCTATCGGGATCATGGCTTGGATCGATCGCAACCGTCGGAGCATCGCCGATCGAATGGATCGCAACGGTTCAATCGATTATTGCTGATCGGGATCATGATATCATCGCTGATCGGATGGATCACAACCTTCGGATCGATCATCCCCGATCAAGATCATGGCTTGGATCGATCACAACCATCGAATATCATCGCCGATCGAATGGATTGCAACCGTCAGATCAATCATCGCCGATCGGGATCATGGCTTGGATCGATCGCGACTGTCAGATATCATCGCCGATTGGATGGATCGCAACCGTCGGATCGATCATCGCCAATCGGGATCACGGCTTGGATCAATCGCACTCATCGGATATCGTCGTCGATCGGATGGATCGCAATGATCTGGATTATGGCTTGGATCGATCACAACCATCGGAGCGTTGCCGATCAGATTGATCGCAACCGTCGAATCGATCATCACCGATCGGGATCATGGCTTGGATCGATCGCAACAGTCATATCATCGCCGATCAGATGGATCGCAACCATCGGATCGATCATCGCCGATCGGGATCATGGCTTGGATCAGTCGCGCTCGTCGGATATCGATGCCGATCGGATGGATCGCAATCGTTGGATCGATCATAGCTGATCGGGATCATGGCTTGGATTGCTCGTAACCATCTTATCGTCGCCGATCGGATGGATCGCAATCGTCGGATCGATCATTGCCAATAGGGATCATGGCTTGGATCGAATGCAACCGTCGGATATCATCGCCGATCGGATGGATCGCAACAGTCGGATCGATCATCGCTGATCGGGATCGTGGCTTGGATCGATCGCAACCAGCGGATCATCGCTGATCGGATGGATCCCAATGGTCCGATCGATCATCGCTGATCGGGATCATAGATTGGATCGATCACAACTGTCGTATCGTAGCCGATCGGATGGATTACAACCGTCGGATCGATCATCGCCGAACGGGATCAAGGCTTGGATCGATCACAACCGTCGATATCATCGCCGATCGAATAGATCGCAACCGTCATATATCATCGCCGATCGAATAGATCGCAACCGTCGGATCGATCATTGTTGATCGGTATCATGGCTTGCATCGATCGCAACCGTCATATTATCGCCGATTGGATGGATCGAAACGGTCCGATCGATCATCACCGATCAATATCATGGCTTGGATCGCTCGCAACCATCGGATATCGTTGCCAATCAGATAGGGCACAATGGTCGGATCGATCATCGCCGATCAGGATCATGGCTTGAATCGATCGCAATAGTTGGATCATCGACGATCAGATGGATCACAATGATCCGATCGACCATTGCCAATCGGGATCATGGCTTAGATCGATCGCAACCATCTCATATCGTCGTTGATCGGATGGATCGTAACCGTCGGATCGATCATCGCCAATCGAGATCATGGCTTGGATCGATCGCAACCGTCGGATCGTCGCAGATCGGTTGTATCGCAACGGTCCGATCGATCATTGTCGATCGGGATCATGGCTTGGATCGATCGCAACCATCATTTCATCGCCGATCGAATGGATCGCAACCGTCGATCGATCATCACCGATCGGGATCATGGCTTGGATCGATAGCAACCGTTGGATATCATCGCCGATCGGATGGATCGCAACCGTCGGATCGATCATCGCCGATCGGGATAATGGCTTGGATCGATCGTAACTGTCGGAGCATCGCCGATCGTATGTATCGCAACGGTCCAATCGATCATTGTTGATCGGGATCATGGCTTGGATCGCTCGCAACCGTCGGATATCATCGCCGATCGGATGGATCAAAACCGTCAGATTGATCATCGCCGATCGAGATCTTGGCTTGGATCGATCATGATCGTAGGATCATTGACGATCGGATGGATTGCAACGGTCCGATCGATCATCGCCGATCGGGATCATGGCTTGGATCGATCGCAACCATCGGATATCATCGCCGATCGGATGGATTGCAAGCTTCGGATCGATCATCTCCGATCGGGATCATGGATTGGATCGATCGCAACTATTGGATCGTCGCCGATCCGATTGATCGCAAAGGTCCGATCGATCATCTCCGATCGGGATCATGGCTTGGATCCATCGCAACCGTCGTATCATCGCCGATCGGATGGATCGTAGCCGTTGGATAGATCTGTTGGGAATTGTATCCTAAAGCCAATCATTTGATGATTGTGCTGATGTAAATTGTATATAAATTGATATATTAATAAAAGTTATTTGGCAGTTTATTCATTACAAGAACATCTTCTTAATACTCCTTAAAGTAATTAAGCCCTTAGGATCTTCCTCATGATAAAGGAGGATTTATCTTAAAAGGTCCTTAAAAGAGTTCGCGACCAAATGATATACTATGACAGAGTCATAGTACTATCAATTATAGGATGTTGTATATCATATTTGTTGGTTATCCTCTTAACCAAGGAGTGTAGAGACACTGGTATGACATACAGGTGAAAGTGTAGAAGTACATTTCACCGAACGTGACTCATTTCCGGATACTCTGCTGTCAAGAGTTAATCCGAGAAGATATAGGTATAAGTATCCTTCAGACCTAAAGATCACAATCAGTGGCTTACAAGCAACTCATTGTACTTAGGTGCCGGACCACCTGGATTTCTAATCCAGCTACGAAAGGTTATTGGGTGCAGTCAAGTACTTGTGGTAGTCAGTTGTAGATCAAGATGGAATTTGACCTATCCCATTAAAAGGAGAAATGCTTGTGTTTCAATTTAGCAAGACCTTGGCCAAGGCACTTCATGTGAAAGTCACATGATCACTAAAGTTGAAATCACTTTATGGATTTGCTATTTAGAGTTGACAGGCTCTTAAGCCATCCTTAGCATTTGTGGTCAAGAGAATGAATTATACGGTAACTGTTTCTTAGGGTTCTTGGAGTTTGCTCGGCAACTCTTCGACCTATCCGGACGTCGGGTTCCATTGCTAGATGGACACATTGATTAATACAGAAAGTTGTTTCTATGCTACCGGCTTAGGTTCGAACCTAGAGAGTCACACGCATAGAAGTTTCCTAGGATGATCTATTTGCTAATCAACGATTGAGAATCGTATATGATTTAATTAATCAATTTGATTGATTGAATTATCTCAATTGGGTTAAGTACAATTGAATAAGATTCAATTTGGTTTAAGTCTATTAGAAGGACAAGTCAATTTCAAATATTGATTTGAAATTAGACTTGATTTGAATTTAAATAGATTCAGGACTAGCCAAATTTAATTTGGGCTTGGACCATGATCTATGTAGGTTAAGTCAAATAAATTCAGATCAGAATCCCAAACCTCTCGAATATGGATCTCATATGATAAGATGGCTAAAATCTCATCTCATGAGATAGAATTTAATGCATGACATTTATTTACCGAACGTCGGATTTATCCCTCGTCTCTTTGGTTTTCTCCGAACGACGGAACTAAACCAAACACTGCGACTCCTTGGTTTTCTCCGAACGTCGGAATTAAACCAAGCGCCGCACCTTCGGCGTCTCTTTGCTTTTGCCAAACGATGGATTCTTAAATATCAGATTTAAATGTCAAGGCTAAATCTAGACTATAAATAGAGGGCATTCCCTCACCAGAGAACACAGAACAAAAATAGAACAACAATACATGATTTGTCGTGGATTGTAATTCTAAATTGTCGTGGATTGTAATTCTAAAATGTTAGAATAAGAAAATCCTAGTGATTCTGGTGTTAGCGGAAGCCTGGTGGATCTTAAAGGAAGATTCAAGTGAGAGGATTCAAGATCAGCAAAGCTATTTTTTCGCGAGCTAGCACTCCCGAAAATCTGATCATTCGGGGCTTCGTGTGGACGATACTAGAGGCCGAACGATTGAACGGCTGCAGAGCGATAAGGATTTACCTACTGTTCTTAAGGTAAGTGATTTGATCCCTAGATCTTAAGGCAGGCTTCAAGATAATAGTGTGACTAGTCATCTTGAAGATCAAGATATGATCTTGATGTTTTATATGTATATTTTAGATCAAACGACCCTGAATATATAGGCAAAGATATGATCTTGATGCATGTTAGATAGATTAATATGTAATCTTTTAATTTCCGCAATGATAATAGTTATCAATTTTTAAAAATATGCATGCCTCGGAGACTATTTCTCCCTACAAGATCAACGCCGATCGGGATCATGGCTTGGATCGATCACAACCGTCGGATATCATCGCCGATCGTATGGATCACAACCGTCGGATCGTCGTCGATCGGTTGGATCGCAATGGTCCGATCGATCATCATCGATCGGGATCATGGCTTGGATCGATCACAACCGTCGTATCACCGCCGATCGGATGGATTGCAACCATCGGATCGATCATTGCCGATCGGTATCATAGCTTGGATCGATCGCAACCGTCGGATATTTTCACCGATTGGATGGATCACAACCGTCGAAATGATCATCACCGATCAGAATCATAACTTGGATCGATCACAACCATCAGATTGTTGCCGATCGAATGGATTGCAACGGTCCGATCGATCATTGCGGATCGGGATCATGGCTTGGATCGCTTGCAACCGTTGGATATCGTCGCCGATCGGATGGATTGAAGCCATCGAATCGATCATTGCCGATCGGGATCGTGGCTTTGACCAATCGCAATCGTCAGATCATTGACGATCGGATGGATCGCAACGATCCGATCGATCATCGCCGATTGGAATCATGGCTTGGATCCATCACAACCGTCGGATATCATCGCCGATCGGATGGATCGTAACCGTCGGATCGATCATCGCCGATCAAGATTATAGCTTGGATCGATCGTAATCATCGGATCATCGATGATCGGATGGATCGCAACGGTCCGATCGATCATCGCCGATCGGGATCATGGCTTGGATCGATCGCAACCATCGGATATCATCGCCGATCGGATGGATCGCAATCTTCGGATCGATCATCTCCGATCGGGATCATGATTGAATCGAACGCAACCATTGGATCATTGCCGATCGGATTGATCGCAACGGTCCGATCGATCATCTCCGATCAAGATCATGGCTTGGATCGATCGCAACCATCGGATCGTCGCCGATCGAATGGATCGCAACCGTCGGATCAATCATCGCCGATCGGGATCATGGCTTGGATCGATCGCAACCATCAGATATCGTCACCCATCGGATGGATCGCAACCGTGGGATCGATCATCGCCGATCGGGATCATGGCTTGGATAGATCGCAACCGTCAGATATCGTTGCCGATCGGATGGATGGCAACCTTCGGATCAATCATGGCTGTTCGGGATCATGGCTTAGACCGATCGCAAAGGTCTGATCGATCATCGCTGATCGGGATCATGGCTTGGATCGATCGAAACCGTCTGATATCATCGCTGATCGATGGATCGCAACTGTCGGATCAATCATGGCCAATCGGGATTATGGCCTGATCGATCGTAATCGTCGTATCATTGCCGATCGGATGGATCAAAAATGTCGGATCGATCATTGCCGATCAGGATCATGGCTTAGATCGATCGTAACCATCAGATATCGTCGCTGATCGGATGGATCGCAATTATCGGATCAATATGGCCGATCGGGATTATGTCTTGGATCGATCGCAACCGTCGTATCATTGCCAATCGGATGGATCGAAACCATCGGATCGATCATCGCCGATCAGGATCATGGCTTGGATCAATCGCAACCATCGGATATCGTTGCCGATCGGATGGATCGCAACCGTCGCATCGATCATCACCGATCGGGATCATGGCTTGGATCGATCGCAACCATCGAATACATCATCGATCAGATTGATCGCAGCCGTCGGTTCGATCATCGCCAATCGGGATCATGGCTTGGATTGATCACAATCGTCGGATCATCGATGATCGAATGGATCACAACGGTCCGATTGATCATCGCCGATCGGGATCATGGCTTGGATCGATCGCAACCGTCGGATATCTTCGTCGATCGGATGGATCGCAACCGTCGGATCGATCATCGCCGATCGGGATCATGGCCTTGATTGATCGCAATCTTCGGGTCATCGACATTCAGATGGATCGTAATGGTCCGATTGATTATAGCTGATCGGGATCCTGGCTTGGATTGATCGCTACCGTCGGATACCATCACCGATCGGATGGATCGCTACCGTTGGATCGATCATCACCGATCAGGATCATGGCTTGAATCGATCGCAACCATTGGATCATCACCGATTGGATGGATCACAACCGTCTGATCAATCATCGCCGATCAGGATCATGGCTTGGATCGATCGCAACCATCGGATCGTCAACGATCGGATGGATCGCAACCGTCGGATCGATCATCACCGATCGGAATCATGGCTTGGATCGATCGCAACCGTTGTATCGTCGCTGATCGGATGGATCATAAATCTTCGAATCGATAATCGCCGATCGGGATCATGGCTTGGATCGATCGCAACGTCGGTTATCGTCGCCGATCGGATGGATCGCAACTTTCGGATTGATCATCGCCGATCGGGATCATGGCTTGGATCGATCGCAACCGTCGGATATCATCGTCGATCGGATGGATCGCAATCTTCGGATCGATCATCTCCGATCGGGATCATGGATTGAATCGAACGCAACCATTGGATCATCGTCGATCGGATTGATCGCAACGGTCCGATCGATCATCTCCGATCAGAATCATGGCTTGGATCGATCGCAACCATCGGATCGTCGCCGATCGGATGGATCGCAACCGTCGGATCAATCATCGCCGATCGGGATCATGGCTTGGATCGATCACAACCATCGGATATCATCGCCGATCGGATGGATCGCAACCGTGGGATCGATCATCGCCAATCGGGATCATGGCTTGGATAGATCGCAACCATCAGATATCATTGCCGATCAGATGGATGGCAACCTTCGGATCAATCATGGCTGTTCGGGATCATGGCTTAGACCGATCGCAAAGGTCTGATCGATCATCGCTGATCAGGATCATGGCTTGGATCGATCGAAACCGTCTGATATCATCGCTGATCGGATGGATCGCAACTGTCGGATCAATCATGGCCGATCGGGATTATGGCCTGGATCGATCGTAATCGTCGTATCATTGCTGATCGGATGGATCAAAAATGTCGGATCGATCATCGCCGATCAGGATCATGGCTTGGATCGATCGTAACCATCAGATATCGTCGCTGATCGGATGGATTGCAATTATTGGATCAATATGGCCGATCGGGATTATGTCTTGGATCGATCGCAACCGTCGTATCATTGCCAATCGGATGGATCGAAACCGTCGGATCGATCATCGCCGATCAGGATCATGGCTTGGATCGATCGCAACCATCGGATATCATTGCCGATCGGATGGATCGCAACCGTCGCATCGATCATCGCTGATCGGGATCATGGCTTGGATCGATCGCAACCGTCGAATACGTCATCGATCAGATTGATCGCAGCCGTCGGTTCGATCATCGCCGATCGGGATCATGGCTTGGATTGATCACAATCGTCGGATCATCGATGATCGAATGGATCGCAACGGTCCGATTGATCATCGCCGATCGGGATCATTGCTTGAATCGATCGCAACCGTCGGATATCTTCGCTGATCGGATGGATCGCAACCGTCGGATCGATCATCGCCGATCGGGATCATGGCCTTGATTGATCGCAATCTCTGGGTCATTGACATTCAGATGGATCGTAATGGTCCGATCGATTATAGCTAATCGGGATCCTGGCTTGGATTGATTGCTACCGTCGGATACCATCGCCGATCGGATGGATCGCTACCGTTGGATCGATCATCACCGATCAGGATCATGGTTTGAATCGATCGCAACCATTGGATCATCACCGATTGGATGGATCACAACTGTCCGATCGATCATCGCCGATCAGGATCATGGCTTGGATCGATCGCAACCATCGGATCGTCAACGATCGATGGATCGCAACCGTCGGATCGATCATCACCGATCGGAATCATGGCTTGGATCGATCGCAACCGTCGTATCGTCGCTGATCGGATGGATCGTAAACCTTTGGATCGATAATCGCCGATCGGGATCATGGCTTGGATCGATCGCAACCGTCGATTATCGTCGCCGATCGGATGGATCGCAACTTTCGGATTGATCATCGCCGATCGGGATCATGGCTTGGATCGATCGCAACCGTCGGATATCATCGCCGATCGGATGGATCGCAATCTTCGGATCGATCATCTCCGATCGGGATCATGGATTGAATCGAACGCAACCATTGGATCATCGCCGATCGGATTGATCGCAACGGTCCGATCGATCATCTCCGATCAGGATCATGGCTTGGATCGATTGCAATCGTCGGATCGTCACCGATCGGATGGATCGCAACCGTCGGATCAATCATCGCCAATCGGGATCATGGTTTGGATCGATCGCAACCATCGGATATCGTCGCTGATCGGATGGATCGCAACCGTGGGATTGATCATCGCCGATCGGGATCATGGCTTGGATAGATCGCAACCGTCAGATATCGTTGCTGATCGGATGGATGGCAACCTTCGGATCAATCATGGCTGTTCGGGATCATGGCTTAGATCGATCGCAAAGGTCTGATCGATCATCGCTGATCGGGATCATGGCTTGGATCGATCGAAACCGTCTGATATCATCGCTGATCGGATGGATCGCAACTGTCGGATCAATCATGGCCGATCGGGATTATGGCCTGGATAGATCGTAATCGTCGTATCATTGCCGATCGGATGGATCAAAAATGTCGGATCGATCATCGCCGATCAGGATCATGGCTTGGATCGATCATAACCGTCAGATATCGTCGCTGATCGGATGGATCGTAATTATCGGATCAATATGGCCGATCGGGATTATGTCTTGGATCGATCGCAACCGTCGTATCATTGCCAATCGGATGGATCAAACCGTCGGATCGATCATCGCCGATCAGGATCATGGCTTGGATCGATCGCAACCATCGGATATCATTGCCGATCGGATGGATCGCAACCGTCGCATCCATCCGATCCTCAATGATGATCCAACTGTTGCGATCCATCGGCGATGATCCGACGGTTGATCGATCCAAGCCATGATCCGATCGGTGATCGATCCGACGGTTGCGATCCATCCGATCGGCGATGGTCCGACGGTTGAGATCGATCCAAGCAATGATCCCGATCGGCGATGATCAATCCGACGGTTGCGATCCATCAGATCGGTGACAATCAGATGGTTGCGATCAATCAAGCCGTGATACCGATCGGCGATGATCGATCCGACCGTTGCGATCAATCTGATCGGAGATGATCTAACATTTGCGATCGATCCAAGCTAGCCATGATCCCGATCGGCGATGATCGATCCGATCGGAGACGATCCGATGGTTGCGATCGATCCTAGCTAGCCATGATCCTGATTGGCGATGATCGATCCGATCTGAGACAATCCAACGGTTGTGATTGATCCAAGCTAGCCATGATCCCGATCGGCGATGATCGATCCGACGGTTGCGATCCATCCGATCGGCAACGATCCGATGGTTGCGATCGATCCAAGCTAGCCATGATCCCGATCGGCGATGATCGATCGACCTTGCGATCAATCCGATCGGACGATCCGACGGTTGCGATCGATCCAAGCTAGCCATGATCCCGATCGGCGATGATCGATCCGACCATTGCGATCATCCGATCGGCGACGATCCGACAGTTGCGATCGATCCAAGCCATGATCCAATCGTCGATGATCGATCGACCATTGCGATCAATCCGATCGGAGAAGATCGACGGTTGCGATCGATCCAAGCTAGCCATGATCCCGATCGGCGATGATCGATCCGACGTTGCAATCAATCCGATCGGTGACGATCCGATGGTTGCGATCGATCCAAGGCATGATCCCGATCGGCGATGATCAATCCAATGGTTGGGATCCATTCGATCGGCGATGATCCAACGGTTGCGATCGATCCAAGCCATGATCCTGATCGGCGATGATCGATCCGACGGTTGCGATCCATCCGATCGGCGATGATCCGACGGTTGCGATCGATCCAAGCCATGATCCCGATCGGCGATGATCGATCCGACGGTTGCGATCCATCCGATCGGTGACGATCCGATGGTTGCGATCGATCCAAGCCATGATCCCGATCGGCGGTGATCGATCAGACCGTTGGGATCAATCCGATCGAAGACGATCCGACGGTTGTGATCGATCCAAGCAATGATCCGATCGACGATCATCGATCAGACTATTGTGATCATTCGATCGGCGATGATCGGACGATTGCGATCGATCCAAGCCATGATCCCGATCGGCGATGATCGATCAGACGGTTGCGATCCATCCGATCGGCGACGATCCGACGGTTGCGATCGATCCAAGCCATGATCCCGATCGCGATGATCGATCGGACCATTGCGATCCATCCGATCGGCGACGTTCGATGATTGCGATCGATCCAAGCCATGATCCCGATCGGCGATGATCGATCGACGGTTGCGATCCATCCGATCGGCGATGATCCGACGGTTGCGATCGATCCAAGCCATGATCCCGATCGGCGATGATCGATCCGACGGTTGCGATCCATCCGATCGGCGATGATCCGACGGTTGCGATCGATCCAAGCCATGATCCGATCGGCGATGATCGATCCAATGGTTGCGATCCATCCGATCGGCGATGATCCGACGGTTGCGATCGATCCAAGCCATGATCCCGATCGGCGATGATCGATCGACCATTGCGATCAATCCGATCGGAGATGATCCGACGGTTGCGATCGATCTAAGCTAGCCATGATCCCGATCGGCGATGATCGATCCGACGTTGCGATCAATCGGCGATGATCCGATGGTCACGATCGATCCAAGCCATGATCCCGATCGCCGATGATCGATCAAACTGTTGCGATCCATCCGATCGGCGATGATCCGACGGTTGCAATCGATCCAAGCCATGATCCCGATCGGCGATGATCGATCCGACTTGCGATCCATCCGATCGGCGATGATCCGACAGTTGCGATCGATCCAAGCCATGATCCGATCGGCGATGATCGATCGATGGTTGCGATCCATCCGATCGCGATGATCCGACGGTTGCGATCCATCCAAGCCATGATCCCGATCGGCGATGATTGATCAGACCGTTGCGATCAATCCGATCGGAGACTATTCGACGGTTGCGATCGATCCAAGCCATGATCCCGATCGGCGATGATCGATCCGACGGTTGCGATCCATCCGATCGGAGACTATCCGATGGTTGCAATCGATCCAAGCCATGATCCCGATCGCCGATGATCGATCGGACCATTGCGATCATCCGATCGGCGATGATCCGACGGTTGCGATCGATCCAAGCCATGATCCCGATCGACGATGATCGATCCGATGGTTGCGATCCATCCGATCGGCGACGATCCAACGGTTGCGATCGATCCAAGCCATGATCCCGATCGGCGATGATCGATCAGACCATTGCGATCAATCCGATCGGCGACGATGGTTGCGATCGATCCAAGCAATGATCCGATTGGCGATGATCGATCGACATTGCGATCATGATCCGATGATCGGATTGCGATCGATCCAAGCCATGATCCCGATTGGCGATGATCGATCCGACGGTTGCGATCCATCCGATCGGCGATGATCCGATCGGTTGCGATCGATCCAAGCCATGATCCCGATCGCGATGATCGATCGGACCGTTGCGATCCATCCGATCGGCGATGATCCGATGTTGCGATCGATCCAAGCCATGATCCCGATCGGCAATGATCGATCCGATGGTTGCGATCCATCCGATCGGCGACGATCCGACAGTTGCGATCGATCCAAGCCATGATTCCGATCGGCGATGATCGATCCGATGGTTGCGATCCATCCGATCGCGACGATCCGACGGTTGCGATCGATCCAAGCCATGATCTCGATCGGCGATGATCGATCCAACGGTTGCGATCCATCCGATCGGCGATGATCCGATGGTTGCGATCGATCCAAGCCATGATCCCGATCGGCGATGATCGATCCGACATTGCGATCAATCCGATCGGCGACGATCCGACGGTTGCGATCGATCAAGCTAGCCATGATCCCGATCGGCGATGATCGATCCGACCGTTGCGATCATCCGATCGGCGACGATCCGATGGTTGCGATCGATCCAAGCCATGATCCCGATCGCGATGATCGATCGAACTGTTGCGATCAATCCGATCGCGATGATCTGACGGTTGCGATCGATCCAAGCCATGATCCGATCGGCGATGATCGATCCGACGTTGCGATCCATCCGATCGGCGATGATCCGACGGTTGCGATCGATCCAAGCCATGATCCCGATCGGCGATGATCGATCGATGGTTGCGATCCATCCGATCGGCGATGATCCGACGGTTGCGATCGATCCAAGCCATGATCCCGATCGGCGATGATCGATCAACCGTTGCGATCAATCCGATCGGAGACTATCCGACGGTTGCGATCGATCCAAGCCCATGATCCCGATCGGCGATGATCGATCCGACGGTTGCGATCCATCCGATCGGCGATATCCGATGGTTGCAATCGATCCAAGCCATGATCCCGATCGGCGATGATCGATCGGACCGTTGCGATCCATCCGATCGGCGATGATCCGACGGTTGCGATCGATCCAAGCCATGATCCCGATCGGCGATGATCGATCCGACGGTTGCGATCCATCCGATCGGTGATGATCCGATGGTTGCGATCGATCCAAGCCATGATCCCATCGGCGATGATCGATCTTGCGATCAATCCGATCGCGATCCGATGGTTGCGATCCAATGATCCGATCGCGATCATCGATGCGATCGATCGGCGATGATCGGACGGTTGCGATCGATCCAAGCCATGATCCCGATCGCGATGATCGATCATTGCGATCCATCCGATCGGCGACGATCCGATGGTTGCGATCGATCCAAGCCATGATCCCGATCGGCGATGATCGATCGGACCATTGCGATCCATCCGATCGGCGATGATCCGATGGTTGCGATCGATCCAAGCCATGATCCCGATCGGCGATGATCGATCCGCGGTTGCGATCCATCTGATCGGCGATGATCGTTGCGATCGATCCAAGCCATGATCCGATCGATGATGATCGATCGACGGTTGCAATCCATCCGATCGCGATGATCCGACGGTTGCGATCGATCCAAGCCATGATCCCGATCGGCGATGATCGATCCGACGGTTGCGATCCATCCGATCGGCGACGATCCGACGGTTGCGATCGATCCAAGCCATGATCCGATCGGCGATGATCGATCAGACCGTTGCGATCAATCGATCGGCGACGATCCGGTTGCGATCGATCCAGCCATGATCCCGATCGGCGATGATCGATCCAACCATTGCGATCAATCCGATCGATGATCCGACGGTTGCGATCGATCAAGCCATGATCCCGATCGCGATGATCGATCGAACGTTGCGATCAATCCGATCGGCGATGATCCGACGGTTGCGATCGATCCAAGCCATGATCCCGATCGGCATGATCGATCCGATGGTTGCGATCCATCCGATCGGCGACGATCCGACGTTGCGATCGATCCAAGCCATGATCCCGATCGGCGATGATCGGGTTGCGATCCATCCGATCGGCGACGATCCGATGGTTGCCATCGATCCAAGCCATGATCCCGATCGGCGATGATTGATCGACCGTTGCGATCAATCCGATCGGCGACATTCGATGGTTGCGATCGATCCAAGCCCATGATCCCGATCGGCGATGATCGATCCGACGGTTGTGATCCATCCGATCGGCGACTATCCGATGGTTGCGATCGATCCAAGCCATGATCCCGATCGCCGATGATCGATCGGACCATTGCGATCGATCCAATCGACGACGATCCGATGGTTGCGATCGATCCAAGCCATGATCCGATCGACGATGATCGATCCGATGGTTGCGATCCATCCGATCGGTGACGATCCGATGGTTGCGATCGATCCAAGCCATGATCCCGATCGGCGATGATCGATCCGCGATCCATCCGATCGGCGACAATCCGATGGTTGCAATCGATCCAAGCCATGATCCCGATCGGCGATGATCGATCCGACCGTTGCGATCAATCCGATCGGAGACGATTTTGCGATCGATCCAAGCCCATGATCCCGATCGCGATGATCGATCCGATCGGAGATGATCCGATGGTTGCGATCGATCCAAGCCATGATCCCGATCGGCGATGATTGATCCATTCGATCGGCGATCCGACGGTTGCGATCGATCCAAGCCATGATTCCGATCGGCGATGATCGATCCGATGGTTGCGATCCATCCGATCGGTGACGATCCGATGGTTGCGATCGATCCAAGCCATGATCCCGATCCGTGATGATCGATCGGACCATTGCGATCAATCCGAATCCGACGGTTGTGATCGATCGATGATCGGCGATGATCGATCGACCGTTGCGATCAATCCGATCGGCGATGATCCGACGGTTGCGATCGATCCAAGCCATGATCCCGATCGGCGATGATCGATCGGACCATTGCGATCATCCGATCGGTGATGATCCGATGGTTGCGATCGATCCAAGCCATGATCCGATCGGCGATGATCGATCCAACGGTTGCGATCCATCCGATCGGCGACGATCCGACGGTTGCGATCGATCCAAGCCATGATCCGATCGGCGATGATCGATCTGACGTTGCGATCCATCCGATCGGCGATGATCCGATGGTTGCGATCGATCCAAGCCATGATCCCGATCGCGATGATCGATCGACCATTGCGATCAATCCGATCGGTGACAATCCGATTTGCGATCGATCCAAGCCATGATCCGATCGGCGATGATCGATCCGATCGATCGATCAAAGCCATGATCCCGATCGACGATGATCGATCCGACGGTTGCGATCCATCCGATCGGCGATGATCCGATGGTTGCGATCGATCCAAGCCATGATCCCGATCGGCGATGATCGATCTTGCGATCAATCCGATCGGATGATCGATTCGATCGATGATTATCGATCCAAGCATGATCTCGATCGGCGATGATCGATCCGACCGTTGCGATCAATCCGATCGGCGACGATCCGATGTTGCGATCGATCCAAGCCATGATCCCGATCGGTGATGATCGATCGACATTGCGATCAATTGATCGGAGACGATCCGACGGTTGCGATCGATCCAAGCCATGATCCCGATCGGCGATGATCGATCCGATCGAAGACGATCCGATGGTTGCGATCGATCCAAGCCATGATCCCGATCGGCGATGATCGATCCGACGGTTGCGATCCATCCGATCGGCGACGATCGATGGTTGCGATCGATCCAAGCCATGATCCGATCGGCGATGATCGATCGACCGTTGCGATCAATCTGATCGGCGACGATCCGACGGTTGCGATCGATCCAAGCCATGATCCGATCGGCGATGATCGATCCGACATTGCGATCAATCCGATCGGTGACAATCCGACGGTTGCGATCGATCCAAGCCATGATCCTGATCGGCGATGATCGATCGACCTTGCGATCCATCCGATCGGTGATGATCTGACGGTTGCGATCGATCCAAGCCATGATCCCGATCGTGATGATCGATCCGTCCGTTGCGATCCATCCGATCGGCGACGATCCGACGGTAGCGATCGATCCAAGCTAGCCATGATCCCGATCGGCGATGATCGATCCGACGGTTGCGATCCATCCGATCGGCGATGACAGTTGCGATCGATCCAAGCCATGATCCCGATCGGCGATGATCGATCGGACGGTTGCAATCAATCCGATCGAGATGATCCGACGGTTGCGATCGATCCAAGCCATGATCCCGATCGGCGATGATCGATCCGACGGTTGCGATCATCCCATCGAAGACGATCCGACGGTTGAGATCGATCCAAGCTAGCCATGATCCCGATCGGCGATGATCGATCATACCGTTGCGATCCATCCGATCGGCGATGATCCGACGGTTGCGATCGATCCAAGCCATGATCCCGATCGCCGATAATCGATCGGACCGTTGCGATCAATCCCATCGGCGATGATCCGACGATGGCGATCGATCCAAGCCATGATCCCGATCGGCGATGATCGATCCGACGGTTGCGATCCATCGTTGGCAACGATCCGACGGTTGCGATCGATCCAAGCCATGATCCCGATCGGCGATGATCGATCAGACGGTTGCGATCAAACCGATCGGCGACGATCCGACGGTTGCGATCGATCCAAGCTAGCCATGATCCCGATCGGCGATGATCGATCCGACGTTGCGATCAATCCGATTGGCGATGATCCGACGGTTGCGATCGATCCAAGCCATGATCCTGATCGGCGATGATCGATCGGACCATTACAATCGATCAGATCGGTGACAATCCGACGGTTGTGATCGATCCCAGCCATGATCTCGATCGGCGATGATCGATCTGATGGTTGCGATCGATCAAAGCCATGATCCCGATCGGCGATGATCGATCCGATGGTTGCGATCCATCCGATCGGTGACAATCCAATGTTTGCGATCAATCCAAGCCATGATCCCGATCGGCGATGATCGATCGGACCGTTGCATCAATCCGATCAGCGACGATCCGACTGCTGCGATCGATCCAAGCCATGATCCCGAACGGCAACGATCGATCCGATGGTTGCGATCATCCGATCGGCGACGATCCGACGGTTGCGATCGATCCAAGCCATGATCCCGATCGGCGATGTTCAATCGAACGTTGCGATCAATCCGATCGGCGATGATCCGATGGTTGCGATCCATATAAGCCATGATCCCGATCGGCGATGATCGATCGGACCATTGCGATCAAGCCGATCGGTGACAATCTGACGGTTGTGATCGATCCAAGCCATGATCCGATCCGCGATGATCGATCCGACCATTGCGATCAATCCGATCGGAGACGATCCGTTGGCTGCGATCGATCCAAGCCATGATCCAGATCGGCGATGATCAATCGGACCATTGCGATCAAACCGATCGATCGATAATCCGATGGTTGTGATCGATCCTAGCCATGATCCCGATCGGCGATGATCGATCCGATGCTTGAAATCGAACAAAGCCATGATCCCGATCGGCGATGATCAATTCGACGGTTGCAATCCATTCGATCGGCGACGATCCGATGGTTGCGATCGATCCAAGCCATGATCCCGATCGCCGATGATCGATCAGGACCGTTGCATCAATCCGATCGGCAATAATCCGACGGCTGCGATCGTTCCAAGCCATGATCCCGATCGGCGATGATCGATCGGACCGCTGCGATGAATCTGATCGATGATCGATCCGACGGTTGTGATCCATCCGATCGTCGACGATCCAACGGTTGCAATCGATCAAAGCCATGATCCCGATCGGTGATGATCGATCCAATGGTTGCGATCGATCCAAGCTAGCCATGATCCCGATCGGCGATGATCGATTCGACCTTGTGATCAATCCGATCGGAACGATCCGATGGTTGCGATCGATCCAAGCTAGCCATGATCCCGATCGGCGATGATCGATCCGACCGTTGCGATCGATCCAATCGGCGATGCTCCGACAGTTGCGATCGATCCAAGCCATGATACCAATCGTTGATGATCGATCGGACCATTGCAATCAATCCGATCGGAGAAGATCGACGGTTGCGATCGATCCAAGCTAGCCATGATCCCGATCGGCGATGATCGATCCGACCGTTGCAATCAAACCGATCGGTGACGATCCGACGGCTGCGATCGATCCAAGGCATGATCTCGATCGGCGATGATCAATTCGACAGTTGTGATCCATCCGATCGGCGACGATCCGACGGTTTAGATCGATCCAAGCCATAATCCCGATCGGCGATGATCGATTCGACGGTTGTGATCCATCCGATTGGTAATGACCCGACGGTTGCGATCGATCCAAGCCATGATCCTGATCGGCGAGGATCGATCCGATGATTGCGATCCATCCGATCGGCGGCGATCCAATGGTTATGATCGATCCAAGCCATGATCCCGATCGGCGGTGATCGATCAGACCGTTGGGATCAATCCGATCGGAGACGATACGACGGTTGCAGTCAATCCAAGCAATGATCCTGATCGGCGATCATCGATCAGACTATTGCGATCATTCCGATCGGCGATGATCTGACGGTTGGGATCGATCCAAGCCATGATCCCGATCGGCGAATATCGATCAGACGGTTGTGATCCATCCGATCGGCAACGATCCGACGGTTGCGATTGATACAAGCCATGATCCTGATCTGCGATGATCGATCGGACCGTTGCGATCCATCCGATCGGCGATGTTCCGACGATTGCGATCGATCCAAGCTATGATCCCGATCGGCGATGATCAATCCGACGGTTGCGATCCATCTGATCGGC
>UESW01004571.1:78941-126832 GCA_900491605.1 Calamus simplicifolius | reverse complement strand
GACCGTTGCATCAATCCGATCGGCAATAATCCGATGGCTGCGATCGTTCCAAGCCATGATCCCGATCGGCGATGATCGATCGGACCGCTGCGATGAATCTGATCGATGATCGATCCGACGGTTGTGATCCATCCGATCGTCGATGATCCAACGGTTGCAATCGATCAAAGCCATGATCCTGATCGGTGATGATCGATCCAATGGTTGCGATCGATCCAAGCTAGCCATGATCCCGATCGGCGATGATCGATTCGACCTTGTGATCAATCCGATCGGAAACGATCCGATGGTTGCGATCGATCCAAGCTAGCCATGATCCCGATCGGCGATGATCGATCCGACCGTGCGATCGATCCAATCGGCGATGCTCCGACAGTTGCGATCGATCCAAGCCATGATACCAATCGTTGATGATCGATCGGACCATTGCAATCAATCCGATCGGAGAAGATTCGACGGTTGCGATCGATCCAAGCTAGCCATGATCCCGATCGGCGATGATCGATCCGACCGTTGCAATCAAACCGATCGGTGACGATCCGACGGCTGCGATCGATCCAAGGCATGATCTCGATCGGCGATGATCAATTCGACAGTTGTGATCCATCCGATCGGCGACGATCCGACGGTTTAGATCGATCCAAGCCATAATCCCGATCGGCGATGATCGATTCGACGGTTGTGATCCATCCGATTGGTAATGACCCGACGGTTGCGATCGATCCAAGCCATGATCCTGATCGGCGAGGATTGATCCGATGATTGCGATCCATCCGATCGGCGGCGATCCGATGGTTGTGATCGATCCAAGCCATGATCCCGATCGGCGGTGATCGATCAGACCGTTGGGATCAATCCGATCGGAGACGATACGACGGTTGCAGTCAATCCAAGCAATGATCCTGATCGGCGATCATCGATCAGACTATTGCGATCATTCCGATCGGCGATGATCTGACGGTTGGGATCGATCCAATCCATGATCCCGATCGGCGAATATCGATCAGACGGTTGTGATCCATCCGATCGGCAACGATCCGACGGTTGCGATTGATACAAGCCTGATCCTGATCTGCGATGATCGATCGGACCGTTGCGATCCATCCGATCGGCGATGTTCCGACGATTGCGATCGATCCAAGCTATGATCCCGATCGGCGATGATCGATCCGACGGTTGCGATCCATCTGATCGGTGATGATCCGATAGTTACGATCGATCCAAGCCATGATTCCGATCGGCGATGATCGATCCGACAGTTGCGATCCATTCGATCAGCGACGATCCAATGGTTGTGATCGATCCAAGCCATGATCTCGATCGGCGATGATCGATCCAATGGTTGCGATCCTTTCGATCGGCAATGATCCGATGGTTGCGATCGATCCAAGCCATGATCTCGATCGGCAATGATCGATCAGACCATTGCGATCAATCCGATTGGAGATGATCCGACGGTTGCGATCGATCTAAGCTAGCCATGATCCCGATCGGCGATGATCCGACGTTCACAATCGATCCAAGCCATGATCCCGATCGCCGATGATCGATCAAACTATTGCGATCAATCCGATCGGCGATGATCCGACGGTTGCAATCGATCCAAGCCATGATCCAGATCGGCGATGATCGATCCGACGGTTGATATCCATCCGATCGGCGATGATCCGACAGTTGCGATCGATCCATGCCATGATCACGATCGGCGATGATCGCTCTGATGGTTGCGATCCATCCGATCACCGACGATCCGACGGTTGCCATCCATCCAAGCCATGACCCCGATCAGGGATGATTGATCAGACCATTGCGATCAATCCGATCGGAGACTATTCGACGGTTGCGATCAATCCAAGCTAGCCATAATCCCGATTGGCGATGATCGATCCGATAGTTGCGATCCATCCGATCGGAGACTATCCGATGGTTGAAATCGATCCAAGCCATGATCCCGATCACCGATGATTGATCGAACTGTTGCGATCGATCCGATCGGCGACGATCCGATGGTTGCGATCGATCAGTCCTGATCCCGATCGGCGATGATCGATCCGACGGTTGCGATCCATCCGATTGGCGACGGTCCAACGGTTGCGATCGATCCATGCAATGATCACAATCGGCGATGATCGATCCCACGGTTGCGATCCATCCGATCGGCAACAATTCAATGGTTGCGATCGATCCAAGCCATGATCCTGATCGGCGATGATTGATCAGACCGTTGCGATCAATCCGATTGAAGACGATCCGACATTTGCGGTCGATCCAAGCTAGCCATGATCCCGGTCGGCAATAATCGATCCGATCGGAGATGATCCGACGGTTGTGATCAATCCAAGCTAGCCATGATCCCGATCGGCGATGATCGATCCATTCATAGGCGATCTGACGGTTGTGATTGATCCAAGCTAGCCATGATTCCGATCGGCGATGATCGATCCGATGGTTGCGATCCATCCGATCGGTGATGATCCGACGGTTGCGATCGATCCCAGCCAAGATCTCGATCCATGATGATCGATCGGACCGTTGCGATCAATCCGAACAGAGACGATCCGATGGTTGCGATCGATCCAAGCTAGCCATTATCTCGATCGGCGATGATCGATCCGACCGTTAAGATCAATCCGATCGATGACAATCCGACGGTTGCGATCGATCCAAGCCATGATCCCGATCGGCGATGATTGATCAGACCGTTGCGATCTATCCTATCGGCGATGATCCGACGGTTGCGATCAATCTAAGCCATGATCCCGATCGGCGATGATCGATCCGACAGTTGCGATCCATTCGTTCGGCGATGATCCGACAGTTGCGATCGATCCAAGCTAGCCATGATCCCGATCGGCGATGATCGATCTGACCGTTGCGATCAATCCGATCGGCGATGATCCGATGGTTACGATCGATCCAAGCCATGATCCCGATCGACGATGATCGATCGGACCATTGCAATCAACCCGATCGGTGACAATCCGACATTTTCGATTGATCCCAGCAATGATCCCGATCGGCGATGATCGATCCAACAGTTACGATCGATCAAAGCCATTATCTCAATCGGCAATGATAGATCCAACGGTTGTGATCCATCCGATCGGCGATGATCCGATGGTTTGCTATCGATCCAAGCCATGATCCCGATCGGCGATGATCGATCGGACCGTTGCGATCTATCCTATCAATGACGATCCGACGGTTGCGATCGATCCAAGCCATGATCCTGATCGACCATGATCGATTCGACGGTTGCGATCCATCCGTTCGGCGACGATCCGACGGTTGCGATCGATCCAAGCCATGATCTTGATCGGCGATGATCGATAAGACGGTTGCGATCAATCCGATCGGAGACGATCCGATGGTTGCGATCGATCCAAGCTAGCCATGATCCTAATCGGTGATAATCGATCCGACGATTGCGATCGATCAAAGCCATGATCCCGATCAGAGATGATCGATCTGATGGTTGCGATCCATCCGATCGGTGATGATTCAATGGTTGCGATCGATCCAAGCCATGATCTCGATCGGCGAAGATCGATCAAACCGTTGCATCAATCCGATCGGCGACGATTCGACGGCTGCGATCGATCCAAGCCAGGATCCCAATCGGCGATGATCGATTGGACCGTTGCGATCAATCCGATCGCCGATGATCCGACGATTGTGATCGATTCAAGCCATGATCCCGAGCGGCAATTATCGATCCAACAATTGCGATCCATCCGATCGGCGATAATCTTACGGTTGCGATCGATCAAAGCAATGATCCCAATCGGCGATGATCGATCTGACGGTTGCGATCCATTCGATCGGAGACGATCCGATGGTTGCGATCAATCCAACTAGCCATGATCCCGATCGGCGATGATCGATCGGATCATTGCGATCCATCCGATCGGCGACGATCGAACGGTTGCGATCGATCTAAGCCATGATTCCGATCGGCGATGATCGATCCGACGGTTGCGATCCATCTGATCGGTGACGATCCGATGGTTGCAATCGATCTTATCCATGATCCCGATCAGCGAGGATTGATCCGACGACTATGATCCATCCGATCGATGACGATCCGATGGTTGCGATCGATCCAAGCCATGATCCTGATCGGGGATGATCGATCAGACCGTTGCGATCAATCCAATTGGAGACAATCCAACGGTTGCGATCGATCCAAGCTTGCTATGATCCCGATCAGCAATGATCCAACGGGTGCGATCGATCCAACCATGATCCCGATCACCGATATTCGATCAGACCGTTGCAATCAATCGGTTCAGCGATGATCCAGTGGTTGCGACCAATCCAAGCCATGATCCAGATCAGCGATGATCGATCTGACGGTTGCGATCCATCCGATCGGCGATGATCCGATGGTTGCAATCGATCCATTCCATGATCCCGATCGGTGATGATAGATCCGATGGTTGTGATCCATCCGATCGGCGACGATCTAACGGTTGCGATCGATCAAAGCCATTATCCCCATAAGCGATGATCAATCAGACCGTTGCGATCAATCCGATCGAAGACAATTCGATGGCCGCGATCGATCCAAGTTAGCCATGATCCCGATCGGCGATGATCGATTCGACCATTGTGATCAATTCGATCAGCGATGATCCGACGGTCACGATCGATCCAAGCCATGATCTCGATCGCCGATGATCGATCGGACCGTTGCGATCGATCCGATCGGCAACGATCCGACAGTTGCAATCAATCCAAGCCATGATCCAGATCGGCAATGATCAATCCGACGGTTAATATCCATCCGATCAGCGACGATCCGATAGTTGCGATCGATCCAAGCCATGATCCCGATCGGCGATGATCGCTCCAACGGTTGCGATCCATCCGATCGCCGATGATTCGACGGTTGCCATTGATCCAAGCCATAATCCGGATTGGGGATGATTGATCAGACTGTTGCGATCAATCCGATCGAAGACTATTCAACGGTTGCGATCAATCCAAGCTAGCCATGATCCTGATCGTCAATGATCGATCCGACGGTTGTGATCCATCCGATCGGAGACTATCCGATGGTTGCGATCGATCCAAGCCATGATCCTGATCGCTGATGATCGATCGAACCATTGCGATCCATCCGATCGGCGATGTTCCGATGGTTGGGTTCGATCCAAGCCATGATCATGATCAGCGATGATCGATCAGGCGGTTGCGATCCATCCGATCGGAGACGATCCGATGGTTGCGATCGATCCAAGCCATGATCCCGATCGGCGATGATTGATCTGACCGTTGCGATCAATCCGATCGGCGACGATCCGATGGTTACGATCGATCCAAGCCATGATCCCGATTGTTGATGATCGATCGGACCATTGCGATCAACACGATCGGTGACCATCCGACAGTTGCGATCGATCCCAGCAATGATCCCGATCGGCGATGATCGATCCGATGGTTACGATCGATCAAAGCCATAATCCCAATCGGCGATGATCGATACGATGGTTGCGATCCATCTGATCGGCGATGATTCGATGGTTGCGATCGATCCAAGCCATGATATCGATCGGCGATGATCGATCGAACCGTTGCATCAATCCGATTGGCGACAATCCGATGGCTGCGATCGATCCAAGCCATGATCTCGATCGGCGATGATCGGTCCAACGGTTGCAATCCATCCGATCGGCGATGATCGATCCAACTGTTGCGATCAATCTGATCAAAGACGATCCAATGATTGCGATCGATCCAAGCTAGCCATGATCCCGAAAGGCGATGATCGATCCGACCGTTGTGATCAATCCAATCGGCGACGATCCGACCGTCGCGATCTATCGAAGCCATGATCCTGATCGCCGATGATCGATCGAACCGTTGCGATCAATCTGATCGGCAACGATCCGACGGTTTTGATCGATCCAATCCATGATCCCGATCGGCGATGATCGATCCGATGGCTGCGATCCATCCGATCGGCGATGATCCGACGGTTGTGATCGATCCAAGCCATGATTCCGATCGGGGATGATCGATCAGATCGTTGCAACCAATCCGATCGAAGGAAATTCGACAGTTGTGATCGATCCAAGCTAGCCATGATCCCGATCGGCGATGATCTATCTGACCATTGCGATCAATCCGATTGGCGACGATCGGATGGTTGCGATCGATCCAAGCCATGATCCCAATCACCGATGATCGATCGGACCATTGCGATCAATCCGATCAGCAACGATCTGATAGTTGCGATCAATCCAAGCCATGATTCCGATCGGCGATGATCGATCCAGCGGTTACGATCCATCCAATAGATGATGATTCAACGGCTGCGATCGATCCAAGACATGATCCCGATCGGCGATTATCGATTAGACCATTGTGATCAATCTGATCGGAGACGATCTCACGGTTGTGATCGATCCAAGCTAGCAATGATCCCGATCGGCGATGATCGATCCAACCGTTGCAATCAATCCGATCGGCGACGATCCGACGATCGCGATCTATCAAAGTCATGATCCCGATCGCTGATGATCGATCGGACCATTGTGATTAATCCAATCGACGACGATCCATTGGTTTCGATTGATCCAATCCATGATCATGATTGGCGATGATCGATCCGACGATTGCGATCCATCCGATCAGCGACGATCCGATGGTCACGATCGATCCATGCCATGATCCCAATCACCAATGTTCGATCGAACCATTACGATCCATCCGATCGGCGACGATACTATGGTTGCGATCGATCTAAGCCATGATCCCGATCGGCGATGATCGATCTGACGGTTAATATCCATTCGATCGGCGATGATCCGATGGTTGCGATCAATCCAAGCCATGATCTCGATCGACGATGATCGCTCCGACGTTTGTGATCCATTCGATCGCTGATGATCCGATGGTTGCCATCGATCCAAGCCATGATCTCGATCGGGGATGATTGATCCGACCGTTGCGATCCATCCGATTGTAGACGATCCAATGGTTGCGATCAATCCAAGCCATGATCTCGATCGCCGATGATCGATCGGATCATTGCGATCCATCTGATCGGCGATGATCCGATGGTTATGATCGATCAAGCCATGATCCCAATCGGCGATGATCGATCCGACAGTTGCGATCCATCGGATCGGCGATTGTCCGACAGTTGAGATCGATCCAAGCAATGATCTCGATCGGCGATGATCGATCCAACGGTTGTGATCCATCAGATCGGCGATAATTTGATGGTTGCATCGATCTAAGCCGTGATACCGATCGGCGATGATTGATCCGACTGTTGCGATCAATCTGATCGGAGACGATCCAACATTTGTGATCGATCCAAGCTAGCCATGATCCCGATCGGTGATGATCAATCCGATCGGAGATGATCCGATGGTTGCGATCGATCCTAGCTAGCCATGATCCCGATTAGTGATGATCGATCCGATCGTAGACGATCCAACGGTTGCGATCGATCCAAGCTAGCCATGATCCTGATTGGCGATGATCGATCCGACGGTTACGATCCATCCGATTGGCAACGATCCGATGGTTGCAATCGATCCAAGCCATGATCTCGGTCACCGATGATCGATTAGATGGTTGCGATCCATCCGATCGGCGACGATCCGACGGTTGCGATCGATCCAAGCTAGCCATGATCCCAATCGGCGATGATCGATGTGATCGTTACGATCAATATGATCAGCGATGATCCGATGGTTGCGATCGATCCAACCCATAATCCCAATCGCCGATAATCGATTGGACCATTGCGATCAATCCGATCGGCAATGATTCGACGGTTGCGATCGATCCAAGCCATGATTCTGATCGGCGATGATTGAGCCAACGGTTGCGATCCATCCCATCGACGATGATCCGACGGTTGCGATCGATCTAAGCCATGATCCTGATCAGCAATGATCGATTAGACCGTTGCGATCAATCCGATCGAAGATGATCCGACGGTAGTAATCGATCCAAGCTAGCCATGATCCGATTGGCGATGATCGATTCGATGGTTGCGATCCATCCGATCGACGATGATCCAATAGTTGCAATCGATCCAAGCCATGATCCCGATCGGCAATGATCGATCGGACTGTTGCAATCAATCCGATCGAAGACGATCCGACGGTTGCGATCGATCCAAGCCATGATCCCGATCGGTGACGATTGATCCGACTGTTGCGATCATTCCCATCGAAGATGATCTGACGGTTGAGATCGATCCAAGCTAGCCATGATCTAGATCGAAGATGATTGATCATACCATTGCGATCCATCCGATCAGCGATGATCCGACGGTTGCGATCGATCTAAGCCATGATCCCGATCGTCGATAATCGATCGGACCGTTGCGATCAATCCCATCGGCGATGATCCGACGATGGCGATCGATCCAAGCCATGATCCCGATCGGCGATTGTTACCACCAGATCACTTTTGAATGAGCGTCAGGTGAAAAGGAATCTTCGCTAGCCTCTCAGGGAACGGCAGGGTCCTCTCCTTCTCTCTGCCACCTGCAAGAAAAGTCTTGGGCCGGTGGTTCCGGCAGGGACCCTCCGATGCCCAAGTTAGCTATTTGGGGAATAGAAGATGTTATTTTTGTGATGATTGGATCCCTCCGACTTACCTTTGGGGCTGCATGCCCCTTTTATACCTCCTTTGGGGATCCCTTTTTGGCAGTTATTGATTTTCAGTCCTCAGCGTACCGTAAAAAATGGGTAATGGGATTAAACGTGGGGGGTCATGCCTGCCTTTAGTGGTGCCAAGGGAAGGCACGTTCGTTGCCCACATCGCCAAGCACGTTCATAGCGAAGTTATCCGCCACTCTCGAGGGAAGTGGGCCACGTAGCTTGAACGTGGGTGGCCGTTGCCGAAACTGACGCCAAGGCCGATGCTGAGACGAAAATGGGCCATGACCGACGCGAAGGTCAAGATGGGTCGGAGCCGACACCGAGATCGATGCCGAGATGGGAATGGGCCGTGACCGATGCGGAGGTCGAGATGGGCCGGAGCCGACGCCGAGACCAATGCCGAGATGGGAATGGGCCGTGACTGATGTGGAGGTCAAGATGGGCCGGAGCCGATGCCGAGACCAACGCCGAGATGGAAATGGGCCGTGACCGACACGGAGGTCGAGATGGGCCGGAGCTGGCATCGAGACCGACACCGAGAGGGGAATGGGCCGTGACCGACGCGGAGGTCTAGATGGGCCGGAGCCGACGCCGAGACCGACACCGAGACGAGAATGGGCCATGACCGACGTGGAGGTCGAGATGGGCCGGAGCCAACGCCGAGATCGACGCCGAGATGGGAATGGGCCATGACCGACGCGAAGGTCGAGATGGGCCGGAGCCGACACCGAGATGGGAATGTGTCGTGACCGATGCGGAGGTCGAGATGGCCGCGGAAAGCCCAACGCCAAGGGATTGGATTGTCGTCAGACCACGTGACGCAGGGCTCGCGATCCCGATGTCTTGCTGGTCCTCTAATCAGCCACATTAGATGCCCCCCACACTCCTGAGCTTGTGTGCCCCGCGTTAGCTAAGCGAAAGGAGTGTAGGACTTTTTACCTTCGCATCTGCCCTTTCCTATCAACTTCAACTATGATTCCTTCCAGGTGGGGAAACCCTTTTCCTTTGGCGCAGCCTTGTGTAGACGTCTTCATGCTCTTTGGAGCCATGTTTTTTGCCTGTTCAAAAAACTTTTAAGCAAAGTTTGAAGGTAAGCTGGTTGCCCTTGACTGGCAGCCAGTAATCCTCTTCGATGCGGAGCCCGAAAGCGGATGCCTGTCAACTGTAAGTTGGAAAGTCGGTTTCTCCTAACCGTGAGCTGACTTTAAGTCCTCTTTTGTCATGAAATTTGGAAGTATGGGTGTTCGTCAACTGTGAGCTGGGGAATTGGCTTCTCCCAGCTATGAGTTATCTTGGGGCTTCTTGACCCGATGCGAAGTCGGGTTTTGGTGCCGACGTGAGGTCGGGCTTTGGTGCCAACGTTGGAGTCGGGCTTTTATGCCGACGTTATAGTCGGGCTTTGGTGCCGACGTTGGAGTCGGGCTTTTATGCCGGCATTGGAGTCGGGCTTTGGTGCTGGCATTGGAGTCAGGCTTTGGTGCCGATGTGGGATCGCGCTTTGATGCCGACGCGGAGCCGAGCTTCTGGTGCCGACGCAGAGCCGGGCTTCTTGTGCCGGTGCGAAACTGGGCTTCTGGTGCCGATGCGGAGCCAGGCTTCTTGTGCCGGTGCGGAATAGGGCTTCTGGTGCCGACGCGGAGCCGGGCTTCTTATGCCGGTGTGGAACCGGGCTTCTTGTGCTGGTGCGAAACCGGGCTTTAGGTGCCGGTGCAGAACTGGGCTTCTTGTGCCGGTGCGGAACTGGGCTTCTGGTGCCGACGCGGGGCCGGGCTTCTGGTGCCGACGCGGAGCCGGGCTTCTTGTGCCGGTGCAGAACCGGGCTTCTCGTGCCGATGCGGGGCCGGGCTTCTTGTGCCGGTGCGGAGCCAGGCTTCTTATGCCGATGTGGAGCCGGGCTTCTTATGTCGGTGCAGAACTGGGCTTTTTGTGCCGGTATGGAACCGGGCTTTAGGTGCCGGTGCGGAACCGGGCTTTTTGTGCCGGTGCGGAACTAGGCTTTTTATGCCAGTGCGGAACCGAGCTTCTGGTGCCGACGCGGAGCCGGGCTTCTTGTGCCAGTGCGGAACCGGGCTTCTGGTGCCGACGTGGAGCCGGGCTTCTGGTGCCGGTGCGGAGCCGGCTTCTGGTGCCGACGCGGAGATGGGCTTTTTGTGCCGGTGCGGAACCGGGCTTCTTGTGCCGGTGCGGAACCGGGCTTTAGGTGCCGGTGCGGAACCGAGCTTTTGTGCCGGTGCGGAACCGGGCTTCTTGTGCCGGTGCGGAGCCGGGCTTCTGGTGCTGATGCGGAGACGGGCTTCTTGTGCCGGTGTGGAACCAGGCTTCTTGTGCCGGTGTGGAACCGGGCTTTAGGTACCGGTGCGGAACCGGGCTTTTTTGCCGGTGCAGAACCGGGCTTCTTGTGCCGACGCAGGGCCACGCTTCTTGTGCCAGTGCGGAGCCAGGCTTCTGGTGTCGACGCAGAGTCGGGCTTCTTGTGCCGGTGCGGAACCGGGATTCTGGTGCCGACGCGGAGCCGGGCTTCTGGTGCCGATGCGGAGCCAGGCTTCTTGTGCCGGTGCGGAGCCGGGCTTATGGTGCCAACACGGAGCCGGGCTTCTGGTGCCGACGTGGGGCCGGGCTTCTGGTGCCGACGCGGAGCCGGGCTTCTTGTGCCGATGCAGAACCGAGCTTCTGGTGCCGACGCGGGGCCGGCTTCTTGTGCCGGTGCGGAGCCGGGCTTCTTGTGCCGATGCGGAGCCGAGCTTCTTGTGCTGGTGCAGAACCGGGCTTTTTATGCCGGTGCGGAACCGGGCTTCTTGTCCGGTGCGGAACGGGGCTTCTGGTGCCGACACGGGGCCGGGCTTCTGGTGCCGATGCAGGGCCGGGCTTCTTGTGCCGGTGCGGAGCCGGGCTTCTTGTGCCGACGCAGAGCGGGCTTCTTGTGCCGGTGCGGAACCGGCTTTTTGTGCCGGTACAGAACCGGGCTTCTTGTGCCGGTGCAGAACCGGGCTTCTGGTGCCGACGCGAGTCGGGCTTCTTGTGCCGGTACGGAGCTGGGCTTCTTGTGCTGACGCGGAGCCGGGCTTCTTGTGCTGGTGCGGAGCCGGGCTTCTTGTGCCAACGCGGAGCCGGGCTTCTTGTGCCGGTGCAGAGCCGGGCTTCTGGTGCCGACGCGGAGCCGGGCTTCTTGTGCCGGTGCGGAATCGGGCTTTTTGTGCTGGTGCGGAACCGGGCTTTAGGTGCCGGTGCGGAACCAGGCTTCTGGTGCCGACGCGAGGCCGGGCTTCTTGTGCCGGTGCGGAGCCGGGCTTCTGGTGCCGATGCGGAGCTGGGCTTCTTGATGGCTGAAAGTAACCAGTTATATGTTGCAAGTGTGTAATTTAAACAAAGGTATTACCCGATTGGCCGTTGGCCGCTGATACAGAGTTGAGGCCGTTGAGGCTGAAATGAAGCCATTGAGGCTGTAACGAAGCCGCTGAGGCAAAGTTGAGGCCGTCGATAGCCTTTTGAACCCTGGAGGATGACCCGAGAGTCGCTGGGATTCGACCATGCTCGGGAGCCTTTAACCCTGGAGGGTGACCAGAGAGTTGAGAGTCGTCAGGTGCCTTTTCACCCCAGAGGGTGACTTGAGGGTGCTTGGACCAGGCTCAGGTGCCTTTTTCTTTAAAGAAATTGGTCTCCTTCTGCAGAGTTGATGACCTGCCCCCCAGGGAACCATATTGATTGAAGGCGGGGGGGGGGGGGGACCAGTACTGAAATCCAAGGGCAGCTAGAATGGAATCCACAGGAGGTCTTGGGCTTGGATTACCGATGCGGAGCCGGGCTTGAGTGTCGAGGGGAGACTCGGGCTTGAGTGTGCCGATGCGGAGCCGGGCTTGGAGTGTCGACGCGGAGCCGAGCTTGGAGGTGCCGACGCGGAGCCGGGCTTGAAGGTGCCGATGTGGAGCTGGGCTTGGAGGTGCCGACGCGGAGCCGGGCTTGAATGTGCCGACGCGGAGCCGAGCTTGGAGGTGCCGACGTGGAGCCAGGCTTGAATGTGCAGACGCGGAGCCGGGCTTGAGTGTGCCGATGCGGAGCCGGGCTTGAAGGTGCCGACGCGGAGCCGGGCTTGGAGGTGCCGACGCGGAGCCGGGCTTGAATGTGCCGACGTGGAGCCGGGCTTGAGTGTGCTAACGCGGAGCCGGGCTTGAAGGTGCCAACGCGGAGCCGGGCTTGGAGGTGCCGACGCGGAGCCGGGCTTGAATGTGCCGATGCGAAGCCGGGCTTGAGTGTGCTGACGCGGAGCCGGGCTTGGAGTGCCGGTGTGGAACCGGTCTTTTTGTGCCGATGCGAAGCCGGTCTTAAGTTGCCGGTGCGGAACCGATCTTTTTGTGCCGACGCGGAGCCAGTCTTAAGTTGCCGGTGCGGAACCGGTCTTTTTGTGCCGACGCAGAGCCGGTCTTAATTGTCGGTGTGGAACCGGTCTTTTTTGCCGACGCGGAGCCGGTCTTAAGTTGCCGGTGCGGAACCGGTCTTTGGTGCCGACGCAGAGCCGGTCTTTATTGCCGACACGGAGTCGGTCTTTGGTGCCAACACGGAGTCGGTCTTTAGTGCCGACGCGGAGCCGGTCTTTGGTGCCGACGCGGAGCCGGTCTTTGTTGCCGACGCGGAGCCGATCTTTATTGCCGATACGGAGTCGGTCTTTGGTCTTTTGAGATGCCAATGCGAGGTTGGTCTTGAATGCTAATGCAGAGTCTGTCTCCCCTATGACATTTTTAAGTATCAATGAAAAAGAAATACTGTCTTAAGTGCAGCGTACTTTGCTCTTGCGGCACCCCTGTTTTCCTTCTACAGACTTGAGCGCTCCCGCTGGTGGTCTGCCCCTCGGGGAATCAAATTGGTTGAAGTGGAGGTACCGCTGCCCTTACTTGGGCCTCCCTTTGTGTCGCCGTCCATAGGAGAGAAGGCTGCTTGGGCGGCAAGTGATGGCTCTCTGAGCTTTAAGTCGTTGGTAAGCTTGAGGATGGTGGACCTCTTGCTGGGAAGATTCCCGGCGGGATGAAGGATGGCTGGCCTGAGCAGCGAACCAAGAGCGAGCGGAAGCCTTTGCTCGTTGTTGTGTGGTCTTGAGATGTTGCTTCTGATGCTTCTGCTTAGCTCGCTAAAGGTGCCCCCCAGCATAAGTGGTGAAAGCTTTTTGGATTTTTTTTTCATCACTACCTTTATAATCCACCATTTTGATTAAAGGGGGACGAGGATCTGAAAACTAGCATCGCTGATCTGCCCCCCCTTCCTGGTGCGCCAATCTATTGCCACTAGATCACTTTTGAATAAGCGTCAGGTGAAAAGGAATCTTCGCTAGCCTCTCAGGGAACGGCAGGGTCCTCTCCTTCTCTCTGCCACCTGCAAGAAAAGTCCCGGGCCGGTGGTTCCGGTAGGGACCCTCCGACGCCCAAGTTAGCGATTTGGGGAACAGGAGATGTTGTTTTTGTGATGATTGGATCCCTCCGACTTACCTTTGGGGCTGCATGCCCCTTTTATACCTCCTTTGGGGATCCCTTTTTGGCAGTTATTGATTTCCAGTCCTCAGCGTACCGCAAAAAATGGGTAATGGGATTAAACGTGGGGGGTCATGACTGCCGTTAGTGGCGCCAAGGGAAGGCACGTTCGTTGCCCACGTCGCCAAGCACGTTCGTAGCAAAGTTATCGGCCACTCTCGAGGGAAGTGGGCCACGTAGCTTGAACGTGGGTGGCCGTTGCCGAAACCGACACCAAGGCTGACGCCGAGGCCGACGCCGAGACGGGAATGGGCCATGACCGACGCGAAGGTCGAGATGGGCCAGAGCCGACGCCGAGACCGATGCCGAGATGTGAATGGGCCGTGATCGATGCGGAGGTCGAGATGGGCCGGAGCCGACGCTGAGACCGACGCCGAGATGGGAATGGGCGTGACCGACGCGGAGGTCGAGATGGGCCGGAGCCGACGCCGAGACCGACGCCGAGACGGGAATGGGCCATGACCGATGCGGAGGTCGAGATGGGCCGGAGCCGATGCCGAGACCGACGCCGAGAGGGGAATGGGCCGTGACCGATGCGGAGGTCGAGATGGGCCGGAGCTGACGCCGAGACCGATGCCGAGACGGGAATGGGCCGTGACCGATGCGAGGTTGAGATGGGCCGGAGCCGATGCCGAGACCGACACCGAGATGGGAATGGGCCGTGACCGATGCGGAGGTCGAGATGGGCCAGAGCCGACGCCGAGACGGGAATGGGCCGTGACCAACGTGGAGGTCGAGATGGGCCGGAGCCGACACCGAGATGGGAATGGGCCGTGACCGACGCGGAGGTCGAGATGGCCGCGGCAAGCCCAACGCCAAGGGATTGGATTGTCGTCAGACCACGTGATGTAGGGCTCGCGATCCCGATGTCTTGCTGGCCCTCTGATCAGCCACATCAGCGATGATCGATCCGACGATTGCGATCCATCTGTTCGACAACGATCCGACGGTTGCGATTGATCCAAGCCTTGATCCCGATCGGCGATAATTGATCAAACGGTTGCGTTCAAACCGATTGGAGACGATCCTACGGTTGCGATCGATCCAAGCTAGCCATGATCCCGATCGGCGATGATCGATCCGATCATTGCGATCAATCCGATCGGCGATGATCCGACGGTTGCGATCGATCCAAGCCATGATCCCGATCGGCGATGATCGATCGGACCATTATGATCAACCGATCGGACGACAATCCGATGGTTGCGATCGATCCCGGCTATGATCCCGATCGGCGATGATCGATCCAACAGTTGCGATCGATCAAAGCCATGATCCCGATCGGCGATGATCGATCCGACGATTGCGATCCATCCGATCGGTGACAATCCGATGTTTGCAATCGATCCAAGCCATGATCCCGATCGGCGATGATCGATCGGACCTTTGCATCAATCCGATCGGCGACGAACTGACGTCTGCGATCGATCCAAGCCATGATCCCGAACGGCGATGATCGATCTGACGGTTGCAATCCATCCGATCGGTGACGATCTGATGGTTGCGATCGATCCAAGCCATGATCCCGATTGGCGATGATCGATCCGAACGTTGCGATCAATCCGATCGGAGACGATCCGATGGTTACGATCCATACAAGCCATGATCCCGATCGGCAATGATCGATCAGACCGTTGCGATCAAGCCGATCGGCGACAATCCGATGGTTGTGATCGATCCAAGCCATGATCTCGATCCGCGATGATCGATCCGACCGTTGCGATCAATCCGATCGAAGATGATCCGATGGTTGTGATCGATCCCAGCCATGATCCCGATCGGCGATGATTGATCCGACGCTTGAAATCGATCAAAGCCATGATCCCGATCGGCAATGATCGATCTGACGGTTGTGATCCATTCGATCGGCGACGATCCGATGGTTGTGATCGATCCAAGCCATGATCCCGATCGTGATGATCGATCGGACCATTGCATCAATCCGATCGGCGACAATCCGACGGCAGCGATCGTTCCAAGCCATGATCTTGATTGGCGATGATCGATCTGACCGCTGTGATGAATCCGGTCGACGATGATCCGACGGTTGCGATCGATCCAAGCCATGATCCTGAACGGCGATGATCGATTCGACGGTTGCTATCCATCCAATCATCGACGATCCAACGGTTGCGATCGATCAAAGCCATGATCCCGATCGGCGATGATCGATCTGATGGTTGCGATCGATCCAAGCTAGCCATGATCCCGATCGGCGATGATCGATTCGACCGTTGCGATCAATCTGATCAGAGACGATCCGATGGTTGCGATCGATCCAAGCTAGCCATGATCCCGATCGGCGATGATCAATCCGACCGTTGCGATCGATCCGATCGGCGATGCTCCGACAGTTGCGATCGATCCAAGCCTCCCAATCGTCGATAATCGATCGGACCATTGCAATCAATCCGATCAGAGAAGATCTATCGGTTGCGATCGATCCAAGCTAGCCATGATCCCGATCGGCGATGATCGATCCGACTGTTGCGATCAAACCGATCGGTGACGATCCGACGGCTGCAATCGATCCAAGGCATGATCCTGATCGGCGATGATCAATCCGACGATTATGATCCATCCGATCGGCGACGATCCAACGGTTGAGATCGATCCAAGCCATGATCTCGATCGGTGATGATCGATCTGACGGTTGCGATCGATCCAAGCCACGATCCCGATCGGCGAGGATCGATCCGACGGTTGCGATCCATCCGATCGGCTGCGATCCGATGGTTGTGATCGATCCAAGCCATGATCCCGATCGGCGGTGGTCGATTAGACCGTTGGGATCAATCCAATCGGAGACGATCCGAGGGTTGCGATCGATCCAAGCAATGATCCCAATTGGCGATCATCGATTAGACTATTGCGATCATTCCGATCGGCGACGATTCGACGGTTGCGATCGATCCAAGCCATGATCCCGATTGGCGATGATCGATCAGATGGTTGCGATCCATCCGATCGGTGACGATCCGATGGTTGCGATCGATCCAAGCAATGATCCCGATATGCGATGATCGATCGGACCATTGTGATTCATCCGATCAGCGATGTTCTGATGATTGCGATCGATCCAAACTATGATCCGATCGGCAATGATCGATCCGACAGTTGCGATCCATCCGATCGGCGATGATCCGACAGTTGCGATCGATCCAAGCCATGATTCCGATCGGCGATGATCGATCCAACGTTTGCGATCCATCCGATCGGCGATGATCCGATAGTTGCGATCGATCCAAGCCATGATCTCGATCGGCGATGATCGATCCAACGATTGTGATCCATCCGATCGACGACGATCCAACGGTTGCGATCGATCCAAGCCATGATCCCAATCAGCGATGATCGATCAGACCATTGCGATCAATCCGATCGGAGAGGATCCGATGGTTGCGATCGATCTAAGCTAGCCATGATCCCGATCGGCGATGATCGATCGATCGTTGCGATCAATCCGATCGGTGACGATTCGATGGTGCGATCGATCCAAGCCATGATCCCGATCGCCGATGATCGATTGAACCATTGCGATCAATCCGATCGGCGATGATCCGACGATTGCAATCGATCCAAGCCATGATCTAGATCGGCGATGATCAATCCGACGGTTGATATCCATCCGATCGGCGATGATCCGATAGTTGCGATCGATCCAAGCCATGATCTCGATCGGCGATAATCGCTCCGACGGTTTATATCCATTCGATCGGCGATGATCCGATAGTTGCGATCGATCCAAGCCATGATCCCGATCGGCGATGATCGCTCCAACGGTTGCGAACCATCCGATCACCGATGATCCGACTGTTGCCATCGATCCAAGCCATGATCTCGATCGGGGATGATTGATCAGACCGTTGCGATCAATCCGATCGGAGACTATTCGACAGTTGCAATCGATCCAAGCTAGCCATGATCCGATCGGCGATGATCGATCCGACGGTTGCGATCCATCCGATCGGAGATATCCGATGGTTGCGATCGATCCAAGCCATGATCCCGATCGCGATGATCGATCGGACCATTGCGATCAATCCGATCGGCGATGATCCGACGGCTGCGATCGATCCAAGCCATGATCCCGATACGTGATGATCGATCCGACGGTTGCGATCCATCCGATCGGCGATGGTCCAACGGTTGCGATCGATCCAAGCAATGATCCCGATCGGCGATGATCGATCCCACGGTTGCGATCCATCCGATCAGCGATAATCCCATGGTTGCGATCCATCCAAGCCATGATCCCGATCGGCGATGATCGATCCGACCGTTGCGATCAAACCGATCGAGACAATCCAACATTTGCGATCGATCCAAAGCCATGATCCGATCGGCGATAATCGATCCGATCGGAGACGATCCGACGGTTGCGATCAATCCAAGCTAGCCATGATCCCGATCGACAATGATCGATCCATTCGATAGACAATCCGATGGTTGCGATCGATCCAAGCTAGCCATGATTTCGATCAGCGATGATCGATCCGACCGATCAATCCCAGCCATGATCCCGATCCATGATGATCGATCAAACCGTTGCGATCAATCCGATCGGAGATGATCCGACGGTTGCGATCGATCCAAGCCAATTATCTGATCGGCGATGATCGATCCGACCGTTAAGATCAATCCGATCGGCGACAATCGACGGTTGCGATCGATCCAAGCCATGATCCCAATCGGCGATGATTGATCGACTGTTGCGATCATCCTATCGGCGATCGATCCGATCCGACGGTTGCGATCGATCCAAGCTAGCCATGATCTCGATCGGCGATGATCGATTCGACCATTGCGATCAATCCGATCAGAGACGATCCGATGGTTGCGATCAATCCAAGCTAGCCATGATCCCGATCGGTGATGATCGATCCGACCATTGTGATCCATTCGATCAGCGACGATCCGATGGTTGCGATCGATCCAAGCCATGATCCCGATCGTCGATAATCAATCGGACCGTTGCATCAATCCGATCGGCAACAATCCGACTGCAGCGATCGTTCCAAGCCATTATCCCGATCGGCGATGATCGATCGGACCGCTGTGATGAATCCGATCGACGATGATCCGGTGGTTGCGACTGATACAAGCCATGATCCCGATCAACGATGATCGATCCGATGGTTGTAATCCATCCGATCGGCGATGATCTGACGGTTGCAATCGATCCATGCCATGATCCCGATCGGTGATGATCGATCTGATGATTGTGATCCATCCGATCGGTAACGATCTGATGGTTGCGGTCAATCAAAGCCATTATCCCCATAGGCGATGATCGATCAGACCATTGCGATCAATCCGATCGAAGACGATTCGATGGCCGCGATCGATCCAAGCTAGCCATGATCCCGATCGGCGATGATCGATTTGACCATTGCGATCAATATGATCGGCGATGCTACGATTGTTGCGATCGATCCAAGCCATTATCCCGATCACTGATTATCGATTGGACCATTGCGATCAATCCGATCGGCAACGATCCGACGGTTGCGATCGATCCAAGCAATGATTCCGATCGGCGATGATCGATTCGACGGTTGTGATCCATCCGTTCGGCGATGATCCAATAGTTGCGATCGATCCAAGACATGATCCTGATCGGCAATGATCGATCAGACGGTTGCGTTCAAACTGATCGAAGACGATCCGACGGTTGCGTTCAAACTGATCAAAGACGATCCAACGGTTGCGATCGTTCCAAGCTAGCAATTATCCCGATCGGCGGTGATCGATCCGACCGTTGCGATCAATCCGATTGGAGATCGATCAATCCGATTGGCGATGATTCGACGTTTGCGATCGATCCAAGCCATGATCCCGATCGGCGATGTTCGATCGGACCATTGCGATCAACCAGATCTATGACAATCTGACGGTTGCGATCGATCCCAGCCATGATACCGATCGGCAATGATTGATCTGACGGTTGCAATCGATCAAAGCCACGATCCTGATCGGTGATGATCGATTCGACAGTTGCGTTACATCCGATCGATGAAGATCCGATGTTTACGATCGATCCGAGCCATGATCCCGATTGGCGATGATCAATCCGACCATTGCGATCAAGCCGATCGGCGACAATCCGATGGTTGTGATCGATCCAAGCCATGATACCGAACCGCGATGATCGATCCGACCGTTGCGATCAATCGATCGGAGACGATCCGATGTTTGCGATCGATCCAAGCCATGATCCCGATCGGCGATGATCGATCGGACCATTGCGATCAAACCGATCGGCGACAATCCGATGGTTGTGATCGATCCCAGCCATGATCTCGATCGGCGATGATCGATCCGATGCTTACAATCGACCAAAGCCATGATCCCGATCGGCGATGATCAATCCGATGGTTGTGATCCATTCGATCAGCGACGATTCGATGGTTGCGATCGATCCAGCCATGAATCCGATCGCCGATAATCGATCGGACTGTTGCATCAATCCGATCGGTGACAATCCGATGGCAGCGATCATTCCAAGCCATGATCCCGATTGGTGATGATCGATCGGACCGTTGCGATGAATCCGGTCGATGATGATCCGACGGTTGCGATCGATCCAAGCCATGATTCCGAACGGCGATGATCGATCCGACGGTTGCGATCCATCCTATCGGCGATGATCTAACGGTTGCGATCGATCAAAGCCATGATCTCGTTCGGCGATGATCGATCCGACGATTGCGATCGATCCAAGCTAGCCATGATCCCGAATGATGATGATCGATTTGACCGTTGCGATCAATCCGATCGGAGACGATCCGATGGTTGCGATCGATCCAAGCTAGCCACGATCCCGATCGGCGATGATTGATCCGACCGTTGCGATCGATCCAATCGGTGACACTTCGATGGTTGTGATCGATCCAAGCCATGATCCCAATCATTGATGATCGATCAGACCATTGCAATCAATCCAATTAGAGAAGATTCGATGGTTACGATCGATCCAAGCCATGATCCCGATCGGAGAGGATCGATCCGACGGTTGCGATCCATCCAATCGGCGACGATCCGATGGTTGCGATTGATCCAAGCAATGATCTCGATCGGCAATGATCGATCAGACCGTTATGATCAATCTAATCGGAGACAATTCGACGGTTACGATCGATCCAAGCCATGATCCCGATCGGTGGTGATCGATCTCGGACCATTGCGATCCATCCGATCAGCGATGATCCGATGATTGCGATCAATCCAAGCCATGATCCCAATCGGTGATGATCGATCCGACGGTTGCGATCCATCCGATCGATGACGATCGAACGGTTGCGATCGATCCAAGGCATGATCCCGATCGGCGATGATCGATCTGATGGTTGTGATACATCTGATCGGCGACGATCCGACAGTTGCGATCGATCCAAGCCATGATCCCGATGGCAATGATCGATCCGACGGCTATGATCCATCCGATCGACAATGATCCGATTGTTGCGATCGATCCAAGCCATGTTCCCGATCGGAGAGGATCGATTCGACGGTTGCGATCCATCCGATCGACGATGATTCGATGGTTGTGATCGATCGAATCCATGATCCCAATCGGTGATGATCAATCAGACCGTTGTGATCAATCCGATCGGATACGATCCGACGGTTGCGATCGATCCAAGCAATGATCCCGATCGACGATCATCGATCAGACCGTTGCGATCAATCCGATCGACGACGATCCGACGATTGCAATCTATCCAAGCCATGATCTCGATCGGTGATGATCGATCCGACGATTGCGATCCATCCGATCGGTGACGATCCGATGGTTGCGATCGATCCAAGCCATGATTCCGATCGGCGATGATCGAGCCGACGGTTGTGATCCATCCCATCGGTGATGATCCGATGGTTGCGATCGATCCTAGCCATGATCCCGATCGGCGATGATCGATCAGACCATTGTGATCAATCCGATCGGAGACGATCCGACATTTACGATCGATCCAAGCTAGCCATGATCCTGATCAGCGATTATCGATCCGACGGTTGCGATCCATCTGATCGACGACAATCCAATAGTTGCGATCGATCCAAGCCATGATCCCGATATACGATGATCGATCGGACTATTGCAATCAATCTGATCGGAGATGATTCGACGGTTGCGATCGATCCAAGCCATGATCCCGATCGGCGATGATCGATCAGACCGTTGCAATCGATCCCATCGAAGACGATCCGATGGTTGCGATCGATCCAAGCTAGCCATGATCCCGATTGGCGATGATCGATCCGACCGTTGCGATCCATCCGATCGGCAACGATCTGATGGTTGCGATCGATCCAAGCCATGATCTTGATCGCCGATAATCGATCGGACCGTTGCGATCAATCCCATCGCCAACAATCCGACGATGGCGATCGATCCAAGCCTTGATCCCAATCGACGATGATCGATCCGATGGTTGCGATCCATCCGTTCGGTGACGATCCAATGGTTGTGATCGATCCAAGCCATGATCTTGATCAGCGATGATTGATCAGACGGTTGCGAACAAACCGATCGGAGATGATCCGATGGATGCGATCGAACCAAGCTGGCCATGATCCCGATCAGCGATGACCGATCCGACTGTTGTGATCAATCCGATCGGCGATGATCTGACGGTTGCGATCGAACCAAGCCATGATCCCGTTCGGCGATGATCGATCGAACCATTGCGATCAACTAGATCAGCAACAATCCGACGGTTGCGATCGATCCTAGCCATGATCTCGATCGGCGATGATCGATCCGGCGGTTACGATCCATCCGATCGGTGATGATCTGATGTTTGCGATTGATCCAAGCCATAATCCCGATCGGCGATGATCGATCGGACCGTTGCATCAATTCGATCGGTAACAATCCGACGGTTGCAATCGATCCATGCCATGATCCCGATTTGCGATGATCGATCCGACGGTTGTGATCCATCCGATCGGCGATGATCTAACGGTTGCGATCGATCCAATCTATGATCGATCAGAACGTTGTGATCAATCTGATCGAAGACGATTCGATGGCCGAGATCGATCCAAGCTAGCCATGATCCTGATCGGCGATGATCGATCTGACCATTGCGATCAATATGATCGGCGATGCTCTGATTGTTGCGATCGATCCAAGCCATCATCCCGATCACTGATTTTCGATCGTACCATTGCGATCAATCCGATCGGCAACGATCCCACGGTTGCGATCGATCCAAGCCATGATCCTGATCGGCAATGATCGATCCGACGGTTACGATCCATCCTATCGGCGATGATCCGACGGTTGTGATCGATCCAAGCTAGCCATGATCCCGATCAACAACGATCGATCCGACAGTTGCGATCCATCCGATTGGCAACGATCCGATGGTTTCGATCGATCCAAGCCATGATCCCGATCGGCGATGATCGATCCGATGGCTGCGATCCATCCGAGTGGCGACGATTCGATGGTTGCAATCGATCCAAGCCACGATCCTGATCGGAGAGGATCGATTCGATGGTTGCGATCCATCTGATCGGCGATGATCCGATGGTTGCGATCGATCGAAGCCATGATCCTGATCGGCGATAATCGATCAGACCATTGTGATCAATCCGATCGAAGACGATCTGACGGTTGTGATCAATCCAAGCAATGATCCCGATCGGTGATCATCGATCAGACCGTTGCGATCAATCTAATCGATGACGATCCGATAATTGCGATCTATCCAAGCCATGATCCCGATCAGCAATGATTGATCCGATGGTTGCGATCCATCCGATCGGTGACGATCCGACGGTTGCGATCGATCCAAGCCATGATTCCAATCGGCGATGATCGATCTGACAGTTACAATCCATCCCATCGGCGATGATCCGACGGTTGCAATCGATCCTAGTCATGATCTCGATCGGCGATGATCGATCAAACCGTTGCGATCAATCCGATCGGAGACGATCCGATGGTTGCGATCGATCCAAGCTAGCCATGATCCCGATCAGCTATTATCGATCCGACGGTTGCGATCGATCCAAGCCATGATCCCGATAGGCGATGATCGATCGGACCGTTACAATCAATCCGATCGGAGATGACCCGACTGTTGCGATCGATCCAAGCCATGATCCCGATCGGCAATGATCGATCAGACCGTTGCAATCAATCCCATCAAAGATGATCCGACGGTTGCGATCGATCCAAGCTAGCCATGATCCTGATCGGCGATGATCTGACAGTTGCGATCGATCCAAGCCATGATCTCGATCGCCGATAATCGATCGGACCATTGCGATCAATCCCATCATCGACGATTTGACGATGGCAATCGATACAAGCCATAATCCCGATCGGCGATGATCGATCCGACGGTTGCGATGCATCCATTCGGCAACGATCCGATGGTTGCGATCGATCCAAGCCATGATCTCGATTAGCGATGATCGATCGGACGGTTGCGATCAAACCGATCGCGATGATCCAACGGTTGCGATCGATCCAAGCTAGCCATGATCCCGATCGGCAATGATCGATCCGACCGTTGCGATCAATCCGATCAGCGACGATCCAACGGTTGCGATCGATCCAAGCCATGATCCTGATCGACGATGATCGATCGGACCATTGCGATCAACCAGATCGGCAACAATCCAACGGTTGCAATCGATCCCAGCCACGATCCCGATCGATGATGATCGATCCGATGGTTGCGATCCATCCGATCGGTGATAATCCGATATTTGCGATCGATCCAAGCCATGATCCCGATCGGCGATAATCGATTAGACCATTGCATCAATCCGATCGGCGATGATCCGATGGCTGTGATCGATCCAAGCCATGATCCCGAATGGCAATGATCGATCCGACGGTTGCAATCCAACTGATCAGCGATGATCCGATGGTTGCGATCGATCCAAGCCATAATTCCGATCGGCAATGATCGATCTGACCATTGCGATCAATCCGATCGGAGACGATCCGAAGTTTGTGTTCGATCCAAGCCATGATCCCGATCGGCGATGATCGATCGGACCATTGCGATCAAACTGATCGGCGATAATCCGACGGTTGTGATCGATCCTAGCCATGATCCTGATCGTCTATGATCGATCCGACGCTTGCGATCGATCAAAGCCATGATCCCGATCGGCGATGATCAATCCAACGGTTGCGATCCATCCGATCACAACGATCTGATGGTTGCGATCCCGATTGCTGATGATCGATCGGACCGTTGTATCAATCCGATCGGTGACAGTCCGACGGCTGCGATCGTTCCAAGCCATGATCCTGATCGATGATGATCGATCGGACCGTTGCGATGAATCCGGTCGATGACGATCTGATGGTTGCGATCAATCCAAGCCATGATCCCGAACGGTGATGATCGATCCGATGGTTGCGATCCATCCGATCGGCGATGATCCAGTGGTTGCGATTGATCAAAGCCATTATCCCGATCGGCGATGATCGATCCGACGGTTGCGATCGATCCAAGCTAGCCAAGATCCCGATCGGCGATGATCGATTCAACCGTTGCGATCAATCCGATCGAAGACGATCCGATGGTTGCGATCGATCCAAGCTAGCCATGATCCCGATCGGCGATGATCGATCCGACCGTTGCGATCGATCCAATCAGCGACGCTCCAACGGTTGCGATCGATCCAAGTCATGATCCTAATCGTCAATGATCAATCGGACCATTGCAATCAATCCGAACGGAGAAGATCCGACGGTTGCGATCGATCCACGCTAGCCATGATCCGATCGGCGATGATCGATCCTACCGTCGCGATCAATCTGATCGGGGACGATCAGAAGGTTGCTATCGATCCAAGGCATGATCCCGATCGGCGATGATCGATCCGATGGTTGCGATACATCCGATCGGCGACGTTCCGACGGTTGCAATCAATCCAAGCCATGATCCCGATCAGAGAGGATCAATTCGATGGTTGCGATCCTTCCAATCGGCGACAATCCGACGGTTGCGATCGATCCAAGCTATGATCCCGATCGGCAATCATTGATCAGACTGTTGTGATCAATCCAACCGGCGACGATCCAATGATTGCGATCTATCTAAGCCATGATCCCGATCGGCGATGATCGATCCGACAGCTGTGATCCATCAAATCGACGACGATCCGATGGATGTGATCGATCCAAGCCACGATCCCGATCGGAGAGGATCGATTCGACGGTTGTGATCCATCCGATCGGCGATGATCCGATGGTTACGATCGATCGAAGTCATGATCCCGATCGGCGATGATTGATCATACCATTGTGATCAATCCGATCGGAGACGATCGAGCCGACAGTTGCGATCCATCCCATCGGCGATGATCCGATGGTTGCGATCGATCCTAGCCATGATCCCGATCGGCGATGATCGATCCGACCTTTGCGATCAATCCGATCGGAGACTATCCGACGATTGTGATCGATCCAAGCTAGCCATGATCCCGATCGGCGATGATCGATACGATCGTTGCGATGAATCCGATCGGCGATGATCCGACGGTTGCAATCGATCCAAGGCATGATCCCGATCGATGATGATCGATCCGACGGTTGCGATACATCCGATCGGCGATGATCCGATGGTTGCGATCGATCCAAGCCATGATCCTGATTGGCGATGATTAAACCAATGGCTGCGATACATCCGATCCGATGGTTGCGATCGATCCAAGCCACGATGCCGATCGGAGAGGATCGATTCGACGGTTGCGATCCATCCGATCGGCGACGATCCGATGGTTGCGATCGATCGAAGCCATGATCCCGATCGGCGATAATCGATCAGACCGTTGTGATCAATCTGATCGAAGATGATCCGACGGTTGCGATCGATCCAAGCAATGATCCCGATCGGCGATCATCGATCAGACCATTGTGATCAATCTAATCGACGATGATCCGATTGCGATCTATCCAAGCCATGATCCCGATCAGCGATGATTGATCCAACGGTTACGATCCATCCGATCGGTGACGATTCGATGGTTGCGATCGATCCAAGCCATGATTCCGATCGGCGATGATCAAGCCGACAGTTGTGATCCATCCCATCGGTGATGATCCGATGGTTGCGATCGATCCTAGCCATGATCCCATTCGGCTATGATCGATCAATCATTGCAATCAATCCGATCGGAGACGATCCGACGATTGCGATCGATCCAAGCTAGCCATGATCCCGATCAGTTATTATCGATCCGACGATTGCGATCGATCCAAGCCATGATCCCGATAGGCGATGATCGATCAGACCGTTGCAATCAATCCGATCGGAGACGATCCGACTATTGCGATCGATCCAAGCCATGATCCCGATCGGCAATGATCGATCAGACCATTGCAATCAATCCCATCAAGACGATCCGACGGTTGCAATCGATCCAAGCTAGCCATGATCCCAATCGGCAATGATCGATCCGACCGTTGCGATCCATCCGATCGGCGACGATCTGACAATTGCAATCGATCCAAGCCATAATCCCGATCACCGATAATCAATCAGACCATTGCGATCAATCCCATCACCGAATATCTAACGATGGCGATCGATCCAAGCCATGATCCTGATCAGCGATGATCGATCAGACAGTTGCGATCAAACCGATCGGCGACGATCCAACGGTTGCGATCGATCCAAGCTAGCCATGATCCTGATCGGCGATGGCCGATCCAACCATTGCGATCAATCCGATCAGCGATGATCCGACGGTTGCGATCGATCCAAGCCATGATCCCGATCGGCGATGATCGATCGGACAATTGCGATCAACTAGATCGACAACAATCCGACAGTTGCAATCGATCCCAGCCATGATCCCGATCTGCGATAATCGATCCGACGGTTGCGATCCATCCGATCGGCGACGATCCGATGGCTGCGATCGATCCAAGCCATGATTCTGAATGGCAATGATTGATCCGATGGTTGCAATCCAACTGATCGGCGATGATCTGATGGTTGCGATCGATCCAAGCCATGATCCCGATCTGCGATGATCGATCCAACCATTGCGATCAATCCGATCGAAAACGATCCGAAGTTTGCATTCGATCCAAGCCATGATCCCGATCGGCAATGATCGATCGGACCGTTGCGATCGATCAAAGCCATGATCCCGATCAGCGATGATCGATCCGACGGTTGCGATCCATCCGATCGGCAACGATCCGATGGTTGCGATCGATCCAAGCCATGATCCCGATCCGATGATCGATCGGACCGTTGCATCAATCCGATCGGGGACAGTCTGACGGCTGCAATCGTTCCAAGCCTTGATCTCGATCGGCGATCGATCGGACCGGCGATGAATCCGATCGACGACGATTCGACAGTTGCGATCGATCCAAGCCATGATCCCGAACGGTGATGATCGATTCGACGGTTGCGATCCATCCGATCGGTGATGATCCAACGGTTGCGATCGATCAAGCCATGATCCCGATCCGATGATCGATCCGATGATCCAAGCCATGATCCCGATCGGCGATGATCGATCCCGGTTGCGATCGATCCGCCATGATCCGATCGGCGAGGATCGATCCGATGGTTGTGATCCATCCGATCGGCGGCGATCCAATGGTTGCGATCGATCCAAGCCATGATCCCGATCGGCGATGATCGATCGACCGTTGGGATCAATCCGATCGGAGACGATCCGACGGTTGCGATCGATCCAAGCATGATCCCGATCGGCGATGATCGATCGACGTTGCGATCAATCCGATCGGCGACGATCGATGGTTGCGATCGATCCAAGCCATGATCCCGATCGGCGATGATCAATCAGACGGTTGCGATCATCCGATCGGCAATGATCCGATAGTTCGATCGATCCAAGCCATGATCCCGATCGGCGATGATCGATCGGACCATTGCGATCCATCCGATCGGCGATCAATGGTTGCGATCGATCCAAGCTATGATCCCGATCGGCGATGATCGATCCGATGGTTGCGATCCATCGATCGGCGATGATCCGACAGTTGCGATCGATCCAAGCCATGATCCCGATCGGCGATGATCGATCCGACAGTTGCGATCCATCCGATCGGCGATGATCCGACGGTTGTGATCGATCCAAGCCATGACCTCCATCAGCGATGATCGATCAACAGTTGCGATCCATCCGATCGGCGATGATCCGATGGTTGCGATCGATCTAAGCCATGATCCCGATCGACGATGATCGATCAGACCGTTGCGATCAATCGATCAGAGACGATCCGGTTGCGATCGATCCAAGCTAGCCATGATCCCGATCGGCGATGATCGATCCGATCGTTGCGAACAATCCGATCGGCAACGATCCGATGGTGCGATCGATCCAAGCCATGATCCCGATCACCGATGATCGATCGGACCGTTGCGATCAATCCGATCGGTGACGATCCGACGGTTGCGATCGATCCAAGCCATGATCCAGATCGGCGATGATCGATCCGACGGTTGATATCCATCCGATCGGCGACGATCCAACCGTTGTGATCAATCCAAGCCATGATCCCAATCGGCGATGATCGATCCGACGGTTGTGATCCATCCGATCGTCGACGATCCGATGGTTGCCATCGATCTAAGCCATGATCCCGATCGGGATGATTGATCAGACCGTTGCGATCAATCCGATCGGAGACGATTCAACGGTTGCGATCGATCCAAGCTAGCCATGATCCCGATCGGCGATGATCGATCCGACGGTTGCGATCCATCCGATCGGAGACTATCCGATGGTTGCGATCAATCCAAGCCATGATCCCGATCGCCAATGATCGATCGAACCATTGCAATCGATCCGATCGGCAATGATCCGATGGTTGCGATCGATCCAAGCCATGATCCCGATCGGCGATGATCGATCCGACTATTGCGATCCATCCGATCGGCGATGATCCGACGGTTGCGATCGATCCAAGCAATGATCCCGATCGGCGATGATCGATCCCACGATTTGGATCCATCCGATCGGCAACAATCCGATGGTTGCGATCGATCCAAGCCATGATCCCGATCGGCGATGATCGATCCGACCGTTGCGATCAATCCGATCGGAGACGATCCGACATTTGCGATCGATCCAAGCTAGCCATGATCCCGATCGGCGATGATCGATCTGATCGGAGACGATCCGATGGTTTTGATCGATCCAAGCAAGCCATGATCCCGATCGGCGATGATCGATCCATTCGTAGACGATCCGACGGTTGCGATCGATCCAAGCTAGCCATGATTTCGATCGGCGATGATCGATCCGATGGTTGCGATCCATCCGATCGGTGATGATCCGACGGTTGCGATCGATCCAAGCCATGATCCCGATTTGTGATGATCGATCGGACCGTTGCGATCAATTCGAATGGAGACAATCCGATGGTTGCGATCGATCCAAGCTAGCCATTATCTCGATCGGCGATGATCAATCCGACGGTTGCGATCCGATCGGCGATAATCCAATGGTTGCGATCGATCAAAGCCATGATCCCGATCGGCGATGATCGATCGGACCGTTGCGATCTATCCTATCGGCGATGATCCGACGGTTGCAATCGACCCAAGCCATGATCCCGATCGGCGATGATCGATCCGACGGTTGCAATCCATCCGTTCAGCGACGATCCAACGGTTGCGATCGATCCAAGCTAGCCATGATCTCGATCGGCGATGATCGATCCGACCGTTGCGATCAATCCAATCGGCGACGATCCAACGGTTACGATCGATCCAAGCCATGATCCCGATCGTCGATGATCGATCAGACCATTGCAATCAACCCGATCAGTGACAATCTAACAGTTGCGATCGATCCTAGCCATGATCCGATCGGCTATGATCGATCCGACTGTTACGATCGATCAAAGCCATGATCCCGATCGGCGATGATCGATCCGACGGTTGCTATCCATCCTATCGGCGAGGATTCGATGGTTGCCATCGATCCAAGCTATGATCCTGGTCGGCGAAGATCGATCAGACCGTTGCATCAATCTAATCGGTGACGATCCGACGGCTGCGACCGATCCAAGCCATGATCTCGATCTGCGATGATCGGTCCAACTATTGCAATCCATTCGATCGGTGATGATCCGAAGGTTGCGATCGATCCAAGCCATGATCCCGATCGGCGATGATCGATCCGACCGTTGCGATCAATCCGATCGGAGACGATCCAATGATTGTGTTCGATCCAAGCTAGCCATGATCCCGCTCGGCGATGATCGATCCGACGGTTGCGATCCATCCGATCGGCGACGATCCGATGGTTGCGATCGATCCAAGCCATGATCCCGATTGGGGATGATCGATCAGATCGTTGCAATCAATCCGATCGGAGATGATTCGATGGTTGCGATCGATCCAAGCTAGCCATGATCCCGATCGGCGATGATCGATCTGACCGTTGCGATCAATCCGATCGGCGACGATCCGATGGTTGCGATCGATCCAAACCATGATCCCGATCGCCAATGATCGATCGGACCATTGCGATCAATCCGATCGGCAATGATCCGATTGCGATCGATCCAAGTCATGATTCCGATCGGCAATGATCGATCCGACGGTTGTGATCCATCCATTAGATGATGATTTGATGGTTGCGATCGATCCAAGCCATGATCCCGATCGCGATGATCGATTAGACTATTGTGATCAATCTGATCAGATACGATCCGATGGTTGCGATCGATCCAAGCTAGCCATGATCCCGATTGGCGATGATCGATCCGATCATTGCGATCAATCTGATCGGCGATGATCCGACGGTCGCGATCTATCAAAGCCATGATCTCGATCGCTGATGATCGATCGAACCATTGCGATCAATCCGATTGGCGACGATCCGATGGTTTCGATCAATCCAATCCATGATCCCGATTGGCGATGATCGATCCGACGGTTCTGATCTATCTGATCAGTGATGATCCGACGGTTGCGATCGATCCAAGCCATGATTCCGATCGGCAATGATCGATCCGATGATTGCGATCCATCCAATAGATGACGATTTGACGGTTGCGATCGATCCAAGCCATGATCCCGATCGGCGATGATCGATCAGACTGTTGCGATCAATCCGATGGAGACGATTCGACGGTTGCGATCGATCAAAGCTAGCCATGATCCCGATCGGCGATGATCGATCTGACCATTGCAATCAATCCGATCGGCGACGATCCGATGGTTGTGATCGATCCAAGCCATGATCTTGATCACCGATGATCGATCAGACCATTGCGATCAATCCGATCGGAGACGATCCGACGTTGCGATCGATCCAAGCTAGTCATGATCTCGATCGGCGATGATCGACCCAATCGAAGACGATCCGACGGTTGCGATCGATCTAAGCTAGCCATGATCTCGATCAGTGATGATCGATCCGACGGTTGCGATCCATCCGATCGGCAACGATCCGACGGTTGTGATCGATCCAAGCCATGATCCCGATCCATGATGATCGATCAAACCATTGCGATCTATCCGAACGAAGATGATCCAACGGTTGCGATCAATCCAAGCAAGCAATTTTTCGATCGGCGATGATCGATCCGACCGTTGCAATTAATCCGATCAGCGACAATCCAACGGTTGCGATCGATCCAAGCCATGATACCGATCGGCGATGATTGATCGGACCGTTGCGATCTATCCTATCAGTGATAGTCCGATGGTTGCGATCGACCCAAGCCATGATTCCGATCGGCGATGATCGATCCGACGGTTGCGATCCATCCGTTCGGCGATGATCCAACGGTTGCGATCTATCCAAGCCATGATCCCAATCGGCGATGATCGATAAGACAGTTGCGATCAATCCGATCGGAGATGATCCAACGGTTGCGATCGATCCAAGCTAGTCATGATCCCGATCGGCGATGATCGATCCGACCGTTGAGATCAATCCGATCGGCGACGATCCGATGGTTACGATCGATCCAAGCCATGATCCCGATCGGCGATGATCGATCGGACCATTGCGATCAGCCTGATCGGTGACAATCCGACAGTTGCAATTGATCCCAGCTATGATCTCGATCGGCGATGATCGATCCAACGGTTGCGATCGATCAAAGCCATGATCCCGATCGGCGATGATCGATCTGACGATTGTGATCCATCTGATCGGCGATAATTCGATGGTTGCGATCGATCCAAGCCATGATTCCGATCGGCGATGATCGATCGGACCGTTGCAACAATCCGATCGGCGATGATCCGACGGCTGCGATCGATCCAAGCCATGATCCCGATCGATGATGATCGATCAGACCGTTGCGATCAATCCGATCGCCGACGATCGACGATTGCGATCGATCCAAGCCATGACCCCGAGCAGCGATTATCGATCCGATGGTTGTGATCCATCCGATCGGCGACGATCCAATGGTTGCAATCGATCAAAGCCATGATCCCGATCGACGATGATCGATCCAATGGTTGCGATCCATCTGATCGAAGACGATCCGATGATTGCGATCGATCCAAGCTAGCCATGATCCCGATCGGCGATTATCGATCGGACCGTTGCGATCCATCCGATCGACAACGATCGAACGGTTACGATCGATTCAAGCCATGATCTCAATCGACGATGATCGATCCGATGGTTGTGATCCATCCGATCGGTGACGATTCGACGGTTGCGATTGATCTAAGCCATGATCCCGATTGGCGATGATCGATCCGATAATTGCGATCCATTCGATCGGTGACGATCCGATGGTTGCGATCGATCCAAGCCATGATCCCGATCGATGATGATCGATCAGACCGTTGCAATCAATCCGATCAGAGACGATCCGACGATTGCGATCGATCCAAGCTAGCCATTATCTCGATCGGCGACGATCCGACGGTTGCGATCGATCCAAGCCATGATCCTGATCGCCGATGTTCGATCAGACCGTTGCGATCAATCCGTTCAGCGATGATGCGGTGGTTGCGACCGATCCAAGCCATGATCTGATTAGCGATGATCGATACGACGGTTGCGATCCATCCGATCGGCGACGATCCAACGGTTGCAATCGATCCATGCCATGATCTCAATCGGTGATGATCGATCCGATGGTTGTGATCCATCCGATCGGCATCAATCTTACGGTTGCGATCGATCAAAGCCATTATCCCCATAGGCGATCGATTAGACCGTTGCGATCAATCCGATTGAAGACGATTTGATGGCTGCGATCGATCCAAGCTAGCCATGATCTCGATCGGCGATGATCGATCTGACCATTGCAATCAATATGATCAGCGATACTCCGATTGTTGTGATCGATCCAAGCCATGATGTCCATCTCTGATGATCGATCAGACCATTGCGATCAATCCGATCGGCAACGATCCGACGGTTGCGATCGATCCAAGCCATGATTCCGATCGGCGATGATCGATCCGACGGTTGCGATCCATCCTATCTGTTGGTCCAGATAGCAACCCAAGAGGGGGGGTGAATTGGGTTTTTCAAAAATTAAACTCTTTTAAAAACGATCTCCCAGCGGAAGTGAAAACTTAGATGTATACGAATTAAAACAAAGTATGCAAAGATAGAGAGTAAGAGACAAGAAAACAATCACTGCAAACACAAGAATTTTATAGTGGTTCGATGTACCTACACCTACATCCACTCCAAAGTACCTCTTGGGTCCACACTATAATCAATCTGATTACAACAGAGTTGTTTTACAAGCTCACAACTCAAACTTGTTATTTTCCCGGGTGCACAACGAACCCAGCTAGTTTTCAAGGCTCACCAGCACACAACCTTACAACACAAGCAAACTGCTTGCACAAGGCTAACAGCCTCGACAGAATCAATCATCTGATTGATCCAGCAAACAATAATATTTTTACAAATTTAAAAGCTCCTCCAATGAGCAAATATACAATAATAGAACAAAAAATAAAGAGATAGGAATCAAAGCCTGATTTGCAGATCTTGGTGGCTTGCTTCTCCTCTTCTCTTGAGTGGATCTTCCTTTAGAATGCTCTTGAAGCTCAGAAGATTAGAAAACTAGGGCTTGCTTCTTCTTTTGAGATTTCTTCAAAATGAAACCAAGCAAGCTTGGAATCTCTCTCTTTTCTTTTAGAAAATCAGTATAATCTTTCCTTTCGAATCTTCCCTCTTTTCTCTTTTGATTTTCTGATAGATTTCACTCTTGTTTTTCTGATTTTTCTCTCTTGTTGTCTCTCTTTTTCGGATACAACAGTGTTGGCCTAGATGGCAGCCCAAGAGGGGGGGGGTGAATTGGATTCTTAAAAAATTAACCTTTTAAAACTATTGGCTTTGAAATAATTAAGTACAGAATAAATTTCAATCACAAATGAAGAGATAGAGAGAGAGACAATTAAAGCACGGCAAACACAAGAATTTTATAGTGGTTCGGTGTATCCAACACCTACGTCCACTCCTAAGTTTCACTTGGGTCCACACTATAATCAACTAGATTACAGCCGAGTTGTTTTACAAGATCACAACTCAAAACTTGTTGTTTCCCAGGGATCACAACGAACCCAGCTGATTTTTTGGGCTCACTAGAACAAAACCATAACACAAGCTAATCTAGCTTGTCCCAAGGTATACTACCTCCACTAATCCAATCCCCCTGATTGAACTAGCAAAAACAAGAAAGAATAATGTTTACAATAACACACAGCTCCTTAAATGAGCAAATATTCAAAGTAAATAAACAAGTTTAGAAAAGCCTGATTTGAAGATGATTGGATTTGAGCTTTTCTTCTTTTTCTCTTCTCTTTTGAGATGTTGAACCAAGCCTCAGCTCCGATTCTTCACAAATGTTGCAGATGAGAAGTTGGGAAATCACAAAAACAAGCCTTTTTCTTCTTTTGAAAAATCCTCTGATTTTTCAAGTTGAACACCTTGGATTTCTCTTTGAGCTTTTTGGAGTGGAAGAATTTGAACGTGGATTCTTTTCTCTTGATTTCTTGCTCAAGACCTCTCGGATTTTTTCAATATGATTTCTCTATATTTTCCATTCTTTTTTTTTTTTTTTTTCAAACGAACGCTCTTCCCCCTTTTATAGATTCCGTTTAATCCATTTTTGGGTGTGAAACTAGCTTGGAATGTACCTGGAAAGTTTTTCCATACATGAAATATAGCCGTTAGGGGTTAGGTAAAGAAAATATTACCGTTTGAGCTAATATGACAATTTAAAAATCCGTTCCTGATAGGTTGGAGTCGGCTCCAACTTTTCAGGTGTCGGCTCCAAGTCGTGTATCCAAAAATAGAAAGTTCTGAGCTCGTTGAGGAGTCGGCTCCAAAAAAGTAAAGTGTCAGCTCGCCATGTTCAGGTGTCGGCTCCAAAAGACTGTAAGTGTCGGCTCCAAGGTAGTCAAAAATCATGTGTTTGTCCCCATATCGGAGTCGGCTCCAGACACTGTAAGTGTCGACTCCGAAACTCTGGGTGTTGGCTCCGAAATTCTGGGTGTCGGCTCCGGACCGTATCAAAAATCATAAAGACATTTGATTGGCCATGGGGTCGGCTCCAGACTTTCTAGGTGTCGACTCCAAGCTCTGAATTTTTAAACTTACCTTTGGCACTTGATTCAAAACACGTTTCTTGATGCCTTTTGATTAAACAAATATTTTTAAGCCCTGAAACACTTGTTAAATTTATTAGTAACACAATGAATATACTCAATTCCTTTATTAATCATCAAAATCAATAATTGGGTCAACAATCTCTCCCTTTTTGATGATTATAAAAACATTGAGTATGTGCATAGGATTCTCAAATCAAAACTTTCAAAGATGTGATCCTCATAGGTAAGCTCCCCCTGAATAAGGTAGCTCCCCCTATGAAGTTCAATTTAACAATTGTTCTTCCTTTTGCTTTACATTTTAGTGTTTGATACCTAGAATTCAGTTATATCAATTTTCACTTAAGCTTATTTAAATTAATGCATATCCAAAATAATTTAATACCAATCAAATACCAGTCAAAGCATAACTAATCAATGCATATACGACATAACTTTCTCCTCCTTTTTTGTAATCAACAAAAGATTAAGAAGAGTAAAATGATAAAATTCATAGTTCAAAAGATAATTTATTACATCAAAAAGTCAGGTATTACAAAGTGAAACTGTTCATTGTCAAACATCAACCTATTCTTCATTACATGAAAATTTAAAGATAAACATACATCAACTATTCTTCATTAAAACAAATATCAAACTACATTAATAAAGTCATTACATAGCAAGATAATCACGTATTCTTTCTAATAAGTCTCTGTAAGTCGTCTAGAATTCTTCCCATCCCGTCGCTCTGAGTTTTTACAAATTCTTTTAACCTTCTGTCCACAAATGCACATGCAGTCATAATCTTATCTTGAAGTTCAACATTGCATATGGAGTAGGTTTCTGAGTCTCCACAAATATCATTAAGTTCTTCAAATATGTTCTTTAGATCATTCCTTAAGGATTCAGCAGATGAGCCAAGAGTGGACTCAATTTTTCCAATGCAATCATCCAAAGAATAAAGAGTCTCTCTTAAATTCATAAATTGACTATCAAACTCAGTCTTCATTACTTCCTTCTGAGCAGCAAGTAGACTTTTAAGTTGCTCCAATTGAATGTCTGAAAATCCGACAGATGAAGTAGATGGAGGTACCGGAACTGGAGCAGGAGCAGGAGTAGGACTGCCAGGCTGTGGAGAAGGAACCCTCACAGACGGACCAGCCTCAAAAGGTGCTGAAGACCTCATTTCAGTGGCTCTCTCATCCAAACTGCCTTTCCTCTCCCATTGTCCATTAACCTTCACAAATCCCATCCGATGAACTGTAGCCAAACTATAGTAGTCAGTATGCCTAAGGTTCTTGGAAGGCTCATTATCCAAAATCACAACTCCTTGGCTCCTGAAAACCATAGTCAAAATCATACCGTAGGGTAGGGAAGATCTCATTTTTCCTCCAGCCTCGGCCATATAGAAAATCATCATTGCAGCAAGGTTTATGGGTTGACCAGTCAACACACTATCCATCACCACTATGTCTCGCTCCGAGACATACTCAAATTGTCCGGTCTTAGGGAATAAAATTCTGCTGTAAATATTATGAAGTAACCTTAACTCCAATGGCAATTGGCTAGCCCTAACCTCTTCAAATTCTGTTACTTCTCTCCCTAACATCCTTGACAGAGCATCAGACCTCTCACTATGAATATCAGCTGCTAATCCAGTGATAGGAATGCTTAGAAGATTTTCTAATTTCTGAAAAATAAGGTGGACTCTTTTACCTCTAACAGAGCTTACGATCCCACCATCACCTCTTGATAAATTGAAGTAGAACTCCTTGACTAGGGCCGGATAGGTAGGAACATCTAATGAGCACACTTTATCCCAACCTAGCTCTTTGAGTTGATTTCCAATTGAAAAACCCTCGGACTCAAAGAATTCGAAATCGACCTTTCTACCCATGGTAATTACTCTCCCGGCTAAGGTGTCTACCTGAGGAGAAGAAGGGCCTGGATTGTCCGATTGGGTTGCAGAATCCTCGCTTGGAGACGGCTCGCGGACGGGTCACCTCGCCGAACGCTTCCCAGTCATCATGGGCGCTCCAAGTACAGATCCTCTCCGCTTAGGTGCCATTTAGATCCTTAGGAAAGTTCGAATAGAGTGGAATTTGAGTTGGGGAGGTTTTGAGAGAGTTTGGGAAGAGTTTGGTTAAGGATTGAAACGAATGAAATGATGAAGGTGTCGACTCTGCCCTAATAAAGTCGATTTGGGACCCCCAGGTGTCGACTCCTGCAAAGTCGGGTGTTGACTCCAAAGTCAGGGACCGAGAGCGATACAGACGAGGTGCCGACTCCTCAAACTGAGGTGTCGACTCCACTGACAGTATCAGAGAAAAACAACTGAGATTCAAACATCTGAAACTTATCAAAATAGGTTCAATAAAATTTTGAAAAAAATCTTTGGAATATGAAGAATCAAATTGCTCAGATGACTAGATAATTTGTCCTTAAAATTATGAAAGAATATCAAGAAATTAATAGAAATCTAGATAGTCATTCCTTAGAGTTTCAAAATCATTCCAAAGGGTCACAAATCCCTAATTCACCTCTAAGATAACAAAATCTCTCTTCACTTAAAGGTTTTGTAAATATATCAGCTAATTGTTCTTCAGTATTAACATAATCAAGACAAATTTCATTATTAGCTACATGTTCTCTTATAAAGTGATATCTAATTTCAATGTGTTTTGTTCTTGAATATTGAATTAGATTTTTTTATTAAATTTATTGCACTCGTATTATCACATCTAATAGGAGTTTTATCAAGTGTTATGCCATAATCTTTAAGTTGTCTCTTAATCCAAAGGATTTGAGCACAGCAACTTCCAACTGCAACATATTCTGCTTCAGCAGTTGATAATGCAACTGAAATTTTGCTTTTTACTAAACCAAGAGATTAAGTTACTTCCTAAAAATTGACATGCACCACTTGTGCTTTTTCTATCTAATTTACATCCAGCATAGTCGGAATCAGAATATGCAATCAAGTTTAATGTTGAGTCTCTAGAGTATCATAAACCTACATTTTTAGTTCCACTTAAATATCTTAAGATTCTTTTCACAGCAATTAAGTGAGATTCTTTAGGTTCAGATTGAAATCTAGCACATAAACAAACAGCAAACATGATATCTGGTCTATTAGCTGTTAAGTAAAGAATAGATTCGATCATACATCTATAATATTTTTGATCTACTTTCTTACCATCTTCATCTGTCCAGTTTGCATGAAGAACTCTGTTGGCCCAGATGGCAACCCAAGAAGGGGGATGAATTGGGTTCTTAAAAATTTTAACCTTTTAAAACTATTGGCTTTGAAATAATTAAGTGGATAATAAATTTCAATCACAAATGAAGAGATAGAGAGAGAGACAATTAAAGCACGGCAAACACAAGAATTTATAGTGGTTCGGTGTATCCAACACCTACATCCACTCCCAAGTTTCACTTGGGTCCACTCTATAATCAACTAGATTACAGCCGAGTTGTTTTACAAGATCACAACTCAAAACTTGTTATTTCCCAGGGATCACAATGAACCCAGCTAGTTTTTCGGGCTCACCAGCACAAAACCCTAACGCAAGCTAATCTAGCTTGTCCCGAGGTATACTACCTCCACTAATTCAATCCCCCTGATTGAACTAGCAAAATAAGAAAGAATAATGTTTACAATAACACACAGCTCCTTAAATGAGCAAATATTCAAAGTAAATAAACAAATTTAGAAAGCCTGATTTTAAGATGATTGGATTTGATTCCTCTTCTCTTTTGAGATGTAGAATCAAGCCTCAGCTCCGATTCTTCACAGATGTTGCAGATGAGAAGTTAGGAAATCACAAAATAGGGCTTTTTCTTCTTTTGAAAAATCCTTTGATTTTTCAAGTTGAACGCCTTGGATTTCTCTTTGAGCTTTTTGGAGTGGAAGAATTTGAACGTGGATTCTTTTCTCTTGATTTCTTGCTCAAGACCTCTAGGATTTTTAATATGATTCCTCTATATTTTCCATTTTTTCCTACTTTCAAACGAACGCTCTTCCCCCTTTTATAGATTCCATTTAATCCATTTTTGGGTGTGAAACTAGCCGTTGGAATGTACCTGGAAAGTTTTTCCATACATGAAATATAGCCGTTAGGGTTAGGTAAAGAAAATATTACCGTTTGAGCTGATCTGGCAATTTAAAAATCCGTTCCTGACAGGTTGGAATCGGCTCCAACTTTTCAGGTGTCGGCTCCAAGTCATGAGTTCTGAGCTCATTGAGGAGTCGGCTCCAAAAAAGTAAAGTGTCGGCTCGCCATGTTCAGTGTCGGCCCCAAAAGACTGTAAGTGTCGGCTCCAAGGTAGTCAAAAATCATGCATTCTATCCCCGTGTCGGAGTCGGCTCTAGACACTGTAAGTGTCGACTCCGAAACTCTGGGTGTCGGCTCCGGACCGTATCAAAAATCAGAAAGACATTTGATTGGCCATGGGGTCGGCTCCAGACTTTCTAGGTGTCGACTCCAGGCTCTGAATTTTGAAACTTACCTTTGGCACTTGATTCAAAACATGTTTCTTGATTCCTTTTGATTAAACAAATATTTTTAAGCCCTAAAACACTTGTTAAATTTATTAGATCAAAATCAATAATTGGGTCAACAGACTCATAGGAGTTCCAAGTGGTTTGATTGACTCCATTCCAAACTTCTTGAGAAGTTCTTTTGTGTATTTTGCTTGATTGATGAAAATCCCCTCTTTGCTTTGCTTGATTTGAAGTCCTAGGAAGAAGTTGAGTTCTCCCATCATGCTCATTTCGAATTCACCCTGCATTAACTTAGCAAATTCTTGACACAAAAGATTGTTAGTAGCACCGAATACAATATCATCAACATATATTTGTACTACTAATAAATCCTTGTCTTTTCTTTTTAAAAATAGTGTTTTATCAACATTTTCTCTTGTAAAATCATTTTCAATCAGAAATTTACTTAATCTTTCATACCAAGCTCTAGGTGCTTGTTTTAAACCATATAGTGCTTTGTGCAATTTAAAAACATGATTTGGAAATTCATGATCTTCAAAACCAGGTGGTTGTTCAACAAAAACTTCTTCATTTATAAATCCATTTAAAAATGCACTTTTAACATCCATTTGAAATAAATTGATATGCATATGACATGCAAATGCGAGTAATAATCTAATTGCTTCTAATCTAGCTACAGGTGCAAAAGTTTCATCAAAATCAATTCCTTCTTCTTGATTATATCCTTTTGCGACTAATCTAGCTTTGTTTCTAATTACTATGCCATTTTCATCTAATTTATTTCTAAATACCCATTTTGATCCTATAACTGAATGATCTTTAGGTCTATCTACAAGGTCCAGACATTATTTCTAGTAAATTGATTTAATTCCTCTTGCATAGCTAACATCCAATTATTATCTTTTTCAGCCTCTTCAATAGTTTTAGGTTCAATTTGAGATACAAATGCAAGATGATTATTGATGTTTCTCATTGATGATCTAGTTCTTACTCCTTGAGATGGATCACCTATAATTAATTCTTTTGGATGACCATAGGCATATCTCCAATCTCTAGGAAGATCTACATCATTATGATTTGCATCAACAACATCAACACTAGGAGAATCATCATCTTTAGCTTCTTGTTCATGATCTGAAGATACATTATATTCAATTTTTCAATGTCTCTTTCTAATATGTTTGTATCTTCCTCATCATCAATCTTTCCTGAACTCGATGCTAAAGATTCATCAAAAATTACATGAATAGATTCTTCTACAATTAAGTTTCTCTTGTTAAACACTCTATAGGCTTTACTAGATGTTGAATATCCTAAGAAAATGCCTTCATCAGATTTTGCATCAAATTTTCCTAGATTATCTTTACCATTATTATGAATGAAACATTTACAACCAAATGCATGAAAGTAACTTATGTTTGGTTTTCTATTGTTCCATAGTTCATAAGGAGTTTTCTTAATGATTGGCCTAATTAAAGCTCTATTAAGAATGTAACATGCCGTGTTTATAGCTTCGCCCAAAAGTATTTTGGTAGGTTGCTTTCACATAGCATGGTACGGGCCATGTCTTCTAAAGTTCTATTTTTTCTTTCTACAACTCCATTTTGTTGTGGTGTTCTAGGTGCTGAAAAATTATGATGGATGCCATTTTCAATGCAAAAGTTTTCAAATAAATGATTTTCAAATTCAGTGCCATGATCACTTCTAAGAGACACTATGGTGTTGTTTTTCTCATTTGTGACCTTCTTGAAGAATTTCAAAAATAATGGAAAGGTCTCATCTTTATGAGCTAAAAATAATACCCAAGTGTATCTAGAATAATCATCTACAATCACAAGACCATATTTCTTTCCTCCTAGACTAGTGGTTCTAGTAGGTCCAAAAAGATCCATGTGAAGTAGTTCAAGTGGCCTAGAAGTGGAAACAATATTTTTAGTTTTGAAAGAGTTTCTAGTTTGTTTTCCAAATTGACATGCATCGCAAATTTTTTATTTTCAAAATCTAGTTGTGGAAGACCTTTTACTAAATCCATTCTAATTAATTTTGAAATTAGGTGTGTGCTTGCATGACCTAATCTACGATGCCATAACCAACCAATCTCATTCATATTAGCATTATTAGCAACTAAGCAATGATTACTAGTAGACAAATTGTCTAAATCAATCAAGTATACATTGCCATTTCTATTTCCAGTAAAAACAATGCTATTATCAATGGGATTAGAAACAGTGCAGATAGAAGCTTCAAATGATACTTTAAAACCTTTATCACATAATTGACTAATACTAATTAGATTATTTTAAACCATTGACATATAAAACATTTTCAATATATGTGGAGGGAGTTATTTGAATTTTACCAAACCCCATGATTTGGCCTTTGCCATTGTCACCAAACGTAACAACTCCTCCTCTTTTGCTTTCAAGGGTGATGAATTGATCCTTGTCACCCGTCATGTGTCTTGAGCAGCCACTATCGAGATACCACTTTCGCTTTGATCTTTTGGCCGCAAGACACTCCTGCAAAAATGATCAAGTCTTATATTTAGGTACCCAAGCCTTCTTGGGTCCTTCATGGTTAGTAGCATAAAAGATTGTTCCTTTGGGAACCCATATTTTCTTTCCTTTACTACTTAAATTCTTTGACTATTTCTTGCATTACATTCATAGGATTTATGGCCTTTCTTGTTACAATAATGACATGTAACATCATCTTTATTTGTTCTTTTCTGAAAAAGTTTTTGACAAACTTTTGTTTTATGTTAGGCCTATATCCTAATCCAGCCTTATCAAATATAGCTCTTTGATTACTCAATAATAAATTAAGTTTTTCAGAACTATTAGTGAATTTATCAACAATATTTTTATATTTATCAACTTCCTTCTTTAATTTATCATTTTCATTGGAAATTGATTCTCTTTCTTTTGTCAAATTATCATTTTCAGATTTCAGCATCTCAATCTCATGAGTAAGATTATCTTTTTCTTTAATGAGAATTGAGTTATCATTTTTCAAAAATTTGTATTTCTTTTTCAAGGCTTTAAAATCATCAACTAGTTCATTAAAAGCTTCAAACAATTCATCAAATGCGAAATCATCACAAGGTTTTCAGAACTTACCTCGTTGTCATCGTTTGCCATAAAGCAAATGTTTGCAACTTCTTTTTGTTCTTCCTCTGAAGAGGATTCATCGCTGTCGCTCCAAGTTGCAACATACCTTCTTTTTCTTCTTGTAGGCTTTCTTCAGTTGAGGACAATCATATCTAAAGTGCCCGGTTTCTTACACTCATAACAAATTAAGGGTCTTTTCTTTTCTTTGTCCTTCTCTTTCTCCTTTTCTCCTTCCATTTTTGTTCCAAATTTCTTCTTGTGGAAGGGTCTCCTTCTTTGCATGAATTTCTTAAATTTTTTGCAAGGAGAGCTATCTCGTCATCTTCTTCTTCATCACTGCTGCTTTATCCTTTTCTGCAGCTTTAAGAGCTATTGTCTTCTTTTTTTGACTTCCTCCTCTTGATGTTGTTTCATGGTTACTCATGAGTCATCAAGGATCCAAGTAGCTCTTCCAAAGGTAAACATTTAAGTCCTTTGCTTCTTGGATGGCAGTCACCTTCGCTTCCCACGATCTTGGAAGTGACCTAAGAATTTTACGCACAAGTTCAGAATTAGTATAGGTCTTACCTAGACTTTTCAAACCATTTACAATATCAGTGAATCTAGTGTACATGCATGTGATGGTTTCAGTTTGTTCCATGCTAAACAATTCATATTTATGAACTAAAATATTATCTTAGATTCTTTAACTTGATTTGTACCCTCATGGGTAACCTCTAATCTATCCCAAATTTCTTTGCGGAAATACATGTAGAAATTTGATTAAATTCATTTGCATCTAAGTGAACAATATAAAACATTCATGGCCTTAGCATTAAGCTGTGCCAACTTTTTATCATTTCATTCCATTCCGTTTCCGGCTTAGGAATTACCATGTTATCTACTCTAATTGTGGTGTGTGTGGTCCATTAACTATGATACCCCATAAGTCATAGTCAAGTGCTTGAATAAAAATTTTCATCTAGCTTTCCAATAACCATAATTAGTTCCATTAAACAAAGGAGGTCGATTAGTAGATTGACCTTCTAAGTAAGATGAACTAGCTTGAGCTGCCATTTGGATCTTTAGCTCTTGATCGTTAGACCAAAATCAAATGAGCACTTGCTCTGATACCAATTGTTGGCCCAGATGGCAACCCAAGAGGGGGGGGGGGTGAATTGGGTTCTTAAAAATTTTAACCTTTTAAAACTATTGGCTTTGAAATAATTAAGTGCAGAATAAATTTCAATCAAAAAAGAAATAGAGAGAGAGACAATTAAAGCACGGTAAACACAAGAATTTTATAGTGGTTCGGTGTATCCAACACCTACGTCCACTCCCAAGTTCACTTGGGTCCACACTATAATCAACTAGATTACAGCCGAGTTGTTTTACAAGATCACAACTCAAAACTTGTTGTTTCCCAGGGATCACAACGAACCCAGCTGGTTTTCTGGGCTCACCAGCACAAAACCCTAACACAAGCTAATCTAGCTTGTCCCGAGGTATACTACCTCCACTAATTCAATCCCCCTGATTGAACTAGCAAAAACAAGAAAGAATAATGTTTACAATAACACACAGCTCCTTAAATGAGCAAATATTCAAAGTAAATAAACAAGTTTAGAAAAGCCTGATTTGAAGATGATTGGATTTGAGCTTTTCTTTTCTTCTTTTCCTCTTCTCTTTTGAGATGTTGAATCAAGCCTCAGCTCCGATTCTTCACAGATGTTGCAGATGAGAAGTGGGAAATCATAAAAACAAGGCTTTTTCTTCTTTTGGAAAATCCTCCGATTTTTCAAGTTGAATGCCTTGGATTTCTCTTTGAGCTTTTTGGAGTGGAAGAATTTGAACATGGATTCTTTTCTCTTGATTTCTTGCTCAAGACCTCTCGGATTTTTTAATATGATTCCTCTATATTTTTCGTTTTTTCCTGCTTTTCAAACGAACGCTCTTTCCCCTTTTATAGATTCTGTTTAATCCATTTTTGGGTATGAAACTAGCCATTGGAATGTACCTGAAAAGTTTTTCCATACATGAAATATAGCTGTTAGGGGTTAGGTAAAGAAAATATTACCGTTTGAGCTGATCTGGCAATTTAAAAATCCATTCCTGACAGGTTGGAGTTGGCTCAACTTTTCAGGTGTCGGCTCCAAGTCGTGTATCCAAAAATAGAAAGTTCTGAGCTCGTTGAGGAGTCGGCTCTGAAAAAGTAAAGTGTCGGCTCGCCATGTTCAGGTGTCGGCTCCAAAAGACTGTAAGTGTCAGCTCCAAAAGACTGTAAGTGTTGGCTCCAAGGTAGTCAAAAATCATGCGTTCTGTCCCCGTGTCAGAGTCGGCTCCAGACACTGTAAGTGTCGGCTCTGAAACTCTGGGTGTCGGCTCTGAAACTCTGGGTGTCGGCTCCGGATCGTATCAAAAATCAGAAAGACATTTGATTGGCCATGGGGTAGGCTCTAGACTTTATAGGTGTCGACTCCAGGCTCTGAATTTTGAAACTTACCTTTGGCACTTGATTCAAAACATGTTTCTTGATTCCTTTTGATTAAACAAATATTTTTAAGCCCTGAAACACTTGTTAAATTTATTAGTAACACAATGAATATACTCAATTCCTTTATTAATCATCAAAATCAATAATTGGGTCAACAGACTCATAGGAGTTCCAAGTGGTTTGATTGACTCCATTCCAAACTTCTTGAGAAGTTCTTTTGTGTATTTTGCTTGATTGATGAAAATCCCGTCTTTGCTTTGCTTGATTTGAAGTCCTAGGAAGAAGTTGAGTTCTCCCATCATGCTCATTTCGAATTCACCCTGCATTAACTTAGCAAATTCTTGACACAAAAGATTATTAGTAGCACCGAATACAATATCATCAACATATATTTGTACTACTAATAAATCCTTATCTTTTCTTTTTAAAAATAGTGTTTTATCAACATTTCCTCTTGTAAAATCATTTTCAATCAGAAATTTACTTAATCTTTCATACCAAGCTCTAGGTGCTTGTTTTAAACCATATAGTGCTTTGTGCAATTTAAAAACATGATTTGGAAATTCATGATCTTCAAAACCAGGTGGTTGTTCAACAAAAAACTTCTTCATTTATAAATCCATTTAAAAATACACTTTTAACATCCATTTGAAATAAATTGATATGCATATGACATACAAATACGAGTAATAATCTAATTGCTTCTAATCTAGCTACATGTGCAAAAGTTTCATCAAAATCAATTCCTTCTTCTTGATTATATTCTTTTGCGACTAATCTAGCTTTGTTTCTAATTACTATGCCATTTTCATCTAATTTATTTCTAAATACCCATTTTGATCCTATAACTGAATGATCTTTAGGTCTATCTACAAGGGTCCAGACATTATTTCTAGTAAATTGATTTAATTCCTCTTGCATAGCTAACATCCAATTATTATCTTTTTTAGCCTCTTAAATAGTTTTAGGTTCAATTTGAGATACAAACGCAAGATGATTATTGATGTTTCTCATTGATGATCTAGTTCTTACTCCTTGAGATGGATCACCTATAATTAATTCTTTTGGATGACCATAGGCATATCTCCAATCT
>UESW01004571.1:22473-69448 GCA_900491605.1 Calamus simplicifolius | reverse complement strand
TTCTTGAAGAATTTCAAAAATAATGGAAAGGTCTCATCTTTATGAGCTAAAAATAATACACAAGTGTATCTAGAATAATCATCTACAATCACAAGACCATTTTTCTTTCCTCCTAAACTAGTGGTTCTAGTAGGTCCAAAAAGATCCATGTGAAGTAGTTCAAGTGGCCTAGAAGTGGAAAAATATTTTTAGTTTTGAAAGAGTTTTTGTTTGTTTTCCAATTGACATGCATAGCAAATTTTGTTATTTTCAAAATCTAGTTGTGGAAGACCTTTTACTAAATCCATTCTAATTAATTTTGAAATTAGGTGTGTGCTTGCATGACCTAATCTACGATGCCATTACCAACCAATCTCATTCATATTAGCATTATTAGCAACTAAGCAATGATTACTAATAGATAAATTGTCTAAATCAATCAAGTATACATTGTCATTTCTATTTCCAGTAAAAAAATGCTATTATCAATGGGATTAGAAACAGTGCAGATAGAAACTTCAAATGATACTTTAAAACCTTTATTACATAATTGACTAATACTAATTAGATTATGTTTTAAATCATTGACATATAAAATATTTTCAATATATGTGGAGGGAGTTATTTGAATTTTACCAAACCCCATGATTTGGCCTTTGCCATTGTCACCAAACGTAACAACTCCTCCTCTTTTGCTTTCAAGGGTGATGAATTGATCCTTGTCATCCATCATGTGTCTTGAGTAGCCACTATCGAGATACCACTTTCGTTTTGCTCTTTTGGCCGCAAGATACTCCTGCAAAATGATCAAGTCTTATATTTAGGTACCCAAGCCTTCTTGGGTCCTTCATGGTTAGTAGCATAAAAGATTATTCTATTGGGAACCCATATTTTCTTTCCTTTACTACTTAAATTCTTGTTACTATTTATTGCCTTACATTCATAGGATTTATGGCCTTTCTTGTTACAATAATGACATGTAACATCATCTTTATTTGGTTCTTTTCTGAAAAAGTTTTTGACAAACTTTTGTTTTATGTTAGGCCTATATCCTAATCCAGCCTTATCAAATATAGCTCTTTGATTACTCAATAATAAATTAAGTTTTTCAGAACCATTAGTGAATTTATCAACAATATTTTTATATTTATCAATTTCCTTCTTTAATTTATCATTTTCATTGGAGATTGATTCTCTTTCTTTTGTCAAATTATCATCTTCAGATTTCAGCATCTCAATCTCATGAGTAAGATTATCTTTTCTTTAATGAGAATTGAATTATCATTTTTTAAAAATTTGTATTTCTTTTTCAAGGCTTTAAAATCATCAACTAGTTCATTAAAAGCTTCAAACAATTCATCAAATGTGAAATCATCACAAGGATTTTCAGAACTTACCTCGTTGTCATTGTTTGCCATAAAGCAAATGTTTGCAACTTCTTTTTGTTCTTCCTCTAAAGAGGATTCATCGTTGTCACTCCAAGTTGCAACATACAACTTCTTTTTCTTCTTGTAGGCTTTCTTCAGTTGAGGACAGTCATATCTAAAATGCCCTGGTTTCTTACACTCATAACAAATTAAGGGCTCCTTTTCTTTTTCTTTGTCCTTCTCTTTCTCCTTTTCTCCTTCCATTTTTGTTCCAGATTTCTTCTTGTGGAAGAGTCTCCTTCTTTGCATAAATTTCTTAAATTTTCTTGCAAGGAGAGCTGTCTCGTCATCTCTCTCTTCATCACTGCTGCTTATATCCTTTCTGCAGCTTTGAGAGCGATTGTCTTCTTTTTCTTGACTTCCTCCTCTTGATGTTGTTTCATTGTTAGCTCATGAGTCATCAAGGATCCAAGTAGCTCTTCCAAGGGTAACACATTTAAGTCCTTTGCTTCTTGGATGGTAGTCACCTTCGCTTCCCACGATCTTGGAAGTGACCTAAGAATTTTACGCACAAGTTCAGAATTAGTATAGGTCTTACCTAGACTTTTCAAACCATTTACAATATCAGTGAATCTTGTGTACATGCATGTGATGGTTTTAGTTTATTCCATGCTAAACAATTCATATTTATGCACTAAAATATTAATCTTTGATTCTTTAACTTGACTTGTACCCTCATGGGTAACCTCTAATCTATCCCAAATTTCTTTCACGAAAATACATGTAGAAATTCGATTAAATTCATTTGCATCTAGTGAACAATATAAAACATTCATAGCCTTGGCATTAAGTTGTGCCAACTTTTTATCATGTTCATCCCATTCGTTTTGGCTTAGGAATCACCATGTTATCTACTCTAATTGTGGGTGTGTGTGGACCATTAACTATGATACCCCATAAGTCATAGTCAAGTGTTTGAATAAAAATGTTCATCCTAGCTTTCCAATAACCATAATTAGTTCCATTAAACAAAGGAGGTCGATTAGTGGATTGACCTTCTAAGTAAGATGAACTAGCTTGATCCGCCATTTGGATCTTTAGCTCTTGATCGTTAGACCAAATTTAAATGAGCACTTGCTCTGATACCAATTGTTGGCCCAGATGGCAGCCCAAGAGGAAGGTGAATTGGGTTCTTAAAAATTTAACCTTTTAAAACTATTGGCTTTGAAATAATTAAGTGCAAAATAAATTTCAATCACAAATGAAGAGATAGAGAGAGAGACAATTAAAGCACGGAAAACACAAAAATTTTATAGTGGTTTGGTGTATCCAACACCTACGTCCACTCCCAAGTTCGCTTGGGTCCACACTATAATCAACTAGATTACAGCCGAGTTGTTTTACAAGATTACAACTCAAAACTTGTTGTTTCCCAGGGATCACAACGAACCCAGCTGGTTTTCCGGGCTCACCAACACAATACCCTAACACAAGCTAATCTAGCTTGTCCCGAGGTATACTACCTCCACTAATCCAATCCCCCTGATTGAACTAGCAAAAACAAGAAAGAATAATGTTTACAATAACACACAGCTCCTTAAATGAGCAAATATTCAAAGTAAATAAACAAGTTTAGAAAAGCCTGATTTGAAGATGATTGGATTTGAGCTTTTCTTCTTTTCCTCTTCTCTTTTGAGATGTTGAATCAAGCCTCAGCTTCGATTCTTCACAAATGTTGCAGATGAGAAGTTGGGAAATCAAAAAAACAGGGCTTTTTCTTCTTTTGGAAAATCCTCTGATTTTTTAAGTTGAACGCCTTGGATTTCTCTTTGAGCTTTTTGGAGTGGAAGAATTTGAACGTGGATTCTTTTCTCTTGATTTCTTGCTCAAGACCTCTCAGATTTTTTCAATATAATTTCTCTATATTTTCTATTTTTCCTCTTTTTTTTTTCAAACGAACGCTCTTCCCCCTTTTATAGATTCTGTTTAATCTATTTTTGGGTGTGAAACTAGCCGTTGGAATGTACATGGTAAGTTTTTCCATACATGAAATATAGCCGTTAGGGGTTAGGTAAAGAAAATATTACCGTTTGAGCTGATCTAGCAATTTAAAAATCCATTCCTAACAGGTTGGAGTCGGCTCCAACTTTTCAGGTGTCGGCTCCAAGTCATGTATCCAAAAATAGAAAGTTCTGAGCTCGTTGAGGAGTCGGCTCCGAAAAAGTAAAGTGTCGGCTCGCCATGTTCAGGTGTCGGCCCCAAAAGACTGTAAGTGTCGGCTCCAAGGTAGTCAAAAATCATGCATTTGTCCCCGTGTCGGAGTCGGCTCTAGACACTGTAAGTGTCGACTCCGAAACTCTAGGTGTCGGCTCCGAAACTCTGGGTGTCGGCTTTGGACCGTATCAAAAATCAGAAAGACATTTGATTGGCCATGGGGTCGGCTCCAGACTTTCTAGGTGTCGACTCCATGCTCTGAATTTTGAAACTTACCTTTGACACTTGATTCAAAACACGTTTCTTGATGCCTTTTGATTAAACAAATATTTTAAGCCCTGAAATACTTGTTAAATTTATTAGTAACACAATAAATATACTCAATTCCTTTATTAATCATCAAAATCAATAATTGGGTCAACAAACAGAAACCCCTTCTTATAGATCATTCTTAATCCATAAATAGCTAAAAACTATCCATTAGAAACAAGTGTAAGAAGGATTAGAACCAAATATGGTAATAGTCGTTGGGATTAAAAAGATAAAAGTAGAGTTTAGAGACGTTATGACAGTTCTGGAGTCGTATCTGACAATCTGAAGTCGACTCTAACTTTTCTGGAGTTGGCTCTAAATCGAAAATCCCCAATCCGCTCAATCTGGAATCGTCTTTGACTTTTCTGGGGTCGACACAAAATCTTCTGGAGTCGACTCTAACAGTCTGGGAGTCGACTCTAAGTCGTGACCAGAAAAATCATCATTCGGTTCTTTCTGTTGGAGTCGGCTTTAACAGTACAGGTGTCGACTCTAAGTCTGTGCCGATTTTGGAGTCGACTCTACGATTCCATGTGTCGACTCTAATGTCTACAATCTTACCTTGACATTAGATTCGAACTAGAACTTGATTTATCTTGTGATTTTGATTAATAAATCAAATCATAAACTGAAAAACTTAACCAAAATCATTAGTAACTTCAAATGTTATACTCAAATAGTTTTGTTAATCATAAAAATCAATAATTGGGTCAACAATCTCCCCCTTTTTGATGATGACAAAAACTTTGAGTATATGCATTAAAAATTCATTTGAACTAAGAGTTATAGACATTGTTAAAGCTTTAAAACTTCCTAACAGAGAATTTGATGACAATTTTCAAAATGAACTTTAAAAATATACTTGAGTTCTATTATAAACAACAATCAAGATCATCATTAAGCTCCCCTGCATTGAATAACTCCCCCTATGCAAGGTACATGTAAATAAACTGAAATCAATTGATCATATTTGATACCAATTGATTAGAATTTATAGATTTCTCTCCCCCTTTTTGAGATATGCCAATTGATTAAAACATATTGAAATCTTATAAATCTTATATTCTTTCATTCTCTCTTATATTCTTTCATGCTCTCTTCTTTATGCATATACAATTTCTTATAAATCTTTCATTCTCTCTTATATTCTTTCATTCTTTCTCTCCTTTATGCATATACATTTTTTCTCCCCTTTTTTGTTATCAGCAATAAGGTGAATTTAAAAATAATAATGCAGGTTATCAGAGTGAGGTTGTTGGTTCATTCAATCATAGAGATAGTAAACTGCATTCATTGTAATTGCTCCTTATAGACAAATTTATAATAAAAAGATAATGTATTTCAATTCAAGATGCATTACATGTGTCTATCAAAATACATTCACATTAAGGTACCATATCAAGTAGAAATTCCTAGATACAAGCTAACAAAGTATAATAAACTAGAAATCCTAAGATACAAACTAGAATATGAAAAGCTAATCTTAGGTTTCTAAAAGGTAAGGTATCACTATAGGAAATAGAAGGTCAATCAAACATGTTTGTATATAATTTTCTTCAGATAACCTATCAGTTCCATAATCTCATCCTTTTGTGATTTCTTAAAACCTTCAAGACAATCTTCAATCATTGTAACAGCAAAATCTATATCTCTTCTTAACTGACCAGTAGCGTCTAGATAAACTCTAGATCCATCGGCGATCCCTTCCAACCTTTCAAAAATCTTATGAAGCTCAGATGACAGGGTATCCACAGATCTATCCAAAGTAGATGCAATTATGTCAAGTTTAGAGCTGATCTCCTCCTTAGACTGTCTGAAGTCATCTCTCATCTGACAAATCTCATTGGTCCTCTGACTGTCATACTCAGCTAATAATTCTCTGACCTGACTAATCTGCACATCTGAAAATCTCCCAGATACAAATGTTGTCTGAGGTGGAGGTGAAGAATATGTGCTCGGTCCAGCCTCAGAAGGTCCAGCAGTAGATGGTCCCGCAATAGATGGGTCAGGGACTGATGTCCCGCAACTGATGGTCCAGGGATGTCCTCTGCTCTGGCCTCCCATCCTTCCTTTATCCAAATACTATTTACCTTCCTGAAGCCCATACGGTGAATGGTAGAGACACTGTAGTAATCTGTATACCTTAGTTTTCTCAGTGGCTCATTATCCATTATCAACACACTTTGGCTTCTAAATACCAAAGTCAGAATCATACCATATGGCAATATGGATCTTTTCTTGGTAGCTGCCTCTGCCATATAGCCTATCATCATCCCAGCTAAATTTACTGGCTGCCCGGTGATGATGCAATCCATCAGCAAGATGTCTCGCTTGAGACATACTCAAATCTGCCTATCTTTGGAAATAAGATCCTCCCGCAGATGTTATGAAGAAGCATGAGTTCCAAATTCAGTTGATTTGCCAAAATCTCCTCAAACTCAAATACTTCTCTCCCCAACATCCTAGATAGGGCACCACCATGATCATCATGCTGATACTCATTTATTCCAATAGTGGGCATCTCTAACAAATTTCCAAGAATCTCAGCAGTGATTACAACTCTTGTTCCTCTAACATAACTTACTAAACCTCCCTCTCCTCTACTCAAATCATTGTGGAACTCTCTTACGAGGGCAGGGTAGGTAGGAACATCCAAAGAACAAACTTTTTTCCATCCCATTTCCTTCAATTGACGGCCAATAGTAAAACCCTCCGAAGCAAAGAAATCGAAATCAACTTTTCTTCCGGTTGTGATAGCCTTACCCGCTAATTGGTCAACATGTGGAGAAGATGGAGATGGTGGAGAAGCCTCTCAGGCGGCAGAAGATGAAGAAGACGATGCTTGTCTTCGAATCGTTCGACGCCTCGTGGGAACGGCCGAACCTCCAATAATCGCATGCCTTTTAGGAGCCATAGGGTTTGATTGGAATGAGTAATCAAGATATTTGAAGGGTTTGGAGGGGTTGGAATCGGTTTGGAATGGCTCTAGAGAGGATTTATAGACGATAGAATCCGAATAGGTGTCGACTCCGCCTTATATTTTGACCTAGGTTCACTTAGAGTCGACTCCCGCAAAGCGAGGTGTCGGCTCCGAACCAGAAAATCTGTCAGCGCCCGAATTAGAGTCGGCTCTACAGAAGTAGGTGTCGGCTCTAATTGCCCAGACAGAACATAAAAATAAAGGTGTAGACTCCACAAACTGAAGGTGTCGACTCCACAAATTTCAGTGAAAAATTCAAATTTCAAGAATTTGAAACTGATCAAATTGAACATCAAACTCTAGATAAGTGTTCCTTAATAATTGGGGAAACAATGAATCAATTTTCTAGATAAATTTCCTTATTGAACATAAAGGATTTTCAAGAAATTGATGAAGTCTAGATAGTTGTTGTCCTTAAGAGTTTCAAAAATCATTCTAAAGGATCACAAACTCCTAATTCTCCTCTAAGATAACAAAATCTTTCTTCACTTAATGGTTTGATAAAGATATCAGCTAATTGTTCATTAGTATTCACATATTCAAGACAAATATCATTGTTGGAAACATGTTCTCTAATAAAGTGATGTCTAATTTCTATGTGTTTAGTTCTAGAGTGTTGGATTGGATTTTTCGTTAGATTGATGGCACTAGTATTATCACATCTAATAGGAATTTTATCAAGTGTGATACCATAATCTTCAAGTTGTCGCTTAATCCAAAGGATTTGAGCACAGCAACTTCCAGCTGCAACATACTCTGCCTCAGCAGTGGATAATGCAACCGAATTTTGCTTCTTGCTAAACCAAGTGATTAAGTTACTTCCTAGAAGTTGGCATGCACCACTTGTACTCTTCCTATCTAATTTACAACCAGCATAATCAGAATCAGAATAAGCAATCAACTTCAAAGTTGAGTCTCTAGAATACCATAATCCTACATTTTTAGTTCCATTTAAGTATCTAAAGATTCTTTTAACAGCAATTAAATGTGATTCTTTAGGATTAGATTGATATCTTGCACATAGGCAAACAGAAAACATAATATCTAGCCTACTTGCAGTTAAGTAAAGAAGTGATCCGATCATACCTCGGTAATGCTTCTGATCTACTTTCTTACCTTCTTCATCCTTGTCCAGCTTGCATGAGGGACTCATTGGCGTACCAAGAGGTTTAGCAGATTCCATACCAAACTTCTTGAGTATTTCCTTTGTGTACTTTGTTTGGTTAATGAAAATTCCCGCTTTCTCTTGTTTGATTTGAAGTCCAAGGAAGAAGTTGAGTTCTCCCATCATGCTCATCTCGAATTCTCCCTGCATTAACTTAGCAAATTCTTGACAAAGGAGATTGTTAGTAGCACCAAATACAATGTCATCAACATAAATTTGAACAATTAATAAATCTTTTTCTTTTCTTTTTAAAAATAAAGTTTTATCAATATTTCCTCTAGAAAAATTATTTTCAATCAAAAATTTACTCAATCTATCATACCAAGCTCTAGGTGCTTGCTTTAAACCATAAAGTGCTTTGTGTAATTTGAAGACGTGGTTTGGAAATTCATAATCTTCAAAACCAGGAGGTTGTTCAACATAAACTTCCTTATTTATAAAACCATTTAAAAATGCACTTTTAACATCCATTTGAAATAAATTGATATTGATGCAGCATGCAAAAGCAAGTAATAACCTAATGGCTTCTAATCTAGCAACAGGTGCAAAGGTTTCATCAAAATCTATACCTTCTTCCTGATTATATCCCTTTGCAACTAATCTAGCTTTATTTCTAATCACCAAGCCATTTTCATCCAATTTATTTCTAAAAACCATTTAGATCCTATTATAGGGTGGTTTCTAGGTCTGTCTACTAGGGTCCAAACTTGGTTCCTAGTGAATTGGTTTAACTCTTCCTGCATTGCTAACATCCAATAACTATCTTTCTCAGCTTCCTCTATAGTTTTGGGTTCTATATGAGATACAAATGCAAGATGATTATTGATATTTCTCATTGATGATCTAGTCCTCACACCTTGAGATGGATCACCTATGATTAGGTCCTTAGGATGACCATAAGCATATCTCCAATCTCTAGGTAGATCTTTATCATTATGAGCAGTATCAATACCATCATCCTTAGGTGAGTCATCATCCTTAGCTTCAGGTTCTTGATCTGAAGATACATTTAATTTTTCAATACCTCTTTCAATCAAAGATGTATCTTCCTCATCATCAATTTTACCCGAACTTGATGCTAAAGACTCATCAAACACTATATGAATGGATTCTTCTACAACTAAGCTTCTTTTATTAAATACTCTATATGCCTTGCTAGATGTAGAATATCCTAGGAAAATGCCTTCATCAGACTTTGCATCAAACTTCCCAAGATTGTCCTTACCATTGTTATGAATAAAGCATTTACAACCAAATGCATGAAAATAACCTAAATTGGGTTTCCTATTATGCCATAGTTCATAGGGAGTCTTCTTAAGGATAGGTCTAATTAGGGCTCTATTTAGGATGTAACATGCTGTGTTTATAGCTTCCGCCCAAAAATATTTTGGAAGTTGGCTTTCACATAGCATGGTACGGGCCATGTCTTCTAAAGTCCTATTCTTTCTTTTACAACTCCATTTTGTTGTGGTGTCCTAGGTGCTGAAAAATTATGATGTATGCCTTTTTCAAAACAGAATTTTTTAAATAAGTGATTTTCAAATTCAGTTCCATGATCACTTCTAATAGACACTATGGTAGTGTTTTTCTCATTTGTGACTTTCTTAACGAATTTCAGGAATATTGAGAAAGTCTCATCTTTGTGAGCCAAAAATATTACCCAAGTGAATCTAGAGTAATCATCTACTATCACAAGACCATATTTCTTTCCTCCTAGACTTGTGGTTCTAGTAGGTCCAAAAAGGTCCATGTGTAGTAGCTCTAGTGGCCTAGTAGTTGAAACAACATTCTTAGATTTGAAAGAAGTTCTTGTTTGTTTTCCAAATTGACATGCATCACATATTCGATTATTTTCAAAATTTAAACTAGGAATACCTTTAACTAGATCCATTTTCAATAGTTTAGAAATTAGGTGTGTGCTTGCATGACCTAATCTACGGTGCCATAGCCAACCAATCTCATTCATCTTAGCATTATTAGCAACTAAGCAATGATTACTTGGAGATAAATTACTCAAATCAATTAAGTACACATTGCCATAACGTTTACCAACAAGAATAATGTGTTATCAATGGGATTAGTAACAGTGCAAATAGAAGCTTCAAAGGAAACTTTGAAACCTTTATCACACAGTTGGCTAATACTTATCAAGTTATGCTTAAGTCCATCAACATATAAAACATTATCAATATGAGTAGATGGAGTAATTTGAATCTTACCAATACCCATGATATGGCCTTGACCATTATCACCAAAAGTAACTACTCCACCTCTTTTCGATTCAAGGGTGATGAATTGATCTTTGTCACCCGTCATGTGTCTTGAGCAACCACTATCAAGGTACCACTTTTTTTCAGTCTGATGGCTGCAAGACACTCCTGCAAAATATTCATATCTTAACTTTAGGTACCCAAGCCTTCTTGGGTCCTTCATGGTTAGATGCAATAAATATTGTTCCTTTGGGAACCCAAATCATCTTTCTTTTATCATGTGGAGTTTTACACATATAAGATTTATGTCCTTTGTTTCCACATTTAAAACAAGTAATATTTGATGATTTTTCAGCATGTACAAAAATATTTTTCAAGGATTTTTGCTTTTTAAGTGGATTATATCCTAATCCAGCTTTATCAAAAATAGCTTTTTGATTGTCCAAAATCATATTAAGTTTGATAGAGCTCAAAGTAAATTTATCAACTATAGGTTTAAGTCTATCAACTTCATTTTTCAAGCTTTCATTTTCTTTCATCAAAAGTTCTTTTTCTACAACATGCTTTTCATTTTCTAAAGATAGATTTTGCATTTGATTTTTCAGATCTTTGTTCTTTGAACTTAATTTTGCAAAATCATCCATCAATTCATAAAAAGCACTATGCAACTCATCGAAAGTAAAGTCATCAAGAAAACTTGGACTTACCTCATCATTGTCCGCCATGAAGCATAGATTGGCCATTTCACTCTTCTCTTCCTCTTCGGAACTTGAGCTTTCCGAATCACTCCATGTGGCCATCATTGCCTTCTTTTTGAATCTCCGGGTGCCTTTCTTTAGTTGTGGGCATTCAGATTTAAAGTGTCCCGGCTTCTTGCATTCAAAACAGATAACTTCTTTTTCTTTGCCCTTGTCCTCATCTTTTCTAGCAAAGGGCTTTTTCTTTTCAAACTTCTTCTTCTTCATGAATCTTTTAAACTTCCTTGTGATGAGTGCATGTCCTCATCATCACTTTCATCTTCAGATTCATGAGGCTCTTCCATATATTCAGAAATCTTAAGAGCCATAGTCCTCTTCTTCTTTGACTCATCATCATCAATATGTTGCTTAACTTGAAGCTCATGAGTCATCAAGGATCCCAATAATTCTTCCAGGGGTAGGGTACTTAGATCCTTTGCCTCTTGTATTGCAGTCACTTTAGCTTCCCAAGTCCTAGGCAAGGAACAAAACCTTCCTCACAAGATCAGAATTATCATAAGATTTACCAAGACTTTTTAAACCATTAACTATATCAGTAAATCTTGTAAACATATCAGAAATAGATTCACATGCATCCATTTTAAACAATTCATACTTATGAACTAGCATGTTAATCTTGGATTCCTTGACTTGATTTGTTCCCTCATGGGTAACCTCAAGTCTATCCCAGATTTCCTTAGCAGAAATGCAAATAGATATACGATTGAATTCATTTGCATCTAATGAGCAGTACAAAACATTCATTGCCTTGGCATTAAGTTGTGCCAATTTTTTATCATGTTCATCCCATTCCGTTTCCGGTTTAGGAATCTCCATGCCATTAATTCTAGCAGTGGGTGTGTGTGGTCCATTGACTATAATGCTCCATAGATCATAGTCAAGTGCTTGAATGAAAATTTTCATTCTAGCCTTCCAATAACCATAGTTTAAACCATTAAACAAGGGTGGTCTATTAGTAGATTGGCCTTCGAAAAAAGATGAACCAGCTTGAGTTGCCATGTGGATCTTTGACTCTTGATCGTTAGATCAAATCAAATGAGCACTAGCTCTGATACCAATTGTTGGTCCAGATAGCAACCCAAGAGGGGGGGGTGAATTGGGTTTTTCAAAAATTAAACTCCTTTTAAAAAATCCCCCAGCGGAAGTGAAAACTTAGATGTATACGAATTAAAACAGTGTATGCAAAGATAGAGAGTAAGAGACAAGGAAACAATCACTGCAAACACAAGAAGTTTTATAGTGGTTCGGTGTACCTACACCTACATCCACTCCCAAGTACCTCTTGGGTCCACACTATAATCAATCTGATTACAGCATAGTTGTTTTGCAAGCTCACAACTCAAACTTGTTGTTTTCGTTGCGATCCATCCGATCAGAGACGATTCGATGGTTGCGATCGATCTAAGCTAGCCATGATCCTGATCAGCGATGATCGATCTGACCGATACGATCAATATGATCGGCGACGATCCGATGGTTGCGATCGATCCAACCCATGATCCCGATCGCCGATGATTGATCGGACCGTTGCGATCAATCCGATCGGCAATGATCCAACGGTTGCGATCGATCCAAGCCATGATTCCGATCGGCGATGATCGGGCCGACGGTTGCGATCCATCCCATCGGCGATGATCCGACGGTTGCGATCGATCCAAGCCATGATCCCGATTGGCGATGATCGATCAGACCGTCGCGATCAATCCGATCAGAGATGATACGACGGTTGCAATCGATCCAAGCTAGCCATGATCCCGATCGGCGATGATCGATCCGACGGTTGCAATCCATCCGATTGACGACGATCCGACTGTTGCGATCGATCCAAGCCAAGATCCCGATCGCGATGATCGATCAGACCGTTACAATCAATCTGATTGGAGACGATCCGACGGTTGCGATCAATCCAAGCCATGATCCCAATCGGCGATGATCGATCAGACCTTTGCGATCAATCCCATCGAAGATGATCCTATGGCTGCGATCGATCCAAGCTAGCCATGATCCCGATCGGCGATGATCGATCCGACCGTTGCGATCCATCCGTTCGGCGACTATCCGACGGTTGCGATCGATCCAAGCCATGATCCCGATCGCCGATGACCGATAGGACCGTTGCGATCCATCCGATCAGCGACGATCTGACGGTTGCGATCAATCCAAGCCATGATCCCGATTAGCGATGATCGACCTGACGGTTGCGATCCATTCGATCGGCGATGATCCGATGGTTGCAATCGATCCAAGCCCTGATCCCGATCGGCGATGATCGATCAGACAGTTGGGATCCATTTCGATCGGCGACAATCCGATCGGATATGATTCGACAGTTGCGATCGATCCAAGCTAGCCATGATTCCGATCAGTGATGATCGATCTGACCGATACGATCAATATGATCAGTGACAATCCGATGGTTGAGATCGATCCAACCCATGATCCCGATAGCCGATGATCGATCGGACCGTTGCGATCAATCTGATCGGCAATGATCCGACGGTTGCAATCAATCCAAGCCATGATTCCGATCGGCGATGATCGAGCCGATAGTTGTGATCCATCCCATCGGCGATGATCCGACGGTTGCGATCGATCCAAGCCATGATCCCAATCGGCGATGATCGATCAGATCGTTGCGATCAATCCGATCGGAGACGATCCGACGGTTGCGATCGATCCAAATTAGCCATGATCCCGATCGGCAATGATCGATCCGACGGTTGCGATCCATCCGATCGACGACGATCCGACTGTTGCGATCGATCCAAGCCATGATCCCGATCGGCGATGACCGATCGGACCGTTGCAATCAATCCGATTGGAGATGATCTGACGGTTGCGATCGATCCAAGCCATGATCCCAATCGGCGATGATCGATCAGACCATTGCGATCAATCCCATCGAAGACGATTCGACGATTGCGATCGCTCCAAGCTAGCCATGATCCCGATCGGCGATGATCGATCCGACCATTGCGATCCATCCGTTCGGCGATGATCCAACAGTTGCGATCGATCCAAGCCATGATCCCGATCGGTGATGATCGATCCGACGGTTGCGATCGATCAAAACCATGATACCAATCGGCGATGATCAATCCGACGGTTTCGATCCATCCGATCGGTGATGATCCGATGTTTGCGATCGATCCAAGCTATGATCTCGATCGGCGATGATCGATCGGACCATTGTATCAATCCGATTGGCGATGAACCGACGGCTGTGATCGATCCAAGTCATGATCCCGAACGGCGATGATCGATCCAATGGTTGCAATCCATCCGATCGGTGACGATCCGATGGTTGCGATCGATCCAAGCCATGATCCCGATCGGCTATGATCGATCCGACCGTTGCGATCATTCCGATTGGAGATGATCCGATGGTTGCGATCGATACAAGCCATGATCCCGATCGGCGATTATCGATCGGACTATTGTGATCAAGCTGATCGGCGACTATCCGACGGTTGTGATCGATCTAAGCCATGATCTCGATCCGCGATGATCAATCCGACCATTGCGAACAATCCGATCAGAGACGATCCGATGATTGCGATCGATCCAAGCCATGATCCCGATCAGCATTGATCGATCGGACAGTTGCGATCAAACTGATTGACTACAATCCGACGGTTGTGATCGATCCCAGCCATGATCTCGATCGGCGATGATCGATCCGACGCTTGCAATCGATCAAAGCCATGATCTCGATCGGCGATGATCGATCCGACAGTTGCGATCAATCCAAGCCATGATCCCGATCGGCTATGATCGATCCGACCGTTGCGATCAATCCGATCGGAGACGATCCGATGGTTGCGATCGATACAAGCCATGATCCTGATCGGCGATGATCGATCGGACCGTTGCGATCAAGCCGATCAGCGACTATCTGACGGTTGTGATCAATCCAAGCTATGATCCCGATCCGCGATGATCGATCCGACCATTGCAAACAATCCGATCGGAGATGATCCGATGGTTGCGATCGATCCAAGCCAGGATCTCGATCACCGATGATCGATCGGACCGTTGCGATCCATCCGATCGGCGACGATCCGACGGTTGCGATCGATCCAAGCCATGATCCCGATCAACGATTATCGATCCGATGGTTGCGATCCATCCGATCGACGACGATCCGACGGTTGCCATCGATCCAAGCCATGATCCCGATCGGCAATGATCGAACAGACGGTTGGGATCCATCCGATCGGCGATGATCCAACGGTTGCTATCGATCCAAGCCATTATCCCAATCGGCGATGATCGATCAGACCGTTGCGATCCATCCGATCGAAGATGATTTGATGGTTGCGATCGATCCAAGCTAGCCATGATCCCGATCAGCGATGATCGATATGACCGATACGATCAATATGATCGGCGATGATCCGATGGTTGTGATCGATCCAACCCATGATCTCGATCGCCGATGATCGATTGGATCGTTGCGATTAATCTAATCGGCAATGATCCGATGGTTGCGACTGATCCAAGCCATGATTCCGATCAGCGATGATCGAGCCGACGGTTGCGATCCATACCATCAGCGATGATCCGACGGTTGCGATCGATCCAAGCCATGATCTCGATCGGCGATGATCGATCAGACTGTTGCGATCAATTCAATCGGAGACAATCCGACGGTTGCGATCGATCCAAGCTAGCCATGATCCTAATCAACGATGATCGATCCAATGGTTGCGATCCATCCGATCGACGACGATCCGACGGTTGCGATCGATCCAAGCCATGATCCCCATCGGCGATGATCGATCCGACAGTTGTGATCCATCCGATCGGCGATGATATGACGGTTGCGATCGATCCAAGCCGTGATCCCGATCGGCGATGATCGATCCGACGATTGTGATCCATCCGATCGGCGATGATCTGATGGTTGCGATCGATCCAAACCATGATCCTGATCGGCGATAATCGATCCAACCTTTGCGATCAATCCGATCGGAGACTATTCGATAGTTACGATCGATCCAAGTTAGCCATGATCCCGATCGGCGATGATCGATCCGATCAGGGATGATCCAACGGTTGCGATCGATCCAAGCTATGATCTCGATCGCTGATGATCGATCGGACCGTTGCGATCCATCCAATCGGCAATGATCCGACGGTTGCGATCGATCCAAGCCATGATCCCAATTGGCAATGATCGATCCGACGGTTGCGATCCATCCTATCGGCGATGATCCGACGGTTGCAATCGATCCAAGCCATGATCTCGATCGGCGATGATCGATCCGACGGTTGTGATCCATCCGATCGGGATGATCCGATGGTTGCGATCAATCCAAGCCATGATCCCGATCGGCTATGATCGATCCGATCCAATCGTTGCGATCAATCCGATCGGAGACGATCCGATGGTTGCGATCGATACAAGCTAGTCATGATCCCGATCAGTGATGATCGATCTGACCAATACGATCAATATGATCGGCGATGATCCGATGGTTGCGATTGATCCAACCCATGATCCCAATCATCGATGATCGATTGGACCGTTGCGATCAATCCGATCGGCAACGATCCAACGGTTGTGATCGATCTGAGCCATGATTCCGATCAGCGATGATCGAGCCGACGGTTGCGATCCATCCCATCGGCGATGATCCAATGGTTGCGATCAATCCAAGCCATGATCTCGATCGGCGATGATCGATCAGACCGTTGTGATCAATCCAATCTGAGATGATACGGCGGTTGCGATCGATCCAAGCTAGCCATGATCCCGATCGGCGATGATCGATCCGACTATTGCGATCCATCCGATCAACGACGATCCGACTATTGCGATCGATCCAAGCCATGATCCCGATCGGCGATGATCGATCAAACCGTTGCAATCAATCTGATCGGAGATGATCCGACGGTTGCGATCGATCCAAGCCATGATCCCGATCGGCGATGATCGATCAGACCTTTGCGATCAATCCCATCGAAGATGATCTGATGGCTCCGATCGATCCAAGCTAGCCATGATCCCGATCGGTGATGATCGATCCGGCCATTGCGATCCATCCGTTCGGCGACAATCCGACAGTTGCGATCGATCCAAGCCATGGTCCCGATCGCCGATGACCGATAAGACCATTGTGATCCATCCGATTAGTGACCATCTGACGGTTGCGATCGATCCAAGCCATGGTCCTGATTTGCGATGATCGACCCAACAGTTGTGATCCATTCGATCGGCGATGATCCGACGTTGCAATCGATCCAAGCCCTGATCCTGATCGGCGATGATCGATCAAACGGTTGGGATCCATCCGATCGGCGACGATCCGACGGTTGTGATCGGTCCAAGCCATTATCCCAATCGGCGATGATCGATCAGACCGTTGCGATCCATCCGATCGGAGATGATTCGATGGTTGCGATCGATCCAAGCTAGCCATGATCCCGATCAGCGATGATCGATCTGACCGATACGATCAATATGATCGGCGACGATCCGATGGTTGCGATCGATCCAACCCATGATCATGATAGCCGATGATCGATCGGATAGTTGCGATCAATCCGATCGGCAACGATCTAACGGTTGTGATCGATCCAAGCCATGATTTCGATCGGCGATGATCGAGCCGACGGTTGTGATCCATTCCATCGGTGATGATCCGATGGTTGCAATCGATCCAAGCCATGATCCCGATCGGCGATGATCGATCAGATCGTTGCGATCAATCCGATCGAAGACGATCCGACGGTTGCGATCGATCCAAGCTAGCCATGATCCTGATCGATGATGATTGATCTGACGGTTGCAATCCATCCGATCGATGACGATTCGACTGTTGCGATCGATCCAAGCCATGATCTTGATCGGCGATGATCGATCGGATCGTTGCAATCAATCCGATCGGAGATGATCCGACGGTTGCGATCGATCCAAGCCATGATCCCGATCGGCGATGATCGATCAGACCGTTGCGATCAATCCCATCAAAGATGATCCAACGGTTACGATCGCTCCGAGCTAGCCATGATCCCAATCGGCGATGATCGATCCGACCGTTGCGATCCATCCATTTGGCGATGATCTGATGGTTGCGATCGATCCAAGCCATGATCCCGATTGGCGATGATCGATCCGACGGTTGCGATCGATCCCAGCCATGATCCCGATCGGCGATGATCGATCCGATGGTTTCAATCCATCCGATCAGTGATGATCCGATGTTTGCGATCGATCCAAGCCATGATCCTGATCGGCGATGATCGATCGGACCATTGTATCAATCCGATCGGCGATGAACCGATGGCTGCGATCGATCCAAGCCATGATCCCGAATGGCGATGATCGATCCGACGATTGCAATCCATCCGATCGGCGATGATCCGATGGTTGCGATCAATCCAAGCCATGATCCCGATCTGCTATGATCGATCCGATCGTTGCGATCAATCCGATCGAAGACGATCCGATGGTTGCGATCGATACAAGCCATGATCCCTATCGGCGATGATTGATCGGACTGTTGCGATCAAGCTGATCGGCGACTATCCGACGGTTGTGATCGATCCAAGCCATGATCCCGATCCACGATGATCGATCCGACCATTGCGATCAATCCGATCGGAGACGATCCGATGGTTGCGATCGATCCAAGCCATGATCCCAATCGGCGATGATCGTGAAGGGAGAAACAATCTCCGAGGCATGCATGTTTTAAAAAATTGATAACAATTATCAATGCGAAAATTTAAAGATTACATACTAATCTATCTAACATGCATCAAGATAATATCTTTTCCTTGTATATAGGATCGATTGATCCAAAATATGCATATAAATAAAACTATCAAGATCATGTCTTGATCTTCAAGGCAAGAAGTCATACTTCTTATCTTGAAGCATACCTTAAGATCTAGGGATCATATCACTTACCTTAAAGGCAATTGGTAAATCCTTTTATGCTCTGCAGCCGTTCAATCGTCCGGCCTCTAGTATCGTCCACGCGAAGCCCCGAATGATCGGATTCCCAGGAGTGCTAGCTCGCGGAAAATGACTTTGCTGATCTTGAATCCTCCCACTTGAATTCTTCTTCTAGGATCCTCCACACTTCCGTTAGCACCAGAATCACCAAGATTTTCTATTCTAATTCTTTAGAAAATCAATTCACGACATATCGTGTGTTGTTTTTCTCTTCTGTGTAATCTGGTGAGGGATGTCCTCTATTTATAGTCTCTTTTTAGCCAGCCCATTAAATTCTAACATTTAAAATTCCACCACTTGGCGAAAACCAAAGAGACGCCGAATCGTAGCGCTTGGTTAATTCTGACGTTTGGTAAAAACAGCTTGGTTAATACAAAGAGGTGATTTATTTCATAAATTCTAACACTTTAGATGGAATTGTTTGGAGAAAATTAATGCAAGACATTAAATTCTATATGTGAATTTAATCTCTCATACTTATGCGAGAGGTTTGGGTTTAGTTTTTGGTTTAAGCTAATCTGAATTTATTGGACTGAACCCACATAGATCATGGTCTAGCCCAAATCAAATTTGGCTTGTCCTGAATCTATTTAAATCCAAATCAAGTCTAATTTTAAATCAATATTTGAAATTGACTAGTCCTTCTAATAGACTTAAACCAAATTAAATCTTATTCAATTGTACTTAACCAAATTGAGATAATTCAATTAAAATTGATTAATTAAATCATATACGATTCTCAATGGTTGATCAGCAAACAGATCATCTTAGGAAACTTCTATGCGTGTGACTCTCTAGGTTCGAACCTAAGACGGTAGCATAGAAACAACTTTCTATACTAATCGATGTGCCCATCTAGCAATGGAATCCGACGTCCGGATAGGTCGAAGAGTTGCCGAGCAAACTCCAAGAACCCTAAGAAACAGTTACCGTATAATTCATCCTCTTGACCACAAATGCTAAGGATGGCTTAAGAGCCTGTCAACTCTAAATAGCAAATCTCTAAAGTGATTTCAATTTTAGTGATCATGTGACTTTCACATGAAGTGCATTGGCCAAGGTCTTGCTAAATTGAAACACAAGCATTTCTCCTTTTAACGGGATAGGTCAAATTCCATCTTGATCCACAACTGACTACCACAAGTACTTGACTGCACCCAGTAACCTTTCGTAGCTGGATTAGAAATCCAGGTTGTCTGGCACCTAAGTACAATGAGTTGCTTGTAAGCCACTGGTTGTGATCTTCAGGTCTGAAGGATCTTATACCTATATCTTCTCGGATTAACTCTTGACAGTAGAGTATCCGAAAATGAGTCACGTTCGGTGAAATGTACTCCTACACTTGCACCTCATACCAGTATCTCTATACTCCTTGGTTAAGAGGACAACCAACAAATATGATATACAACGTCCTATAATTGATAGTACTATGGCCCTGTCATAGTATATCATATGGTCGCGAACCTTTTTGAGGACCTTTAAAGATAAATCCTCCTTTATCGTGAAGGAAGATCCTAAGGGCTTCATTACAATCAGGAGTATTAAGAAGATGTTCTTGTAATGAATAAACTATCAAATAACTTTTATTAATATATCAATTTATATACAATTTACATTAGCACAATCATCAAATGATTGGCTTTAGGATACAATTCCCAACAAACTCCCACTTAGCCTAAAGCCACTCATTAAGGTATCTAATACCCATCTTCAACTTATAGTTGTCAAACTCCTTGATGCTGAGTGCTTTAGTAAATGGGTCACCTAGGTTTTCTTTTCCATCAATCTTCTGAAGATTTATGTCACCCCGGTCTACAATCTCTCGAATAAGATGAAACCGGCGCAGTATGTGCTTGGTGCGCTGATATGCTCATGGTTCCTTTGCTTGAGCTATGGCACCAGTGCTGTCACTGTACAACAGGACTGGTCCATCTATGGAAGGTGTCACTCCAAGCTCGGAGATGAACTTTGCAGCCACACAGCTTCTTTCACAGCATCTGATGCAGCGATGTACTCTGCCTCGCATACCGAATCTGCCACTGTATGTTGCTTAAAACTTTTCCAGCAAACAGCTCCACCATTCAAGATAAACACGAAACCCGATACACTTTTGCTATCATCATGATCTGATTGGAAACTAGAATCAGTATATCCAACAAGTTTCAAATCAGACTCTCCATAGACTAACCACTGGTCCTTAGTATTTCTCAAATACTTAAGGATTGTCTTAACAACTTGCTAGTGTTTTTTTTCTGGATCAGATTGGTATCTACTCACTACTCCTAGTGAGTATGCCACATCTGGTCTTGTACATGTCATGATGTACATAATCGATCCCACTACCGAAGCATATGGAATTCGACTCATACGTTCTCTTTCATTAGGAGTTGTCGGACAATCCTTCTTAGAAAGATGAATTCCATGGCCTATCGGAATATAGTCTTTCTTGAAATTCTCCATGCTAAACCTTTTTAGCAATGTGCCAATGTACGTAGATTGGGATAAATCAAGCATCCTCTTAGATCTATCTCTATAGATCTTCATCCCTAGAATGTATGATGCTTCTCCCAGATCTTTCATGAAGAATTGTGATGATAACCATGTCTTTATTCCTTGTAATGCAGGGATATCATTTCTGATTAAGAGAATATCATCCACATATAATACAAGAAATACAATAACGGAATCATTAGCCCATTTATAAATGCAAGGTTCTTCTTTATTTTTAATAAAGCCATAAGATTTGATCACTTTATCAAATCGTATGTTCCAACTCCTAGATGCTTGCTTAAGTCCATAAATGGACTTCTGTAGCCTGCACACTTTAGACTCATCTTTAGATATAAAACCTTCAGGCTGTATCATATACACTTGTTCTTCTAAATCACCATTTAGAAAAGCGGTTTTAACATCCATCTGCCAAATCTCATAATCGAAGTGTGCTGCTATAGCTAGCATAATCCGAATGGATTTCAGCATTGCCACAGAAGAAAACATTTCATCATAGTCAATACCATAACGTTGACGATACCCCTTAGCAACCAGACGTGCTTTATAGGTCTCAACCTTTCCATCTGTGCCTCTTTTCCTCTTGAAAACCCACTTATACCCTATGGGTTTTATCCCTTCGGATGGGTCAACTAATGTCCATACATTATTGTCCTTCATGGAGTCAAGTTCGGATTTCATGGCCTCAAGCCATTTATTAGAGTCAGTCCTTTGCATAGCATCCATATAGGTGATCGGATCCTCGTTGTTCTCATCGAGTTCAACAGGATCATCATTCTGGACCAAGAAACCTAAGTATCTGTTTGGTTGATGTGGTACTCTACCAGATCGCCTTAATGGTGCATCTAAAATGGGTTTTGAGTTTGATCTAATCAACTCAGATTCTAAGGGTTCACTGGTTTGTGTTGTTCCTTCTACTTGATGAACTTCTTCAAGTCAACATTAGAGTTGTTTGTTCCTTCACTAAGGAACTCATTTTCAAGAAAAACTACTCTATTACTAATGAACAACTTTTGTTCTTCAGTATTGTGGAAGTAATATCCTTTGGTCTCTTTCGGATAGCCGATAAAAAAATATCTGTCAGATTTGGGTTCAAGTTTGTCTGATTTTGCACGTTTCACATAAGCCGGACACCCCCAGGCTCTCAGATAGGTAATAACTGGTTTATGTCCATACCACATCTCATGTGGAGTTTTAGAAACAGACTTACTTGAAACCTTATTAAGAATATGACAAGCTGATTCTAATGCGTATCCCCAAAATAATATTGGCAAGCTTGCAAAACCCATCATGGACCGAACCATGTCTAACAGAGTTCAATTCATTCTTTCCAACACACCGTTATGCTGCGGTGTTTCAGGAGGAGTCCATTGGGAGAGAATCTCATTCTCTCTTAAATATGTCACAAATTCATTGGAAAGGTATTCGCCTCCTCGATCTGATTGAAGGGTCTTAATATATTTTTCTATTTGTTTTTCTACTTCTTTATGATATAGTTTGAACATTTCAAACGACTCAGATTTATGTCTCATAAGATAGACATAACCAAACCTAGAAAGGTCATCTGTAAAAGTAATGAAGTAGTAATATCCACCTTTGGCACAAGTGCTCATTGGTCCACATACATCAGTATGTACTAGACTCAATAGCTCTTTGGCTCTTTCACCTTTTTCAGTAAAAGATGACTTGGTCATTTTACCAAGAAGACAGGATTCACATGTAGTTAATGATTTACAATCATTAACTCAAAGGATGCCCTCCTGAGTTAACCTGTTTAATATGTTCTTATTGATATGACCCAACCGATGGTGCCAAAGATAAATGTCTGTGACATCAGTTGTTCTAGGGCGCTTACTTGAATTGTACACTACATTCATAGGCTGTGATAATATATAAATGCCATTAGATAAATGCCCAGTCATTACAGTGACTCCATTCATAATGATATTCAAAGTAACATCCTTTATTGAAATTTCATAATGACTTTTGGCTAGGAGGCCTACAGAAATTACGTTCAACAAGAATGTTGGGCAAAAATGACAATCATTTAGTATAATGACATTTCTATTGAAAACTATTTCAAGAACTCCTAATGCCAGAACTGGAACTAATCTTCCATCGCCGACATTAAGGAATCTTTCATTGTCCTCAAATCTTTTGATGACCTGTAGTCCCTGCAATGAATTGCAAATGTTAAAAGGACTCCCGGTATCCAATACCCAAGTCTGATTATCATATACAGAAAAATTACAAGGTGTTATCATATAAATACCTTGTTGAGCAACATCTTGCTCCTTTTTCTTCTTTGGCCTGTTTTGATCAAGTGTGGTAATGTAAAGAGGACAATTCCTCTTCCATTGCCCTTGCATCTTGCAGTGAAAGCATTCAGCTTGACTTTTTATTATTCTTTTTCTTCTTTCCTTTCCCAAAGGGTTTACGCCCTACCTTAGATCCTTCAACCACATTAACCAAACCCTTAGAGAGCTGGTTATCCTTCTAAAAGTTCTGTAACAACCCCAATAAACCGTGGTAGTTGACTGCAGGCTTTGTCATTCGAAAATGAGTAAGGAAAGGTCAGAAGGATGGAGACAAGGAATTCAGGATCACATCTTTTCCCAACTGCTCATGTAAGGGAAAGCCGAGCTTGCTTAGGAGTTCTATCTTCTCGATCATGTACAATACATGATCAGTGACAGGAGATCCATCCCTCATTCGAGCATTGAAAATAGCACAACTAGTCTTGTGCCTTTCAACATCGTCGGGTGTGTCGAAAGATTCATTCAACGCTTGAATGATTTCTTCTGGCTGAGCATTCTCGAACCGGCGACCAAATTCATCGTTCATTCCTGCTAGCATGATACAACGCACGCTAGTTCTATCATTGAGCCACTTATGATAAGTGTCTCTCTCAAAACTTTGGGTGTTTGCATCAGGTATCTTTGGTGCAGATTATTCAGAATATATAGAATCCTTTCATGCTCAAGGACGATCTTAAGTTTTCTGAACCAGCTATTGAAATTGAAACTATTCAACTTGTCACTATCCAATAGGGACCTTAATGATAAATTAGTGGCCATATTCTGCATAAGGAAAAACTAAAGTTTATTAGTATATAAATTGATTCAGTCTAAAGACTTGGACTTTAGCCTAAAGATTCTCCCACTATTTTGTTCAAATTGGCAGCCTCTACACCCCAATTCGAAGAATTATTCTTAATTCTTTAGCGGGCACTAAGATCTACATAAACTACATACAGACCCAAGTGAAGCTTGGCTAATCCATATGCATCTAAGAGTAGGTTCAAAACCAATTGTTTCCCCAAACAATTCTTAGTGTTCAGTTTTGCCCCATATACCTCTTTAGCAGGCATGAAGTGCCTCCACTGAAAGTTCTGGTTAGGTCCAACCATTAAATGATGTAATCAGTATAACCTATCAATAGACAACCAAGCCCGAGTGAAGCTCGGCGATGATCGATCCGACCGTTGCATCAATCCGATCGGCGATGATCCGATGACTGTGATCGATCCAAGCCATGATCCCGATTGGCGATGATCGATCGGACCATTGCGATCAATCCGATCACCGACGATCCGACGGTTGCGATCGATCCATGCCATGATCCCGAGCAACGATTATTAATCCAACGGTTGCGATCCATCTGACCGGCGACGATCCAAAGGTTGCGATCGATCAAAGCCATGATCCCGATCGGCAATGATCGATCCGACGGATGCGATTCATCCGATCGGAGATGATCCAATGGTTGCGATCGATCCAAGCTAGCCATGATCCCGATCGGCGATGATCGATCGGACCGTTGCGATCCATCCGATCGGGGACGATCAGACGGTTGCGATCAATCCAAGCCATGATCCCGATCGGCGATGATCGATCCGACGGTTGCAATCCATTCGATCGGCGATGATCCAATGGTTGCGATTGATCCAAGCCATGATCTCGATCGGCGAGGATCGATCCGACGATTGCGATCCATCCGATCGGTAACGATCCGATGGTTGCGATCGATCCAAGCCATGATCCCTATCGGCGATGATCGATCAGACCATTGCGATCAATCCAATCGGAGACGATTCGATGGTTGTGATCGATCCAAGCTAGCCATGATCCCGATCGGCGATGATCCGATGGTTGCGATCGATCCAAGCCATGATCCCGAACACCGATGTTCGATTAGACCGTTGCGATCAATCGTTCAGCAATGATCCGGTGGTTGCGAGCGATCCAAGCTATGATCCCGATCAGCGATGATTGATCTGACGATTGCAATCCATCCGATCAACGACGATCCGACGGTTGCAATCGATCCATGCCATGATCCCGATCGGTGATGATCGATCCGACGGTTGTGATCCATTCGATCGGTGATGATCTGACGGTTGTGATTGATCAAAGCCATTATCCCTAAAGGCGATGATCGATCAGACAGTTGCGATCAATCCGATCGAAGATGATTCGATGGCTGCAATCGATCCAGGCTAGCCATGATTCCGATCGGCGATGATCGAGCTGACCATTGCGATCAATATGATCGGCGATGCTCCGATTGTTGCAATCGATCCAAGCCATGATCTCGATCGCTGATGATCGATCAGACTATTGCGATCAATCCGATCGGCAACGATCCCACGGTTGCGATCGATCTAAGCCATGATCCCGATCGGCAATGATCGATCCGACGGTTACGATCCATCCTATCGGCGATGATCCGACGGTTGTGATCGATCAAGCTAGTCATGATCCCGATCGACGATGATCGATCTGACCGTTGCGATCAATCCGATAGGCGACGATCGACGGTTGCGATCGATCCAAGCCATGATCTCGATCGACGATGATCGATCAGACCATTGCAATTTGCGATCAACCAGATCGGCGACTATCCGACGGTTGCGATCGATCCCAGCCATGATCCCGATCGGCGATGATCGATCCGACGATTGCGATCGATTAAAACCATGATCCTGATCGGCGATGATCGATCCGACGTTGTGATCCATCCGATTGGTGACGATCTGATGTTTGCCATCGATCCATGCTACGATCCTGATCGGCGATGATCGATCGGACCGTTGTATCAATCCGATCAGCGATGATCCGACGGTTGGGATTGATCCCAGCCATGATCGCGATCGGTGATGATCAATCCGATGGTTGCGATCAATCCAAGCCATGATCCCGATCGGTGATGATCGATCCAACCGTTGCGATCAATCCGATCGAAGATGATCCAATGGTTGCGATCGATCCAAGCCATGATCCCGATCGGCGATGATCAATCGGATTGTTGTGATCAAACCGATCGGTGACAATCTGACGGTTGTGATCGATCCCAGCCATGATCCCGATAAGCGATGATCGATCCGACGCTTGCGATCCTTCCGATTGGAAACGATCCGACGGTTGCGATCGATCCAAGCTAGCCATGATCCCGATCGGCGATGATCGATCCGATCGGAGACGATCCGACGGTTGCGATCGATCCAAGCTAGCCATGATCCCGATCGGCGACGATCCAATGGTTGCGATCGATCTAAGCCATGATCCCAATCCGTGATGATCGACTGGACCGTTGCGATCAATCCGATCGGAGACGGTCTGACGTTGCGATTGATCCAAGCTAGCCATGATCCCGATCGGTGATGATCGATCCGACGGTTGCGATCCATTCGATCGACGACGATCTGACAGTTGCGATCGATCCAAGCCATGATCCCGATCGACGATGATCGATCAGACCGTTACGATCAATCCGATCAGAGATGATCTAATGGTTACGATCGATCCAAGCTAGCCATGATCTCAATCGGCGACGATCCGACGGTTGCGATCGATCCAAATCATGATCCTGATCGCCAATGATCGATTAGACCATTGCGATCAATTCGTTCAGCGATGATCCGGCAGTTGTGACCGATCCAAGCCATGATCCCGATCGGCGAGGATCGATCCGACGATAGCGATCCATCTGATCGGTGATGATCCTATGGTTGCGATCGATCCAAGCCATGATCCCGATCGGTGATGTTCGATCAGACCGTTGCGATCAATCCGATCGGAGACGGTCCGATGGTTGCGATTGATCCAAGCTAGCCATGATCCTGATCGGCGATGATAGATCCGACGGTTGTGATCCATCCGATCGACGATGATCCGACGGTTGCGATCGATCCAAGCTATGATCCCGATCGGCGATGATCGATCGGACCATTGCAATCAATCCGATCGGAGACGATCCGACGGTTGCGATCGATCCAAGCCATGATCCGATCGGCGATGATCGTTGTGATCCATCCGAAGACCGACGATTGCAATTGATCCAAGCTAGCCATGATCCCGATCGGCGATGATCAATCCGACCGTTGCGATCCATCAGATCAGCAACGATCGACGGTTATCGATCCAAGCCATGATCCGCGATCGATCGTTGCGATCAATCCATCGGCGACGATCTTGCGATCCATCCCGATCGGCGATGATCGATCGACGATCAATCCGATCGGAGACGATTCGATGATTGTGATCGATCCAAGCTAGCCATGATCCCGATCGACGACGATCGATCGACCGATCAATCCGATCGATGATCCGATCGATCCAAGCCATGATCCCGATCCGATCGCGAATTTGCGATCAACCAGATCGGCGACTATCCGACGGTTGCGATCGATCCCAGATCGATCGATCGATCGATCGATCGATCCCATGATCGATCGATGATCGATTTGCGATCGATCCTAATGATCGATCCATGCGATCCCGATATGATCGATCGATTGCATCAATCCGATCAGCGCCGACGATCGATCCCAGCCATGATCCGATCGGCGATGATCGATCCGCGATGATCCGATCGGCGATGATCGATCCAACCGTTGCGATCAATCCGATCCCGATGGTTGCGATCGATCCAAGCCATGATCCCGATCGGCGATGATCGATCGATCGATCGATCGGTGACAATCCGACGGTTGTGATCGATCCCATCCCGATAAGCGATGATCGATCCGACGCTTGCGATCCATTGGAAACGATCCGTTTCGCCATATGATCCCGATCGGCGATGATCATCTGATCCCCGATCGATCCAAGCTAGATGATCCCGATCGGATCCGATGGTTGCGATTGATCTAATGATCCAATGGAACCGTTGCGATCAATCTGATCCGTCCGACGGTTGCGATTGATCCAAGATAGCCATCCCGATCGGCGATGATCGATCGATTGCGATCGATGATGATCCGACAGTTGCGATCGATCCAAGCCATGATCCCGATCGGCGATGATCGATCGAACCATGATCAGATCCGATGGTTGCGATCGATCCAAGCCATGATCCCGATCAGCGATCTTGCGATCGATCCCCTCGATCCGACGGTTGCGATCGATCCAAGCTAGCCATGATCGATCGCGATGATCGATCCGATCGTTGCGATCCATCCGATCGGCGACGATCCGACGGTTACGATCGATCCAAGCCATGATCCCGATCGGCGATGATCGATCGACGGTTGCGATCAATCCGATCCGATTCGATGATTGCGATCGATCGATGATCCCGATCGGCGATGATCGATCTGACCGTTGCGATCATAGGCGACGATCCGACGGTTGCGATCGATCCAAGCCATGATCCCGATCGACGATGATCGATCGGATCGAATTTGCGATCAACCAGATCGGCGACTATCCGACGGCTGCAATCGATCCCAGCCATGATCCCGATTGGCGATGATCAATTCGATGGTTGCGATCGATCAAAGCCATGATCTCGATCGACGATGATCGATCCGACGGTTGCGATCCATCCGATCGGTAACGATCCAATGTTTGCCATCGATCCATGCCACGATCTCGATCGGCGATGATCGATCGAACCGTTGCATCAATCCAATCAGCAACGATCCGACGGTTGGGATCGATCCCAGCCATGATCGCGATCGGCGATGATCGATCCGATGGTTGTGATCGATCCAAGCCATGATCCTGATCGGCGATGATTGATCTAACCATTGCGATCAATCCGATTGAAGATGATCCGATGGTTGAGATCGATCTAAGCCATGATCCCGATCGGCGATGATCGATCGGACCATTGCGATCAAACCGATTGGTGACAATCCGACGGTTGTGATCGATCCCTGCCACGATCCCGATAAGTGATGATCGATCCGACGCTTGTGATCCATCCGATCGGAAATGATCCGACGGTTGTGATTGATCCAAGCTAGCCATGATCCCGATCGATGATGATCGATCCGATCGGAGACGATCCGACGGTTGCGATCGATCCAAGCTAGCCATGATCCCGATCGGTGAAGATCCGATGGTTGTGATCGATCCAAGCCATGATCCCGATCCATGATGATCGATCGACCGTTGCGATCAATCCGAATGGAGATGATCCGACGGTTGCGATCAATCCAAGCTAGCCATTATCTCGATCGGCGATGATCGATTCGACCGTTGCGATGAATCCGATCGGCGACAATCCCATGGTTGCGATCGATCCAAGCCATTATCCCAATCAGCGATGATCGATCAGACCGTTGCGATCTATCCTATCGGCGACGATCCGACGGTTGCGATCGATCCAAGCCATGATCTCGATCCGTGATGATCGATCCGACAGTTGCGATCCATCCCATCGAAGACGATCCGATGGTTGCGATCGATCCAAGCTAGCCATGATCCCGATCGACGATGATCGATCCGACCGTTGCGATCCATCCGATCGGCGACGAACCAACGGTTACGATCGATCCAAGCCATGATCCCGATCGCAGATAATCGATCGGACCGTTGCGATCAATCCCATTGGCGATGATCCAACGATTGCGATCGATCCAAGCCATGATCCCGATCGGCGATGATCAATCCGACCATTGCGATCAATCTGATAGGCGACGATCCAATGGTTGCGATCGATCCAAGCCATGATCCCGATCGATGATGATCAATCAGACCATTACGAATTTGCGATCAACCAGATCAGCAACTATCTGACGGTTGCGATCGATCCCAGCCATAATCCCGATCGGCGATGATCGATCCGACGGTTGCGATCGATCAAAGCCATGATCCCGATCGGCAATGATCGATCCGACAGTTGCGATCCATCCGATCGGTGACGATCCGATGTTTGCCATCGATCCATGCCATAATCCCGATCGGCAATGATCGATCGGACCGTTGCATCAATTCGATCGGCGATGATCCGACGGTTGGGATCGATCCCAGCCATGATCGCGATCGGCGATCATCGATCCATGGTTGCAATCGATCCAAGCCATGATTCTGATCGGCGATGATCGATCCAACCATTGCGATCAATCCGATCGGAGATGATCCGATGGTTGCGATCGATCCAAGCCATGATCCCGATCGGCGATGATCGATCGGACCATTGCGATCAAACCGATCGGTGACAATCCGACGATTGTGATCGATCCCAGCCATGATCCCGATAAGCGATGATTGATCCGACGCTTGCGATCCATCCGATTGAAAATGATCCGACGGTTGCGATCGATCCAAGCTAGCCATGATCCTGATCGGCGATGATTGATCCGATCGGAGATGATCCAACGGTTGCGATCAATCCAAGCTAGCCATGATCCCGATCGGCGACGATCCGATGGTTGCGATCGAACCAAGCCATGATCCCGATCCGTGATGATCGATCGGACCATTGCGATCAATCTGAACGGAGATGATCCGACGGTTGTGATCGATCCAAGGTAGCCATTATCTCAATCGGCGATGATCGATCCGACCATTGCGATCAATCCGATCGGCGACAATCCGACGGTTGCGATCGATCCAAGCCATGATCCCGATCGGCGATGATCAATCAGACCGTTGCGATCTATCCTATTGGCGACGATCCGATGGTTGCGATCGATCAAGCCATGATCCTGATCGACGATGATCGATCCGACGGTTGCAATCCATCCGTTCGGCGATGATCCGACGGTTGCGATCGATCCAAGCCATGATCCCGATCGGTGATGATCGATAAGACGGTTGCGATCAATCCGATCGGAGACGATTCAACAGTTGCAATCGATCCAAGCTAGCCATGATCCCGATTGGTGATGATCGATCTGACCATTGCGATCAATCCGATCGGCGACGATCCGATGGTTGCGATCGATCCAAGCCATGATCCCGATCGCCGATGATCGATCGGACCGTTGCGATCCATTCGATCGGCAACCATCCGATGGTTGTTATGGATCCAAGCCATAATTTCGATCAGCAATGATCGATCCGACGGTTGCGATCCATCCTGTCGGCGATGATCCGACGGTTGCGATCGATCCAAGCTAGCCATGATCCCGATCGGTGATGATTGATTGGACCGTTGTGATCCATCCGATCGGCGATGATCGAACGGTTGCGATCGACCCAAGCCATGATCCCGATCGGCGATGATCGATCAGACCATTGCGATCAATACGATCGGAGATGATCCAACGGTTGCGATTGATCCAAGCTTGCCATTATCCCGATCGGCATTGATCGATCCGACGGTTGCGATCCATCCGATCGGCGATGATTCGATGATTGCGATCGATCCAAGCCATGATCTCGATAGGAGATGATCGATCAGACCGTTACGATCAATCTGATTGGAGATGATCCGATGGTTGCGATCGATCCAAGCCATGATCCCGATCGGCGATGATCGATACGATGGTTGGGATCCATCCGATCGGCGATGATCCGACGGTTGCGATCGATCCAAGCCATGATCCCGATCGGCGATGATCAATCAGACCGTTGCGATCAATCCAATCGGAGATGATCCGATTGTTGTGATCAATCCAAGCTAACCATGATCCCGATCGGTGATGATCGATCCGACGATTGTGATCCATCCGATCGGTGATGATCTGACGGTTGAGATCGATCCAAGCCATGATCTCGATCGGCGATGATCGATTGGACTGTTGTAGTCAATCCGATCGGAAACGATCCAACGATTACGATCGATCCAAGCCATGATCCCGATCGATGATGGTCGATCAGACTGTTGCGATCCATCCCATCGAAGGCGATCCGATGGTTGCGATCGATCCAACCTAGCTATGATCCCGATCGGCGATGATCGATCCGACCATTGTGATCCATCCGATCGGCGACGATCCGACAGTTCCGATCGATCCAAGCCATGATCCCGATCACCGATAATCGATCGGACCGTTGCGATCAATCCCATCGGCGATGATTTGACGATTGCGATCGATCCAAGCTAGCCATTATCTCAATCGGAGATGATTGATTCGATCGTTACGATCAATCCGATCGGCGACAATCTGACGGTTGCGATCGATCCAAGCCATGATCCCGATCGGCGATGATCGATCGGACCATTGCGATCTATCCTATTGGCGACGATCCGACGGTTGCGATCGATCAAGCCATGATCCCGATCGGCGATGATCGATCCGACGGTTGTGATCCATCCATTCGGCGATGATCCGACGGTTGCGATCGATCCAAGCTTGCCATGATCTTTATTGGCGATGATCGATCTGACCGTTGCGATCAATCCGATCGGCAACGATCCGACGGTTACGATAGATCCAAGCTATGATCCCGATCGCCGATGATTGATCAACGATTGCGATCTAACCAATCGGAGACGATCCGACGGTTGCGATCGATCCAAGCTAGCCATGATCCTGAACGGCGATGACCGATCCGACAGTTGCGATCAATCCGATCGGCGATGATCCGACGGTTGCGATCGATCTAATCCATGATCCAATCGGCGATGATTGATCGGACCATTGTGATCAACCAGATCGGTGACAATCCGACGGTTGCGATCGATCCCAGCCATGATCCTGATCGGCAATTATCGATCCGACGGTTGTGATCGATCAAAGCCATGATCCTGATCGGCGATGATCGATCCGACGGTTGCGATCCATCCGATCGATGATGATCTGATGTTTGCAATCGATCCAAGCCATGATCCCGATCGGCGATGATCGTTCGAACCGTTGCATCAATCCGATCGGCGATGATCCGATGGCTGCAATCGATCCAAGCCATGATCCCGAATGGCGATGATCGATCCAATGGTTGCAATCCAACTGATCGGCGACGATCCGATGGTTGCGATGGATCCAAGCCATGATCCCGATCGGCGATGATCGATCCGATCGTTGCAATCAATCCGATCGGAGACAATCCGAAGGTTGCGACCGATCCAAGCCATGATCCCAATCAGCGATGATTGATCGGACCATTGCGATCAAACCGATCGGTGACAATCCAACGGCCGTGATCGATCCCAGCCATGATCCCAATCGGCGATGATCGATCGGGCGCTTGCGATCGATCAAAGCCATGATCCCGATCGGCGATGATCGATCCGATGGTTGCGATCCATTCGATTGGCGACGATCCGATGGTTCGATCGATCCAAGCCATAATCTTGATCGCCGATGATCAATCGGGCCGTTGCATCAATCCGATCGGCGACAATCCGATGGCTGCTATCATTCCAAGCCATGATTCTGATCGGCGATGATCGATCAGACCATTGCGATGAATCCGGTCGACGACGATCCGACGGTTGCGATCGATCCAAACCATGATCCCGAACGGGGATGATCGATCTGACGGTTGCGATCCATCCGATCGGCAATGATCCAACGGTTGCGATCAAACAAAGCCATGATCCAGATCGGCGATGATCGATCCGATAGTTGCAATCGATCCAAGCTAGCCATGATCCTGATCGGCGATGATCAATTTGACCGTTGCGATCAATCCGATCGGAGACGATCCGATGGTTGCGATCAATCCAAGCTAGCCATGATCCCGATCGGCGTTGATCGATCCGACTATTACAATCGATCTGATCGGCGACGCTATAATGGTTGCTATCGATCCAAGCCATGATCCCAATCGTCGATGATCGATAGGACCGTTGCAATCAATCCGATCGGAGAAGATCCGACGGTTGCGATCGATCCAAGCTAGCCATGATCCCGATCGACGATGATCAATCCGATCGGGGACGATCCGACGGTTGCGATCGATCCAAGGTAAGATCCCGATCGGCAATGATCGATCCGACGGGTGCGATCCATCTGATCGGCAATGATCCGACGGTTACGATCGATCCAAGCCATGATCCCGATCGAAGAGGACCGATTCGACGGGTGCGATCCATCCGATCGGTGACGATCCGATGGTTGCGATCGATCCAAGCCATGATCCCGATCGGCGATGATCGATCAGACCATTGTGATCAATCCGATCGGAGATGATCCAACGGTTGTGATCGATCCAAGCAATGATCACGATCGGCGATCATCGATCAGATCGTTGCGATCAATCTGATCAGCGATGATCCGATGATTGTGATCTATCCAAGCCATGATCTCGATCGGTGATGATCAATCCGACGGTTGTGATCCATCTGATCGGTGATGATCCGACGATTGCGATCGATCCAAGCTATGATCTCGATCGGCGATGATCGATCAGACCGTTGCGATCAATCCGATCAGAGACGATACGATTGTTATGATCGATCCAAGCTAACCATGATCTCGATCGATGATGATCGATCCGACGGTTGCTATCCATCGATCAGTGACGATCCGATGGTTGAGATCGATCCAAGCCATGATCCCGATCAGCGATGATCGATCGGACCGTTGCAGTCAATCCGATCGGAGATGATCCGACGGTTGCGATCGATCCAAGCCATGATCCCGATCGGCGATGATCGATCAGACAGTTGCGATCCATCCCATCGAAGATGATCTGACGGTTATGATCGATCCAACCTAGCCATGATCCCGATCGGCGATGATCGATCCGACCGTTGCGATCCATCCGATCGGCGACGATCCGATGGTTGCGATCGATCCAAGCCATGATCCCGATCGCCGATAATCGATCGGACCATTGCGATCAATCCCATCGGCAACGATCTGACGATTGCGATCGATCCAAGCTATGATCTCGATCGGTGATGATCGATCCGACGGTTGCGATCCATCCGTTTGGCGACGATCCAACGGTTGCGATCGATCCAAGCCCTGATCCCGATCGGCGACGATCGATCAGATGGTTGCGATCAATCCGATCAGAGACAATCCGACGGCTGCGATCGATCCAAGATAGCCATGATCCCGATCGGCGATGATCGATCCGATCGTTGCAATCAATCCGATAGGCAACGATCCGACGGTTGTGATCGATCGAAGCCATGGTCCCGATAGGCGATGATCGATCGAACCATTACGATCAACCAGATTGGCGACTATCCGACGGTTGCGATCGATCCCAGCCATGATCCCGATCGGCGATGATCGATTCTACGGTTGCGATCGATCAAAGCCATGATCCCGATCGGCGATGATCGATCCGACGGTTGCGATCCATCCAATCGGTGACGATCCAATGTTTGCGATCGATTCATGCCATGATCCCGATCGGCGATGATCGATCAGACCGTTGCATCAATCCGATCGGCGATGATCGATCAGACCGTTGCGATCAATCCGATCGGAGACGATCTGATTGTTGTGATCGGTCCAAGCTAACCATGATCCCGATCGGTGATGATCGATCTGACGGTTGCGATCCATCCAATCGGCGATGATCTGATGGTTGAGATCGATCCAAGCCATGATCCCGATCGGTGATGATCGATCGGACCGTTGCAGTCAATCCGATCGGAGATGATCCGATGGTTGCGATCGATCCAAGCCATGATCTCGATCGGCGATGATCGATCAGACCGTTGCGATCCATCCCATCGAAGATGATCCGACGATTGCAATCGATCCAACCTAGCCATGATCTCGATCGGCGATGATCGATCCAACCGTTGCGATACATCTGATCGAAGACGATCCGACGGTTGCGATCGATCCAAGCCATGATCCCGATCGCCAATAATCGATCGGACCGTTGTGATCAATCCCATCGGCGACGATTTGACGATTGCAACCAATCCAAGCCATGATCCCGATCAGCAATGATCAATCCGACGGTTGCGATCCATCCGTTCAGTGACGATCCAACGGTTGCGATCGATCCAAGCCATGATCTCGATCGGCAACGATCGATCAGACGGTTGCGATCAATCCGATCGGAGATGATCCGACGTCTGCGATCGATCCAAGCTAGCCATGATCCCAATCAGCGATGATCGATCCGGCCGTTGCAATCAATCCGATAGGCGACGATCCGATGGTTGCGATTGATCCAAGCCATGGTCCCGATTGGCGATGATCGATTGGACCATTGCGATCAACCAGATTGGCGACTATCCGACGGTTGCGATCGATCCCAGCCATGATCCCGATTGGCGATGATCGATCCGACGGTTTCGATCGATCAAAGCCATGATCCCGAACGGCGATGATCGATCCGATGGTTGTAATCCATCCGATCGGTGACGATCCAATGTTTGCGATCGATCCATGCCATGATCCCGATCGGCGATGATCGATCGAACCATTGCATCAATCCGATCGGCGATGATCCAACGGTTTGGATCGATCCCAGCCATGATCTCGATCGGCGATGATCGATCGATGGTTGCGATCGATCCAAGCCATAATCTCGATCGGCGATGATCGATCCAATCGTTGCGATCAATCCGATCGGAGATGATCCGATGGTTGCGATCAATCCAAGCCATGATCCCAATCGGCGATGATCGATCGAACCGTTGCGATCAAACCGATCGGCGATAATTCGACGATTGTGATCGATCTCAGCCATGATTCCGATCAGCGATGATCGATCCGACTCTTGCGATCCATTCGATCGGAAACGATCCGATGGTTGCGATCGATACAAGCTAGCCATGATCCCGATCGGCGATGATCGATCCGATCGGAGACGATCCGACGGTTGCGATCGATCCAAGCTAACCATGATCCCGATCGGCGATGATCAATCCGACAGTTAAGATCCATCCGATCGGCGATGATTCAACGGTTGCGATCGATCCAAGCCATGATCCCGATCCATGATGATCGATCAGACCGTTGCGATCAATCCGAACGGAGATGATCTGACGGTTGCGATCGATCCAAGCTAGCCATTATCTCGATCGGAGATGATCGATTCGACCGTTATGATCAATCCGATCGGTGATAATCCGACGGTTGTGATCGATCCAAGCCATGATCCCAATCGGCGATGATCGATCAGACTATTGTGATCTATCCTATCGGCGATGATCCAATGGTTGTGATCGATCAAGCCATGATCTCGATCGGCAATGATCGATCCGACGGTTGCGATCCATCCGTTTGGCGACGATTCTATGGTTGCGATCGATCCAAGCCATAATCTCGATCGGTGATGATCGATAAGATGGTTGTGATCATTCCGATCGGAGACGATCCGATGGTTGCGATCGATCCAAGCTTGCCATGATCTTGATCGGCGATGATCGATCTGACCGTTGCGATCAATCTGATCGGCGACGATCCGATGGTTACGATAGATCCAAGCCATGATCCCGATCGTCGATGATTGATCAGATGATTGCGATCTAATCGATCGAAGATGATCCGATGGTTGCGATCGATCCAAGCTAGCCATGATCACGAACGGCGATGACCCATCCGACAGTTGCGATCAATCCGATCGGCGATGACCCAACGGTTGCGATCGATCTAAGCCATGATCCCGATCGGTGATGATCGATCGGACCATTGCGATCAACTAGATCAGTGACAATCCAACGGTTGCGATCGATCCTAGCCATGATCCCGATCGGTGATGATCGATCCGACGGTTGCGATCGATCAAAGCCATGATCCCGATCGGCGATGATCGATCCGACGGTTGCGATGCATCCGATCGGTGACGATCCGATGTTTGCGATCGATCCAAGCCATGATCTTGATCGGCGATGATTGATCGAACCGTTGCATCAATCCGATCGGCGACGATCCGACGGCTGCGATCGATCCAAGCCATGATCCCGAATGGCGATGATCGATCCGATGGTTGCAATCCAACTGATCGGCGATGATCCGATGGTTGCAATCGATCCAAGCCATGATCCCGATCGGCGATGATCGATCCGACCGTTGCAATCAATCCGATCGGAGACGATCCGAAGGTTGCGATCGATCCAAGCCATGATCCCAATCGGCGATGATCGATCAGACCATTGCGATCAAACCGATCGGTGACAATCCGATGGCCATGATCGATCCCAGCCATGATCCCGATCGGCGATGATCGATCCGACGTTTGCGATCGATCAAAGCCATGATCCCGATCGCTGATGATCAATCGGACCGTTGCATCAATCCGATCGGCAACAATCCGACGGCTGCTATCGTTCCAAGCCATGATCCCGATCGGCGATGATCGATCGGACCATTGCGATGAATCCGGTCGACGACGATCCGATGGTTGCGATCGATTTAAACCATGATCCCAACGGGGATGATCGATCTGACGGTTGCGATCCATCCGATCGGCGATGATCCAACGGTTGCGATCGAATAAAGCCATGATCCCGATGGCGATGATCGATCCAACGGTTGCGATCGATCCAAGCTAGCCATGATCCCGATCGGCGATGATCGATTTGACCGTTGCGATCAATCTGGTCGAAGACGATCCGATGGTTGCGATCGATCCAAGCTAGCCATGATCCCGATCAGCGTTGATCGATCCGATTATTGCAATCGATATGATCGGCATAATACGACGGTTGCGATCAATCCAAGCCATGATCCTAATCGTCGATGATCGATAGGACCGTTGCAATCAATCCGATCGGAGAAGATCCGATGGTTGCGATCGATCCAAGCTAGCCATGATCCCGATCGGCGATGATCAATCCGATTGGGGATGATCCGACGGTTGCAATCGATCCAAGGCATGATCTCGATCGGCGATGATCGATCCGACGGGTGCGATCCATCCGATCGGCAATGATCCGACGGTTGCGATCGATCCAAGCCATGATCCCGATCGGAGAGGATCGATTCGATGGGTGCGATCCATCTGATCGGCGACGATCCGATGGTTGCAATCGATCCAAGCCATGATCCTGATCGGCGATGATCGATCAGACCGTTTTGATCAATCCGATCGGAGATGATCCGACGGTTGCGATCGATCCAAGCAAAGATCTCGATCGGCGATCATCGATCAGACTGTTGCGATCAATCTGATCGGCGACGATCCGATGATTGCGATCTATTCAAGCCATGATCCTGATCGGCGATGATCGATCCGACGGTTGTGATCCATTCGATCGGTGACGATCCGAAGGTTGCAATCGATCCAAGCCATGATCCCGATCGGCGATGATCGATCGGACCGTTGCGATCCTATCCGATCGACGATGATCTGACGGTTGCAATCGATCCAAGCTATGATCCCGATCGGCGATGATCGATCCGACTGTTGCGATCCATCCGATCAGCGACGATCCGACGGTTGCGATCGATCCAAGTCATGATTCCGATTGGCGATGATCAATCCGACGGTTGTGATCCATCCGATCGGCAATGATCCGACGGTTGCGATTGATCCATGACATGTCTCGATTAGCTATGATCGATCCAACGGTTGCGATCCATCTAATCGGCGATGATCTGACGGTTGCGATCGATCCAAGCCATGATCCCAATCGACGATGATCGATCAGACTGTTGTGATCAATCCAATCAGAGACCATCTGACGGTTGAGATCGATCCAAGCTAGCCATGATCTCGATCACGATGATCGATCCGACGGTTGCAATCCATCCGATCGGAGACGATCCGATGGTTGCAATCGATCCAAGCCATGATCCCAATCGCCGATGATCGATCGGACCGTTGCTATCCATCTGATCGGCGACAATCCGACGGTTGAGATCGATCCAAGCAATGATCCCGATCGGCGATGATCGATCCGACGATTGAGATCCATCCGATCGGCGACAATCCGATGGTTGCGATCGATCCAAGCCATGATACCGATCGGCGAAGATCGATCCAACCATTGCGATCAATCTGATCGGAGACGATCCGACATTTGCGATCGATCCAAGCTAGCCATGATCCCGATCGGCGATGATCCATCCGATCGGAGACGATCCGATGGTTGTGATCGATCCAAGCTAGCCATGATCCCGATCGGCGATGATCGATCCGACGGTTGTGATCCATCCGATCAGCGACGATACGATAGTTGCGATCGATCCAAGCCATGATCCCGATCGGCGATGATCGATCGGACCATTGCAATCAATCCGATCGGAGACGATCCAACGGTTGCGATCGATCCAAGCCATGATCCCGATCGGCGATGATCGATCGGACCGTAGCAATCAATCCCATCGAAGACGATCCGACGGTTGAGATCGATCCAAGCTAGCCATGATATCGATCGGCGATGATCGATCAGACCGTTGTGATCAATCCGATCGGAGACAATCCGACATTTGCGATCAATCTAAGCCATGATCCCGATCGAAGAGGATCGATTCGACGGTTGCAATCCATCCGATCGGCGACGATCCGATGGTTGTGATCGGTCCAAGCCATGATCCCGATCGGCGATGATCGATCAGACCATTGTGATCAATCCGATCAGAGACGATCCGACGGTTGCGATCGATCGAAGCAATGATCCCGATCGGCGATCATCGATCCGACCGTTGCGATCAATCCGATCAGCGACGATCCGACGATTGCGATCTATCCAAGCCATGATCCCGATCGACGTTGATCGATCCGATGGTTGTGATCCATCCGATCGGTGATGATCCGACGGTTGCCATCGATCCAAGCCATGATCCTGATCGATGATGATCGATCGAACCGTTGCGATCCTATCCGATCGGTGATGATCAACGGTTGTGATCGATCCAAGCTATGATCTTGATCGGTGATGATCGATCCAACTATTGCGATCCATCCTATCGGCGACGATCCGATGGTTGCGATCGATCCAAGCCATGATTCCGATCGGCGATGATCGATCCGACGGTTGCTATCCATCCGATCGGCGATGATCCGACGGTTGCGATTGAACCAAGCCATGATCTCGATCGGCGATGATCGATCCAATGATTGCGATCCATCCGATCAACGATCTGACGATTGCGATCGATCCAAGCCATGATCCCGATCGGCGATGATCGATCAGACCATTGCGATCAATCCGATCGAAGATAATCCGGCGGTTGTGATCGATCCAAGCTAGCCATGTTCCAGATCGACGATGATCGATCCGACCATTGCAATCAATCCAATCGGCAACGATCCGATGGTCACGATCGATCCAAGCCATGATCCTGATCGCAGATGATCGATCGGACCATTGTGATCAATCTGATCGGCGACGATCCGATCATTGCGATGGATCGAAGCCATGATCCCGATCGGCGATGATCGATCCGACGGCTAATATCCATCTGATCGGCGACGATCTGATTGTTGCGATCGATCCAAGCCATGATCCCGATCGGGGATGATTGATCAAACCGTTGCAATCAATCCGATCGGAGACTATTCGATGGTTGTGATCGATCCAAGCTAGCCATGATCCCGATCGGCGATGATCGATCCGACGTTTGCGATCCATCCGATCGGAGGTGATCCGATGGTTGCGATCGATACAAGCCATGATTCCGATCGCCGATGATTGATAGGACCGTTGCAATCCATCCGATCGGCGACGATCCGATGGTTGCGATCGATCCAAGCCATGATCCCGATCGGCGATGATCGATCAAACGGTTGCAATCCATCCAATCGGCGATGGTCTGATGGTTGAGATCGATCCAAGCAATGATCCCGATCGGCGATAATCGATCCGACGGTTACAATCCATCAGATCGGCAACAATCCGATGGTTGCGATCGATCCAAGCCGTGATACCGATCAGCGATGATCGATCCGACCGTTGCGATTAATCTAATCGGAGACGATCCGACATTTGCGATCGATCCAAGCTAGCCATGATCCCGATCGGCGATGATCGATCCGATCGAAGATGATTCGATGGTTGTGATCGATCATAGCTAGCCATGATCCCGATGGACGATGATCGATCCGATCGGAGACGATCCGACGGTTGCGATCGATCCAAGCTAGCCATGATCCCGATCGGCGATGATCGATTCGACGATTGCGATCCATCCGATCAGTAACGATCCGATGGTTGCAATCGATCCAAGCCATGATCCTGATTGCCGATGATCGATCAGACGGTTGTGATCCATCCGATCGGCGATGATCCGACGGTTGCGATCGATCCAAGCTAGCCATGATCCCGATCGGCGTTGACGATCTTACCGTTATGATCAATAGGATCAGTGACGATCCGATGGTTGCGATCAATCCAACCAATGATCCCAATCGCCGATGATCGATTGGACCATTGTGATCAATCCGATCGGCAATGATCCGATGGTTGCGATCGATCCAAGCCATGATTTCGATCAGCGATGATTGAGCCAACGGTTGTGATCCATCCCATCGGCGATGATCCGACAGTTGCGATCGATCCAAGCCATGATCCCGATCGGCGATGATCGATCAGACCGTTGCGATCAATCCGATCTGAGATGATCGACGGTTGCGATCGATCCAAGCTAGCCATGATCCCGATTGGCGATGATCGATCCGACGGTTGCGATCCATCTGATCGATGACAATCTGACAGTTGCGATCGATCCAAGCCATGATCCCGATCGGCGATGATCGATCGGACCGTTAAAATCAATCCGATCGGAGACGATCCGACGGTTGCGATCGATCCAAGCCATGATCCCGATCAGCGATGATCGATCCGACCGTTGATCAATCCATCGTAGATGATCCGATGGTTGAGATAGATCCAAGCTAGCCATGATCCTGATCGCGATGATCGATCAGACCATTGTGATCCATCCGATCGGCGATGATCCGATGGTTACGATCGATCCAAGCCATGATCCCGATCGCCGATAATCGATCGACCATTGTGATCAATCCCATCGGTGACGATCCGACGATGGCGATCGATCCAAGCCATGATCCCGATCGGCGATGATCGATCCGACTGTTGCAATCCATCCGTTCGGCGATGATCCGATGGTTGCGATCGATCCAAGCCATGATCCTGATCGGCGATGATCGATCAGACGGTTGCATTCAAACCGATCGGAGACGATCCGACCGTTGTGATCGATCCAAGCTAGCCCTGATCCCGATCGGCGATGATCGATCCGACCGTTGTGATCAATCCGATCGGCGATGATCCGACGGTTGCGATCGATCCAAGCCATGATTTCGATCGGCGATGGTTGATTGGACCATTTGCGATCAACCAAATCGGTGACAATCCGACAGTTGCGATCAATCCCAGCCATAATCCCGATCGGCGATGATCGATTCGACGATTGCGATCGATCAAGGCCATGATCCCGATCGACGATGATCGATCCGACGGTTGCGATCCATCCGATCGTTGACGATTCGATGTTTGCGATAGATCCAAGCCATGATTCCGATCGGCGATGATCGATCAGACCGTTGCATCAATCCGATCGGCGATGAACCAATGGCTGCGATCGATCCAAGCCAAGATCCCGAACGGCAATGATCGATCCGATGGTTGCAATCCATCCGATCGACGACGATCCAATGATTGCGATCGATCCAAGCCATGATCCTGATCGGCGATGATCGATCCGACCATTGCGATCAATCCGATCGGAGACGATCCGATGGTTGCGATCGATACAAGCCATGATCCTGATCGGCGATGATCATCGGACCATTGCGATCAAGTCGATCGGTGACAATCCGATGGTTGTGATCGATCCAAGCCTTGATCTCGATCCGCAATGATCGATCCGACCATTGCGATAATCCGATCAGAGATGATCCGATGGTTGTGATCGATCCAAGCCATGATCCCGATCGACGATGATCGATTGGGCCGTGTGATCAAACCGATCGGCGACAATCCGACGGTTGTTGATCGATCCCAGCCGTGATCCCGATCGGCGATGATCGATCCGATGCTTGAAATCGATCAAAGCATGATCCCAATCGGCAATGATCGATCCGATGGTTGCGATCAATTCGATTGGCAATGATCCGACGGTCATGATCGATCCAAGCCATGATCCGATCGCCGATAATCGATTGGACCGTTGCGATCAATCCCATCGGCGACGATCCAATGATGGCGATCGATCCAAGCCATAATCCGATCGGCGATGATCGATCCGACTGTTGCAATCCATCCGTTCGGCGACAATTCGACTGTTGCGATCGATCCAAGCCATGATCCGAATCGGCGATGATCGATCAGACGGTTGCGTTCAAAACCAATCGAAGATGATCCATGGTTGCGATCGATCCAAGCTAGCCTGATCCCGATCGGCGATGATCGATCCAACCATTGCGATCAATCCGATCGGCGACGATCCGACGTTTGCGATCGATCCAAGCCATGATTCTGACGGCGATGATCGATCGGACCATTGCGATCAACCAGATCGGTGACAATCCGACGGTTGCGATCGATCCCAGCATGATCCGATCGGCGATGATCGATCCGACTGTTGCGATCGATCAAAGCCATGATCCTGATCGACGATGATCGATCCGACGGTTGCGATCCATCCGATCGGTGACGATCTGATGTTTGCGATGATCCAAGCCATGATCCGATCGGTGATGATCGATCGGACCATTGCATCAATCCGATCGGCGACGAACTGATGGCTGCGATCGATCCAAGCCAATCCCGAACGGAGATGATCGATCCGATAGTTGCAATCCATCCGATCGGCGACGATCTAATGGTTGCGATCGATCCAAGCCATGATCCTGATCGGTGATGATCGATTCGACCGTTGCGATCAATCCGATCGAAGACGATCCGATGGTTGCGATCGATACAAGCCATGATCCCGATCGGCGATGATCGATCGGACCGTTGCGATCAAGCCGATCGGCGACAATCCGACTATTGTGATCGATCCCAGCCTTAATCTCGATCCGCGATGATCGATCCGACCGTTGCGATTAATCCGATCAGAGACGATCCGATGGATGCGATCGATCCAAGCTATGATCTCGATCGGCGATGATCGATTGGGCCGTTGCGATCAAACCGATCGGCGACAATCCAATGGTTGTGATCGATCCCAGCCATGATCCTGATCGGCGATGATCGATCCGACGCTTGAAATCGATCAAAGCCATGATCCCGATTGGCGATGATCAATCCGACGGTTGCGATCCATTCAATCAGCGATGATCCAATGGTTGCGATCGATCTAAGCCATGATCCCGATCGCCGATGATCGATCGGACTGTTGCATCAATCCGATCGGTGACAATCCGACGGCAGCGATCATTCCAAGCCATGATCCCGATCGGTGATGATCGATCAGGCCGCTGCGATGAATCTGGTCGATAACGATCCGACGGTTGTGATCGATCCGATGGTTGCGATCCATCCGATCAGCGATGATCCAATGGTTGAGATCGATCAAAGCCATGATCCCGATCGGCGATGATCGATCCGATAGTTGCGATCGATCCAAGCTAGCCATGATCCCGATCGGCGATGATCGATTCGACCATTGCGATCAATCCGATTGGAGACGATCCGATGGTTGCGATCGATCGAAGCTAGCCATTATCCCGATCGGTGATGATCGATCAGACCGTTGCGATCGATCCGATCGGCAACGCTCCGATGGTTGCAATCGATCCAAGCCATGATCCCAATCGTCGATGATCGATCGGACCGTTGCAATCAATCCGATCAGAGAAGATCCAACGGTTGCGATCGATCCAAGCTAGCCATGATCCCGATCGGTGATGATCGATCAGACAGTTGCGATCAAACCGATCGGTAACGATCTGACGGCTGCGATTGATCCAAGGCATGATCCCAATCGGCGATGATCAGTCCTACGGTTGCGATCCATCCGATCGGCTACGATCTGACCATTGAGATCGATCCAAGCCATGATCCTGATCAGCGATGATCGATCCAACGATTGCGATCCATCCGATCGGCGTTGACCCGACGGTTGCAATCGATCCAAGCCACAATCTCGATTGGCGAGGATCGATCCGACGGTTGCGATCCATCCGATTAGCGGCGATCCGATGGTTGCGATCGATCCAAGCCATGGTCCCGATCGACGGTAATCGATCAGACCGTTGGGATCAATCTGATCAGAGATGATCCGATGGTTGCGATCGATCGAAGCAATGATCCCGATCGGCGATCATCGATCAGACTGTTGTGATCAATCCGATGGGCGATGATCCGACGGTTGCGATCGATCCAAGCTATGATCTCGATCGACGATGATCAATCCGACTGTTGCGATCCATCCGATCGACGATGATCCGACGGTTGCGATCGATCCAAGCCATGATTTTGATCGGCGATGATCGATCCGATGGTTGTGATCCATCCAATCGGCAATGATCCGACGATTGCGATCGATCCAAGCCATGAT
>UESW01004571.1:0-16696 GCA_900491605.1 Calamus simplicifolius | reverse complement strand
TCGGTTCGATCGCCGACGATCCAACGGTTTTGCAATCGATCCAAAGCCATGATCCCGATCGGTCACGACCGATCTCGGACCGTTATGATCAGTCCGATCGGTGACGATCCATCGATTGCGATCGATCCAGCCCTGATCCCGATCAGCCATGACCGATCTCGGACCGTTATGATCGGTTCAATCGGCGATGATCTAATGGTGCGATCGATCCAAGCCCTGATCCCGATCGGCCACGACCCAATCTCGGATCGTTGTGATCGGTCCGATCGCCGACGATCCGATAGTTGCGATCGATCCATGCCTTGATCCCGATCGGCCACGACCGATCTCAGACCATGGTGATTGGTCCATCGGCGACGATCCAACGGTTGCGATCGATCCAAGCCCTGATCTCGATCGGCCACGACCGATCTCAGACCGTTGCGATCAATCTGATCGCCGATGATCCAACGGTTGCGACCGATCCAAGCCCTATCCTGATCGGCTACGACCGATCTCGAACCGTTGTGATCGGTCCGATGGCCGATGATCCGATCGTTGCGATCGATCCAAGCCCTAATCCCGATTGGCCACGACCGATCTCGGACCGTTGCGATCGGTCTGATCGGCAACGATCCGATGGTTGCGATCGATCCAAGCCCTGATTCCGATCGGCCACGATCGATCTTGAACTATGGCGATCGGTCCGATCACTGACGATCCGACAGTGTGATCGATCCAAGCCCTAATCCCGATCGGCCACGACCGATCTCGGATCGTTGCGATCAGTCCGATAGCCAACGATCTGATGGTTGCGATCGATCCAAGCCCTAGTCCCGATCGGCCATGACCGATCTCGGACCGTTGCGATCGGTCCGATCGGCGATGATCCAATGGGTTGCGATCAATCCAAGCCATGATCTTGATCGGCCACGACCGATCTCGACCATCGGGATCGATCCGATCGGCAAGGATCGAACTCTTGCGATCGATCCAAGACCTGATCCGGATCGGCGATGATCGATCTCAGACCGTTGCGATCGGTTCGATCGGCAACAATCCGACAGTTGCGATCGATCCAAGCCGTGATCCCGATCAGCGATGATCGATCTTGGACAGTTGCGATCGATCCGATCGGCTAGGATCCGACGGTTGCGATCGATCCAAGCCATGATCTCGATCGGCGATGACCAATCTTGGACCGTTGCGATCGATCTGATCGGCGATGATCCGATGGTGCGATCGATCGATGACCTGATCCCGATCGGCGACGACCGATCTCCGACCATCGCGATCGATCCGATCGGCGATGATCCGACGGTTGCGATTGATCAAAGCAATGATCCCGATCGACGACGATCGAAATCCGACCGTTGCGATCGATCCAAGCCCTGATCCCGATCGGCGACGTCCGATCTCGGACCATTGCGATCGGTTCGATCGGCGACGAACCGACGGTTGCGATCGATCCAAGACATGATCCCGATCGGCGACGATCGATCTCGAACCATTGCGATCGATCCGATCGGCTAGGATCCGATGGTTGCGATTGATCCAAGCCATGATCCCGATCGGCGACGACCGATCTCAGACCGTTGTGATCGGTCCGATCAGAGACGATCCGACATTTGCGATCGATCCAAGCCCTGATCCCGATCGGTGACGACCGATCTCCGATCGTCGCGATCGATCCGATCGGCAACGATTCGACGATTGCGATCAATCCAAGCCCTGATCCCGATCAGCCATGACCGATCTCGGACTGTGGCGATCGGTCCGATCGCCGACGATCCGATGGTTGCGATCGATCCAAGCTTTGATCCCGATCGGCCATGATCGATCTCGGACCATTGCAATCGGTTCGATCATCGACGATCCGACTGTTGCGATCGATCCAGCCCTCATCCCGATTAGCCACGATCGATCTCGGACTGTTGCGATCGGTCCGATCGGTGATGATCCGACGGAAGCGATCGATCCAAGCCCTGATCCCGATCGACCACGACCAATCTCCGACTGTCGGGATCGATCCGATCGGCGATGATCCGACGGTTGCGATCGATCCAAGCCCTGATCCGGATTGACAACGACCGACCTCGGACCATTGCGATTGGTTCGATTGGCAACGATCCGACGGTTGCGATCGATACAAGCCGTGATCCCGATCAGAGACGATCGATCTTTGATAGTTGCGATCGGTCCGATCGGCTAGGATCGATGGTTGCGATCGATCCAAGCCATGATCCCGGTCGGCGATGACCAATCTCAGACTATTGCGATCTGTCCGATCGGCAACGATCCGATGGCTGCGATCGATCCAAGCCCTGATCCCGATCGGCCACTACCGATCTTGGACCGTGGCGATCGGTCCGATCGCCGACGATCCGATGGTTGCAATCGATCCAAGCCCTGATCCCGATCAGTCACGACTGATCTTGGACTGTTGCGATCGATCCAATCATCGACGATCCGACGGTTGCAATCGATCCAAGCCCTGATCCCGATCGGCGACGACCGATCTCTGACCGTCGTGATCGATCCGATCGGTGACGATCCGACGATTGCGATCGATCCAAGCCCTGATCCCGATCGGCGACAGCCGATCTCAGACCATTGCGATCGGTTCGATCGACAATGATCCAATGGTTGCGATCGATCCAAGCCATGATCCCGATCGGCGAGGATCGATCTCGGACAGTTACGATCGATCTAATCAGCTAGGATCCAATGGTTGTGATCGATCCAAGCCATGATTTCGATCGGCGACGACCGATCTTGGACCGTTGCGATCGGTCCGATCGGCGACGATCCGACAGTTGCGATTGATCCAAGCCCTGATCCCGATCGGCGAAGACTGATCTTCGACCGTCGCGAACAATCTGATCGGCGACGATCCGACTGTTGCGATCGATCCAAGCCCTGATCTCGATCGGCCACAACCGATCTCGGACCATGGCGATCGATCTGATTGCGACGATCCGATGGTTGCGATCGATCCAAGCCATGATCCCGATCAGCCACGACCGACCTCGACCGTTGCGATCGGCTCGATCATCGATGATCCGATGGTTGCGATTAATCCAAGCCTTGATCCTGATAGGCCACGACCGATCTTGAACCGTTGCGATCGGTTCGATCGGCGACGATCCGACTGTTGCGATCGATCTAAGCCCTGATCCCGATCAGCCACGACCGATCTCGGACAGTTGCAATCGGTCTGATCGATGACGATCCGACGGTTGTGATCGATCCAAGCCCTGATCCCGATCGGCGACAACCGATCTCCGACCATCGTGATCGGTCTGATCGGCAACGATCCGACGGTTGCGATCGATCCAAGCCCTGATCCCGATCAGCGACGATCGATCTCAAGCCGTTGCGATCGGTCCGATCGGCGATGATCCGACAATTGCGATTAGTCCAAGCCCTGATCCCAATCGGCCACGGACGATCTCGGACCATTGCGATCGATCGGCAATGATCCGACGGTTACGATCGATCCAAGCCATGATCCCGATCGGTGACGATCGATCTCGGACAGTTGCGATCGATCCGATCGGCTAGGATCCGACGTTTGCGATCGATCCAAACCATGATCCCGGTCGGCGATGACCGATCTTGGACCGTTGCGATCGGTCCGATCGGTGACGATCCAACGGTTGCGATCGATCCAAGCCCTGATCCCGATCGGCGATGACCGATCTCTGACCGTTGCGATCAATCCGATCGGCGACGATCCGATGGTTGTGATCGATCCAAGCCCTGATCCCGATCAGCCACGACAGATCTCGGACCGTGGCAATTGGTCTGATCGCCGATGATCCGATGGTTGCGATCGATCCAAGCCCTGATCCCGATCGGTCACGATCGATCTTGGACCGTTGCGATCGGTTTGATCGCCGACGATCCGATGGTTACGATCGATCCAAGCCCTGATCCTGATCGGCGATGACCAATCTCTGACCGTTGCGATCAATCCGATCGGCGATGATCCGACGGTTGCGATCGATCCAAGCCCTGATCCCGATCGGTCACGACAGATCTCGGACCGTGGCGATTGGTCCGATCGCCGATGATCCAATGGTTGCGATCGATCCAAGCCCTGATCCCGATCGGCCACGACCGATCTCGAACCGTAGCGATCGGTCCGATCGGCAACAATCCGACTGTTGCGATCGATCTAAGCCCTAATCCCGATCGGCCACGACCGATCTCGGACCGTTGCGATCGGTCCGATCGCCGACGATCTGATGGTTGCGATCGATCCAAGACATGATCCCGATCGGCCACAACCGATCTCGGACCATTGCGATCGGTCCGATCACCGACGATCCGATGGTTGCGATCGATCCAAGCCTTGATCCTGATCGACCATGACCGATCTCGGACCGTTGCGATCAGTATGATCGCCGACGATCCAATGGTTGCGATCGATCCAAGCCCTGATCCCGATCTGCGATGACCGATCTTCGACCATCGCGATCGATCCAATCAGCGATGATTTGACGGTTGCAATCGATCCAAACCCTGATCCCGATCTGCGACGATCGATCTCAAGCCATTGCGATGGGTCCGATCGGCGACGATCTGACGGTTGCGATCGATCCAAGCCCTAATCCCCATCGGCCACGACCGATCTTGGACCGTTGCGATCAGTCCGATCGGCAACGATCCGACAGTTGCGATCGATCCAAGCTCTGATCCCAATCGGCCACGATCGATCTCGGACCATTGCAATCAGTCCGATCTCCGACGATCCGATGGTTGCGATCGATCCAAGCCCTGATACCGATCGGCGACGACTGATCTTGGACAGTTGCGATCGGTCCGATCGGCGATGATCCTACGGTTGCGATCGATCCAAGCGATGATCCCAATCGGCGATGACCGATCTTCGACCATCGTGATCGATCCGATCAGTGATGATCCGATGGTTGCGATCGATCCAAGCCCTGATCCCGATCAACGACGACCGATCTCCGACCACTGATCGATCCGATCGGCGATGATCCGATGGTTGCGATCGATCCAAGCCCTGATCCAGATCGACGACTACCGATCTCGGACCGTTGCGATTGGTTCGATCGGCGACGATCCGATGGTTGTTGATCGATCCAAGCCGTGATCGTGATCGGCGATGATCGATCTTGAACCATTACGATCGATCCGATCGGCTAGGATACGACGGTTGCGATCAATCCAAGCCATGATCCCGGTTGGCGAATACCTATCTTGGACCGTTGCGATCGGTCCGATCGGCGATGATCCGACGGTTACGATCGATCCATGCCCTGATCCCGATCGGTGACGATCGATCTCCGACCATCGCGATCGATCCGATCAGCGACGATCCGAGGGTTGCGATCGATCCAAGCCCTGATCCCGATCCGCTACGACCGATCTCGGATCGTGGCGATCGGTCGGATCGCCGATGATCCTATGGTTGCGATCGATCCAAGCCCTGATCCCGATCGGCGAAGACCGATCTCGAACCATTGCGATCGGTCCGATCACCGACGATCCGACGATTGCGATCGATCCAAGCCCTGATCCCGATCGGCCACGACCGATCTTGGACCGTTGCGATCGGTCCGATCGGCGACGATCCGATGGTTGCAATCGATCCAAGCCCTGATCACGGTCGGCTATGACTGATCTTGGACCATTGCGATCGGTTCGATCACCGATGATCTGACGGTTGCGATCGATGCAAGCCCTGATCCCAATCGGCCATGACCGATCTTGGATCGTTGTGATCGGTCCGATCGGTGATGATCCGATGGTTGCGATTGATCCAAGCCCTGATCCTGACCGGCCACGACCGATCTCTGACCGTCGGGATCGATCCGATCGGCGACGATCCGACGGTTGCGATCGATCCAAGCCCTGATCTGGATTGGCGATGACTGATCTCGAACCTTTGCAATCTGTTCGATCGGCAACGATCCGATGGTTGCGATAGATTCAAGCCGTGATGCCGATCGGCGACGATCGATCTCGGACAATTGTGATCGATCCGATCGGCTAGATCCGACGGTTGCTATCAATCCAAGCCATGATCCCGGTCAGCGATGATCGATCTTGCACCATTGTGTACGGTCTGATCGGAAACGATCCAACGGTTGCGATCGATCCAAGCCCTGAACCCGATCGGCGATGATCGATTTGACCGTCGTGATCGATTCGATCGGTGATGATCTGACGGTTGCGATCGATCCAAGCCCTGATCTCGATCGGCCACGACCGATCTCGGACCGTGGTGATCGGTCCGATCACCGATGATCCGATGGTTGCGATCGATCCAAGCCCTGATCCCGATCGGCCACAACCAATCTTCGATCGTTGCGATCGGTCTGATCGCCGACGATCCGATGGTTGCGATCGATCCAAACCCTGATCCCGACCGGCCACGACCGATCTCGGACTATGGCGATCGGTCCGATCGCCAACGATTCGATGGTTGTGATCGATCCAAGCTCTGATCCCGATAGGCCACGATCGATCTTGGACCTTTGCAATCGGTCCGATCGCCGATGATCCGACGGTTGCGATCGATCCAAGCCCTCATCCCGATCAGCCACGACCGATCTCAGACTGTTGCGATCGGTCCGATCGGTGATGATCCGACGGTAGCGATTGATCCAAGCCCTGATCCCGATCGACCACGACCGATCTCTGACTATTGGGATCCATCCGATCGGCGACGATCTGACGGTTGCGATCGATCCAAGCCCTGATCCGGATTGACGATGACCGATCTCGGATCATTGCGATCAGTTCGATCGGCAATGATCCGATGGTTGCGATCAATCCAAGCCATGATCCCGATCGGGATGATCGATCTTGGATAGTTGCGATCGATCCGATCGGCTAGGATCCGACGGTTGCGATCGATCCAAGCCATGATCCCGGTCGGCGATGATAAATCTCGGACCATTGCGATCTGTCCGATCGGCGATGATCCGACGGTTGCGATCGATCCAAGCCCTGATCCTGATCGGCCAATACCAATCTTGGACCATGGCGATCGGTCCGATCGCCGACGATCCGACGGTTGCAATCGATCCAAGCCTTGATCCCGATCAGTCACGACCGATCTTGGACCGTTGCGATCGGTCCAATCGCCGACGATCCGATGGTTGCAATCGATCCAAGCCCTGATCTCGATCGGCGACGACCGATCTCCGACCGTCGCGATCGATCCGATCGGCGATGATCCGATGGTTGCGATCGATCCAAGCCCTGATCCCGATCGGCGACAACCAATCTTAGACCATTGCGATCGGTTCGATCGGCAACGATCCGACGGTTGCGATCGATCCAAGCCATGATCCCGATCGGCGAGGATCAATCTCGGACAGTTACGATCGATTTGATCGGCTAGGATCCAACGGTTGTGTTCGATCCAAGCCATGATTCCGATCGGTGATGACCGATCTCGGACCGTTGCGATTGGTCCGATCGGCGACGATCCGACGGTTGCGATCGATCCAAGCCCTAATCCCGATTGGCGAAGACCGATCTTTGACCATCACGATCGATCCGATCGGCGACGATCCGACGGTTGCGATCGATCCAAGCCCTAATCTCGATCGATCATGACCGATCTCGGAGCACGGTGATCGGTATGATCGCCGACGATCTGACGATTGGATCGATCCAAGCCCTAATCCCGATCGGCCAAGACCGACCTCGGACCATTGTGATCGGCTCGATCGCCGACGATCCGACGGTTGCGATCAATCCAAGCCTTGCTCCTGATTGGCCACGACCGATTTTGGACCGTTGCGATCGGTCCGATCGGCGACGATCCGACTGTTGCGATCGATCCAAGCCCTGATCCGGATCGGCCACGACCAATATCGGACCATTGCGATCGGTCCGATCGGCGACGATCAATTGGTTGCGATCGATCCAAGCCCTGATCCCGATTGGCCACGACCGATCTCGGACAGTTGCAATCGGTCCGATCGACGATGATCCGACGGTTGCGATCGATCCAAGCCCTGATCCCGATCGGTGACAACCGATCTCCGACCATCGCGATCTGTCCGATCGGCGATGATCCGATGGTTGTGATCGATCCAATCCCTGATCCCGATCAGCGATGATCGATCTCAAGCCATTGCGATCGGTCTGATCGGCGATGATCCGATAACTGCAATCAATCCAAGCCCTGATCCCAATCGGCCACGGACTATCTTGGACCGTTGCGATCGATCGGCAAAGATCCGATGGTTGCGATCGATCCAAGCCGTGATCCCGATCAGCGACGATTGATCTCGGACAGTTACGATCGATTTGATCGGCTAGGATCCGATGGTTGCGATCGATCCAAACCATGATCCCGGTCGGCGACGACCGATCTCGGACCATTGCAATCGGTCCGATCAGCGACGATCCGACGGTTGCGATCGATCCAAGTCCTGATCCCGATCGGCGACGACCAATCTTCGACCATTGCGATCTATCCGATCGGCGATGATCCGACGGTTGTGATCGATCCAAGCCCTGATCCCGATTTGCCACGACAGATCTCGGACCATGGCAATCTATCCGATCGCCGATGATCCGATGGTTCCGATCGATCCAAGCCCTGATCCGGATCGGCCACGACTGATCTCGGACCGTTGCGATCGGTTCGATCATCGACGATCCAATGGTTGCGATCGATCCAAGCCCTGATCCCGATCGGCCACAACCGATCTCGGACCGTAGCGATCGGTCCGATCGGCAACGATCCGACTGTTACGATCGATCCAAGCCCTGATCCCGATCGGCCATGACTAATCTCGGACCGTTGCGATCGGTCCGATCGCTGGCGATCCGATGGTTGCGATCGATCCAAGTCCTGATCCTGATCGGCCATGACCGATCTCGGACCATTGCAATCGGTCCGATCGCCGACAATCCAACGGTTGTGATTGATCCAAGCCCTGATCCTGATCAGCCATGACCGATCTTGGACCGTTGCGATCGGTCCGATCGGCGATGATCCGACGGTTGCGATTGATCCAAGCCCTGATCCTGATCTGCGACGACCGTTCTCCGACCGTCGCGATCGATCCGATTGGCGATGATCCGACGGTTGCGATCGATCCAAACCATGATCCCGATCTGCGACGATCGATCTCGAGCCGTTGCGATGGGTCCGATCGGCGACGATCCGACGGTTGCGATCGATCCAAGCCCTGATCCCAATCGGCCACGACCGATCTTAGACCGTTGCGATCGGTCTGATCGGCGACGATCCAACAGTTGCGATCGATCCAAGCTCTGATCCCGATCGGCCACGATCGATCTCGGACCATTGCGATCGGTCCGATCGCCGACGATCCGATGGTTGCGATCGATTCAAGCCCTGATACCGATTGGCGACGACTGATCTTGGACCATTGCGATCGGTCCGATCGGCGATGATATGATTGTGATCGATCCAAGCCATGATCTCGATCGACGACGACCGATCTTCGACCGTATTGATCGATCCGATCAGCGATGATCCGACGGTTGCGATCGATCCAAGCCCTGATCCCGATCGACGACGACCGATCTCCGACCACCACAATCGATCCGATCGATCCGATCAATCCAAGCCCTGATCCAAATCGGCGACTACCGATCTCGGACCGTTGCGATGGTTCGATCGGCGACGATCCGACGGTTGCGATCGATCCAAGCTGTGATCATGATGGCGATGATCGATCTCGGACCATTGCGATCGATCCGATCGGCTAGGATCCGACGGTTGCGATCGATCCAAGCCATGATCCCGGTCGGCGACTACCGATCTCGAACCGTTGCGATCGGTCCGATCGGCGACGATCTGCGATCGGCGGTGATCGATGATCGATCCACCGATCCAATCATGGCGATCGGTCTGATCGCCGATGATCCTACTGTTGCGATCGATCCAAGCCTTGATCCTGATCGGATCGATCTCGGACCATTGCGATCGGTCCGATCGGGACGATCCGATGGTTGAATCGATCCAAGCCCTGATCCCGATCGGGCCAATGACGATCTCGGACCAATTGCGATCGGCCATTCGATCGCCGATGATCCGACGGTTGCGATCGATCCAAGCCCTGATCCCGATCGGCCACGACCGATCTCGGACCGTTGCGATCGGTCCGATCGGCGATGATCCGATGGTTGCGATCGATCCAAGCCCTGATCCTGACCGGCCACGACCGATCTCCGACCGTCAGGATCGATCGATCGGCGACGATCCGATGGTTGCGATCGATCCAAGCCCTGATCCGGATCGGCGACGACCGATCTCGAACCGTTGCAATCTGTTCGATCGACAATGATCCGACTTGCGATCAATCCAAGCCGTGATCCCGATCGGCGATGATAGATTTCGAACAATTGTGATCAATCCGATCGGCTAGGATCCAACGGTTGCGATCGATCCAAGCCATGATCTCGGTCGACGACGACTGATCTCGCACCATTGTGTACGGGCGGCAACGATCCGATGGTTGCGATCGATCCAAGACCTTATCCCGATCGGCGATGACCGATCTTTGACCATCGTGATCGATTCAATCAGCGACGATCCGACGGTTGCGATCGATCCAAGCCCTGATCCCGATCGGCCATGACCGATCTCGGACCGTGGCGATCGGTCCGATCGCCGACGATCCGACGGAAGCGATCGATCCAAGCCCTGATCCTAATCGGCCACGACCGATCTCGATCGTTGCGATCGGTCTGATCGCCGATGATCCAACGGTTGCAATCGATCCAAGCCCTGATCCCGATCGGCCACGACCGATCTCGGACCTTTGCGATCGGTCCGATCGCCGATGATCCAACGGTTGCAATTGATCCAAGCCCTAATCCCGATCGGCGACGACCGATCTCGGACTGTTGCGATCAGTCCGATCGGTGACGATCCAACGATTGCGATCGATCCAAGCCCTGATCCCTATCGGCGACGACCGATCTCCGACCGTCGGGATCGATCCGATCGGCGATGATCCGATGGTTGGGATCGATCCAAGCCTGATCCCGATTGATGATGACCGATCTCCGACCGCCTTGATCGATCTGATCGGCGACGATCCGACGGTTGCGATCGATCCAAGCCCTGATCCCGATCAATGATGACCGATCTCCGACCGCCTTGATCGATCCGATCGGCGATGATCCAACGGTTGCGATCGATCCAAGCCCTGATTCGATCGGCCACGACCGATCTCGGACCGTTGCGATCGGTTCGATCGGCGACGACCAATCTCGGACCGTTGATCGGCGATCGGACGATCGACGGTTGCGATCGATCCAAGCCGTGATCCTGATCGGCGATGATCGATCTTAGACCGTTGCGATCGATCCGATCGCTATGATCCGATGGTTGCGATCGATCCAAGCCATGATCTCATTCGGCGATGATCGATCTCGGACCGTTGCGATCGGTCCGATGCGATCGGCCCTTATCCCGATCGGATCGACGATCCGACGATGATTGCGATCGATCCAAGCCCTGATCCCGATCGGCCACGACCGATCTCGGATCGTGAGATCGGTCCGATCGCCAACGATCCGACGGTTGCGATCGATCCAAGGCCTGATCCCGATCGGCCACGACCGATCTCGAACCGTTGCGTTCGGTCCGATCACCGATGATCCGACGGTTGCGATCGATCCAAGCCCTGATCCTGATCGGCCACGACCGATCTCGAACCATTGCGATCGGTCCGATCGATGAGGATTCGACGGTTGCAATCGATCCAAGCCCTGATCCCGATCGGCCACGACCGATCTCGGACCGTTGCAATCGGTCCGATCGCCAACGATCCGACTGTTACGATCGATCCAAGCCTTGATCTCGATCGGATGACCGATCTCGGACTGTTTTGATCGGTCCGATCGCCGACGATCTGACGGTTGCGATCGATCCAAGCCCTGATCCCAATCGGCCACTACCGATCTCGAACCGTTCCGATCGACGATCCGATCGACCGATGACGATCCGACGGTTGCGATCAATCCAAGCCCTGATCCCAATCGGCCACGACCGATCTCGGACCGTTGCGATCGGTCCGATCGTTGATGATCTGACGGTTGCGATCGATCCAAGCCCTGATCCCGATCGTCCACGACCGATCTCGGACCATTGCAATCGGTCCGATTGCCGACGATCCGATGGTTGCGATCGATCCAAGCCCTGATCCCGATCGGCCACGACCGATCTCAGACCGTGGTGATTGGTCCGATCAGCGATGATCCGATGGTTGTGATCGATCCAAGCCCTAATCTCGATCGACGAGGACCGATCTCGGACCAACGATCAATCCGATCGCTGACGATCCGACGGTTGCGACCGGTCCAAGCCCTGATCCCGATCGGCCACGACGATATCGGACCGTTGCAATCGGTCCCATGGCCGATGATCCGACCGTTGCGATCGATCCAAGCCCTGATCCCGATCGGCCACGACTGATCTCGGACCGTTGCTATCGGTCCGATCGGCGACGATCCAACGGTTTGCGATCGATCCAAGCCCTAATCCCGATCGGCCACGATCGATCTCGGACCGTTGCGATCGGTCCGATCGCTGATGATCCAATGGTTGCGATCGATCCAAGCCCTGATCCCGATTGGCCACGACCGATCTCAGACTGTTGCGATCGGTCCGATCGCCGACGATCCGACGGTTGCGATCGATCCAAGCCCTGATCCGATCGGTGACGACCGATCTTTGACCGTCGCGATCGATCTGATTGGCGATGATCCGACGGTTTCGATCGATCCAAGCCCTGATCCCGATCGGCCACGACCGATCTCAGACTATTGCGATCGGTCCGATCGGCGATGATCCAATGGTTGCGATCAATCCAAGCCCTGATCCCGATTGGCCACGATCGATCTCGGACCGTTGTGATAGGTCCAATCGCTGACGATCCGACTGTTGCGATCGATCCAAGCCCTGATCCCGATCGGCCACGATCGATCTTGGACCGTGGCGATCGGTCTGATCAGTGATGATCCGACGATTGCGATCAATCCAAGCCTTGATCCCGATCGGACCGATCTCGGATCATTGTGATCAGTCTGATGGCCGATGATCCGACGGTTGCGATCAATCCAAGCCCTGATCCTGATCGGCCATGACCGATCTCGGATCGTGGTGATCGGTCCGATCAGCGATGATCCGATGGTTGTGATCGATCCAAGCCCTGATCCCGATCGGCCACGATCGATCTCGGACCGTGGCGATCGGTCCGATAGGCGACGATCCGACGGTTGCGATCGATCTAAGCCATGATCCCAATCAGGATCGACGATCGATCTCGATCCCATCCGCCTTGATCGATCCGATCGGCGACGATCCGATGGTTGCGATCGATCCAAGCCCTGATCCCGATCGGCCACGACCGATCTCGGACCGTTGTGATCGGTCCAATAGCCGACACGATCCGAGGTTGCGATCGATCCAAGCCCTGATCCCGATCGGCCACGATCGATCTTGGACCTGGCGATCGGTCGATCAGCGACGATCCGACGGTTGAGATCGATCCAAGCCCTGATCTGATCCACGACCGATCTCGGACCATTGCGATCTCGATCGTCGACGATCCGACGGTTGCGATCAATCCAAGCCCAAATTCGATCGGCCATGACCGATCTCGGACCATTGCGATCGGTCCGATCGGCTGACGATCCGACCGGTTGCGATCGATCCAAGCCCTGATCCCGATCGGCCACGACCGATTCGGACCGTTGCGATCGGTCCGATGGCCGACGATCCGACAGTTGCGATCGATCCAAGCCCTTGATCCCGATGGCCACGACCGATCTCGGACCGTGGCGATCAGTCCGATCGATCCCGATCGATCCTCGGCGATGGTTGCGATCGATCCAAGCCCTGATCCTGATCGGCCACGACTGATCTTCGACCGTCGATCGATCCGATCGCCGACGATCCGATGGTTGCGATCGATCCAAGCCCTGATCCCGATCGGCCACGATCGATGGACCGCGATCGGTCCGATCGGCGACGATCCGATGGTTGCAATCGATCCAAGCCCTGATGCGATCTGATCTTTTGATCGGCAACGATCTGACGGTTGCGATCGATCCAAGCCGTGATCCCGATCGGCGATGATCGATCTCGGACAATTGCGATCGATCCGATCGGCTATGATCCGACAGTTGCGATCGATCCAAGCCCTGATCCTGATCTGCCATGACCGATCTCCGATCTCCGTCGCGATCGATCCGATCGGCGACGATCCGACGGTTGCGATCGATCCAAGCCCTGATCCGGATCGGCGATGACCGATCTCGAACCGTGGCGATCTGTCCGATCGGCGACGATCGACGGTTGCGATCGATCCAAGCCATGATCCCGATCGGCGACGATCGATCTCGGACCGTTGTGATCGATCCGATGGCGAGGATCCGACGGTTGCGATCGATCCAAGCCATGATCCCGATCGGCGATGATCGATCTCGACCGTTGCGATCGGTCCGATCGGCGACGATCCGACGGTTGCGATCGATCCAAGCCCTGATCCCGATCGGCGATGATCGATCTTCGACCGTCGCGATCGATCTGATCGGCGACGATCCGATGGTTGCGATCGATCCAAGCCCTGATCCCGATCGGCCACGACCGATCTCGGACCGTGGCGATCGATCCGATCACCGATGATCCGACGATTGCGATCGATCCAAGCCCTGATCCCGATCGGCCACGACCAATCTCGACCGTTGCGATCGGTATGATCGCGACGATCCGATGGTTGTGATCGATCCAAACCCTGATCCCGACGGCCACGACCGATCTCGGACTAGCGATCGGTCGATCGCCATTCGATGCGATTGATCCAAGCTTGATCTCATAGGCCATGATCGATCTCGGACCGCAATCGGTCCGATCGCCGATGATCCGACGGTTGCGATCGATCCAAGCCCTCATCCCGATCAGCCACGACCGATCTCAGACTGTTGCGATCGGTCCGATCGGTGATGATCCGATGGTAGCGATCGATCCAAGCCCTGATCCCGATCGACCACGACCGATCTCCGACTATTGGGATCCATCCGATCGGCGACGATCCGATGGTTGCGATCGATTCAAGCCCTGATCCGGATTGACGACGATCGATCTCGGACCGTTGCGATCAGTTCGATCAGCAATGATCTGATGGTTGCGATCGATCCAAGCCATGATCCCGATCGGAGACGATCGATCTTGGATAGTTGCGATCGATCCGATCGGCTAGGATCCGACTGTTGCGATCGATCCAAGCCATGATCGCGATCGGCGAAGATAAATCTCGGACCATTGCGATCTGTCCGATCGGCGATGATCCGACGGTTGCGATCGATCCAAGCCCTGATCCTGATCGGCCAATACCAATCTCGGACCATGGCGATCGGTCCGATCGCCAACGATCCGACGGTTGCAATCGATCCAAGCCCTGATCCCGATCAGTCACGACCGATCTTGGACCGTTGTGATCGGTCCAATCGCCGATGATCCGATGGTTGCAATCGATCCAAGCCCTGATCCTGATCGGCGATGACCGATCTCGACCGTCGCGATCGATCCGATCGGCGACGATCCGACGGTTGCGATCGATCCAAGCCCTGATCCCGATCGGCGACAACCGATCTCAGACCATTGCGATCGATCGATCGGCAATGATCCGAGAGTTGCGATCGATCCAAGCCATGATCCCGATCGGTGAGGATCAATCTCGGACAGTTACGATCGATCTGATCGGCTAGGATCCAATGGTTGCGTTTGATCCAAGCCATGATTCCGATCGGCGATGACCGATCTCGGACCGTTGCGATCGGTCCGATCGACGACGATCCGATGGTTGCGATCGATCCAAGCCCTAATCCCGATCGGCGAAGACCGATCTTCGATCGTTGCGATCGATTCGATCGGTGATGATCCAACGGTTGCGATCGATCCAAGCCCTGATCTCAATCGATCACGACCGACCTCGGAGCACGGCGATCGGTATGATCGCCGATGATCCGACGATTGGATCAATCCAAGCCCTAATCCCGATCGGCCAAGACCGACCTCGGACCATTGTGATTGGCTCGATCGCCGACGATCCGACGGTTGCGATCAATCCAAGCCTTGATCCTGATCGGCCACGACCGATTTTGGACCGTTGCGATCGGTCCGATCGGCGATGATCCGACTGTTGCGATCGATCCAAGACATGATCCGGATTGGCCACGACCAATATCGGACCATTGTGATCGGTCCGATCGGTGACGATCAATTGGTTGCGATCGATCCAAGCCCTGATCCCGATTGGCCACGACTGATCTCGGACAGTTGCAATCGGTCCGATCGGTGATGATCCGATGGTTGCGATCGATCCAAGCCCTGATCCCGATCGGTGACAACCGATCTCCGACCATCACGATCGGTCCGATCGGCGATGATCCGATGGTTGTGATCGATCCAATCCCTGATCTCGATCAACGACGATCGATCTCAAGCCGTTGCGATCGGTCTGATCGGTGACAATTCGACAACTGCGATCAATCCAAGCCCTGATCCCAATCGGCCACGGACGATCTCGGACCGTTGCGATCGATCGGCAACAATCCGATGGTTGTGATCGATCCAAGCCGTAATCCCGATCGGCGACGATTGATCTCGAACAGTTACGATCGATCCGATCGGCTAGGATCCAACGGTTGCGATCGATCCAAACCATGATCCCGA
>UESW01004570.1:1177195-1224034 GCA_900491605.1 Calamus simplicifolius | reverse complement strand
AACGATAATTACACTATGAAAAAGACTTGATGCATAGCTCTTTCGTACAGCAATTGTGCATGGGATGTGCTGATTGATCGAATACATTTATTTTATCATACATATCGAGACTTAATAAACTTTAACATATATTGCATATGGATGATATAAGCATACGATCAATTCACATATTTAATACGTATTTTTTACGTTGTATAACAAGACTTTTCCAATAACTCAGAGTACACAGAGAGGGGAGGGGGAGGTGAAGGCTAAGGAGGTCTCCTTTGGAGAAAGAAAAACAAAAAGACTCCAACGCCACAAACGTGAGCGCTCTTCTAGAAAAACAAAGACTTTCGATCCCACCCTCCAACCCCACACGGATGCCAGCCACCAACTTTAGGAAGGGAGAAGGACGGAAAATGGACTCCTCGATTAAAATCAGACTTTGGCCGTTGAAGATAATGCCACACCCCCCCCTCCTCCTACCGCTCCACACCATCACCACCAACCTCCCCTCTCTCCCTCCCTCCACCATGATCCCTCGCAAAGAATTCCAGGCCAAAAACCAGTTCACTTTCTACAATTCGATCCACAAGGTGAGCAGTGATCAGAATTCTTCAGATGGAGTTGAGTATGGAACATGGGCTGAGAGAATCAAAGGCGGGTATGGATACTTTGGCAGATCAGATGATCATAAGTTCGGCGCATGGAAACGAAAAACTCCGCTGAATCATTACGCCAACCGAGATGGTGAGGATGCATTCAGATGGCCGGCAAAAGAAGAAGGCTCTGATTCAGATGTTGCATCGCCACCCCTGTGGAAGGAGCCAGGGTCACCCATGAGTCGATCAGGCGGGGCTTCTCCCATCCATGTTCACCATCACAACCACCGCAGTAATGATAAAGATCGGATTATTTATCCCACCCCACGAGCTAAGGCCATTGCCGGATACCGGCAAGAGATGTTGGATATGGTCAGAGATATGCCGGAGACTGCTTATGAGCTCTCTTTAAGAGATATTGTGGAGTCGCCGAGGATAGCAAAGCCTGTGCCTGAAACATTAGTGGAAGGTACAGAATTGTCGAAGGATAAGACTGACAAGGAGAAGGATCAGAAGAAGAAGAAGAAGAAGTGAAAAAAGGAGGGAAAAGGATGTCAAGGAGTGAGAGCATGGACACTGGAGGTTTCCTCCTAAAGATGTTCCTTCCAAGTTCTCTACTTGGAAGGAAGAAGAGCTTTGGAAGCTCTGGTACTTGCGCAAAGGTTTCGCCGAAGCCAATGTTGGCAGAAGGGGAGAAAGGTGGGCTGGACAAGAGTACAGATCGAGATTGGTGGACAAAGAAGGCATCAGGTGAAGAGGGAGGCAGCAGCAGTAGCAGCAGCAGCTCCAGCAGCAGTGGCAGAAGCTGGTAAGCCTTTTCTAAATGAAAATTGTGTGATCAATTTTTCTTTGAGGAAAAAAAAATTGTTATCAACTTATTTTGTTTTCAGAACAGTTTAAACATAAATTTTTACTTGCAAAAGAAATAGAAATTTGATGTTTCAGAGTCCTTTGAACATATTTAACTAGTTCTCCCATAAAATAATATATGGTTAGGTAATTGAATTCTTAAGAGGAACTCAAATTTCTTCAAGTTCATTCATATCTTTTTGGAAAATTATTGTTTAAGCATAGATAATGCATAGATTTTGCATTCCCAGCATTCAACTTCGAGTATTTTCTCTCCTTTTATCCTTTTCCTTCTGATTAGGAACTCATAAATTTGTTTCTTTCTGATATATGACAGAATATATATATATATTCATTAGTGAAATAGATACAACAAAAACATCTGAGGAATTTTTTAATTATATTACAGTAATATGCAGAATGACTCAAAGCAAGATTACAGGGAGAAGAAGCTGGATAAGATAACTTAGCTAGCAGAAGCAGAGCATATAATCTACTACTCAGGATAAAATTGATTAGCCAGTCAAAAAATAATTTTATTTACCGCATAAATCATTAGCATATTCCTTTGCTGTTGCAGGAAACTGAGTGCCTGCTATTCCTTCTTCCGCAAAAGGAAAAATAAAGCCAGGGAAAACTGAGGGTGACTCTGTTCTGAAGGGAAGCCGTAAACCTATGCCTGTAACATCCCCTGTTTTGCGTCTGCGATTGTTTAATAATATGATCAGCTGAAGTTTGCCAGCATGAGCTGCATAGCGGTACCTACCTTGGGTTTTTTTGGTTTGTTGTATGAACAAAGGGTAGGTAATTAAAAAGAAGTTGATCAAGTGTTACCGTTTGGAAACACCACATTGTACTTTCCATATATCAACAGAAGATTTTGGAGGAAAACTGAAGCTATTTCTTTACCTGATGATCCCTCCAAAGTTTAATTAAGATGGAGCCTAGATTGGAATTTTGGATGGTTCACCATTTCAGCTAGAGTGGTGTTGCTCATTATGGCTGAAATGAAATAGGATGATCTTTCCAGAAAAAAGAGAGTTCAGCTAATGATGCTTCTGAATCCATCTGTTTCCTAGTCAGAGATTGGACAAAATTGGGTGCTCCAGTAGCTATCAACAAACTGCAACCTTAATGTTATAGCTAGTTAACAACTTCAGCATAGTGCTAAGACTTGGAGAGTTGCCCTTCTGCTCTTGTTCTCTTTCTTTCTTTCTTTCTTTCTTTCTTTTTTCAGTTCATTGTGTCTCTGCTACTTATTTCCACATGCTACCCTTTCTTTTTTTTCTCTCTCCCTTCTTTTAGTTATTACCTGTTCTCCTTTTCCTTTTGTACCCTTTTTCCTTCATTGTCTTAAATGAAAGTGATCAGGCTTTTGCCTCATCTTTTCCAAAAAAACAACGAAGAAGGAGAAGAAAAAAAATATTTTGTAGAATTCTTTTGGGAGCAGCGTGTTATGTTTCAAATCAATCAATAGCATCAATGTGATAATACAAGGCTAAACATTCTACAAAATATTGACATTAACATCAATATTTACATGAAATAATTCACTGGTTTATAGGAAGAATTCCTGAAAGTCTGATGGCCAGTGAATATTACTTGAGCATCTCAATAGAATTGCTAGAGATAACAAGTGTTTGATGATTGCATATCCAAAATTTTGATAGAGGATAAAACACAAAGTCCACATGTAAATGTCCAGCTCTAAGCACACATACTGCTTGTTGCCGCCGGGATCCGTCCTCGACTCGGACGCAGTCGATCTCCTGGGGCGGACCTGCACACAAGTCCTCACGCGAGAGGCGTTGGGGGTGGCCCTCCGCGGAAGACCCTCCGACGCTCAAGTCAGTGGAAGGAAATCGGCGATCAATCAGAAAACGGAGAGGTGGATCTCTCCGGGAAGTCTCTCCAAGGGCGGCCGATCGGGAGCTTCAGAGGGGAGAGCACGACGAGCAGCTGGCGAGAGTGAGAGAGAGTGAGAGTGAGCGCCTGGAGAGACTCCCCGGAGAGATCCACCTCCTCATTTTCTGATTGATCGCCGATTTCCTCCCACTGACTTGAGCGTCGGAGGGTCTTCCGTGGAGGGCCACCCCCAACGCCTCTCGCGTGAGGACTTGTGTGCAGGTCCTCCCCAGGAGATCGACTGCGTCCGAGTCGGAGGACGGATCCCGGCGGCAACAGATTGGCACTAGAGGAAGGGCCTCAAGTCCCGTTAAAACTTGAAGAAAGGAGATAAGGATCTCGATCTGAAGTAGAACCTCTCTAATGGCCAATCGAAGAAGAGCAACCTCTGAAGCCCAAGACTAGGCCGCTTCCCAGAGGCCTGATTCGGTGAGCAGTGTAGCGCCACAGCCTCCACCAATTGAAACTCTGTCGCCGCCAGCCATCCCGGTGACCCAGGACCAGTTCGCCTCACTGGTCCAGCAAGTCCAGGCCCTGACTCATCTGGTCCAGGAGCGCTTCACGGCTCCTCCCACTCCGCACCTTCATAAGGAGGCCGCGATTCCTTCTTCGCCGGCGACTTCCTCCTTCAGTCCGCGTGAAGCCGCGGACCCCCCACATCGACCCAGAGGGGACAAGCCAGTCCCGCGAGGCGGCCACGATAGGGATCCTCCCAGATCTCGGCGAGCCCGATCCCTCTCCCCAGTGTCCTCCCATCATGATTCGACGCCGTCCCTGCGATCCTCTCGCCCTTCTCCTCTAACTGCTGAAGAGGAGATCCGTCGACAGATCCAGGAGATGCGTTAGGAGCTGGACGCTGCCAAGCAGGCCCATCCGCCTCAGCCCAAAGCGGAGCAGGGCATCCCTTTCTCCAAAGGGATCATGGAGGAAGTGATTCCCTCCCATGTTAAACTACCAGCCGTCGAACCCTACCACGGCTCTTCAGACCCGGACGACCATCTCAGTAGCTTCCGGTCAATAATGATGTTCCATGGAGCATCTGACGCGATCCTCTGCCATGCCTTCCCCTCCACCTTGAGAGGATCTGCCCGAACCTGGTTCAACGCCTTGAAGCCAGGTTCCATTGATTCATTTGATGAGCTGAGCCATCTTTTTATTGGCCAGTTCGTCAGCAGCCGCCGCCACCGACGAAGATTTGACTCCCTCTCCGAAGTCAAGCATAGAGAGGGGGAGTCCTTGAGAAATTATCTTGGCCGTTTTAATAAGGCCATGTTGGAGGTGGACCACCTTAATCATGAGGTGGCTATGTCCGCCTTGGCGAGGGGAGTCTCAAAGGAAAGCGACTTCTATCTGGCGATGGAAGTCAGCTACCCCCCTAACCTCTCTGATATGATGGCCCTGGCAGACAAATACGCTAGGGTCGAAGAATCGCGGAGAGTTGCCCATGCCGAGCTGGCAAAGAAGAAGGAGCCCAAAGGTCCCGATAGGCACCGTCCCGCCCGTCGGCCGAGTCCACCTCGCCGCCAAAGAGCTCCCCCATTGCCGCCGAGGAATCGCTTCCGGAGCCCACCCAGGCGATTCGATCGCTACACTCTATTAACCATGCCCCGGGCATAGATCCTCATGGAGATAGAGCGCCAGCTCCCCCGGCCAGCTCCTCTCCGAGGGAACCCGACCCGAAGAGACCCCACCAAGTACTGCCGCTACCACCGGGAGCACGACCACGATACTGAAGAATGCTGACAGCTGAAAAATGAGATCGAGAGGCTGATCCAGCGAGAACGGCTGAATCAGTTCAGGAGAGCGCCCGAGCCAGGACAAGGAGGTGACCGCCAGCCCGAACCTCAACAACCTCCTCCTCCACCAAATCCGCCCGTGATCGGCCGCATCAACATGATTGAAGAGGCTGCGGATCGAACCCCAGGGACGATGGTGAAGGATCAGCGCCGAAGAAGGCGCGGACCGGCGAGCTCTCTTTCTCCGACGATGATCTCCAAGGGATACAGTTCCTCCATGATGACGCATTAGTTGTATCCCTCAATTTAAATAACTATGATGTAAGCCGGATCCTTGTTGACAGTGGAAGTTCGGTGAATGTTCTGTACCTCGATGTGTTTGCTAGGATGAAACTACTCATGGAAAACCTTCGAGCCGTGGATTCCATCCTAATGGGATTCACAGGCGACGTCATCATCCCGGAGGGGGTCGTCACCCTGACGGTCCGCGCTGGAACCTAGCCCCTTGTGGCCACTATCCATACGGACTTCCTAGTGACCAAACTCAGGTCCCCATACAACGCAATATTCGGCAGGCCCGGCCTAATGTCCCTCAAGGCAGTTGTCTCCATCCCACACTTATCCATGAAATTCCCCATCGAGCAGGGAGTTGGAGTTGTTCGAGGAAGTCAAGCCATGGCTCGGCAATGCTTCGTTACTAGCCTTCAGTCTAGAGTGCCAGAGGTTGACGGGCTAGATGCTCGGGAGGACTTCGCCGAACAGCGAGGAAAACCAGCAGAGGAACTGGAGGAGGTGCCGTTGGATAAGGCTCGTCCCGACTGAACCATAAAAATCGGGTCGCTGCTCAAGGGTGAACCTCGGCACAGATTGATCAGGTTTCTCCAAAGCAATGCTGACATCTTCGCCTGGTCCGCCTCTGACATGCCAGGGATCAGCCCCGAGGTTCTCGTCCATCGTCTCAACGTGGACGAGATGCACAGGCCCATGAAGCAGAAGAAGATGAGCTTCGCCCCGGAACGACAAAAGGCCGTTGAAGAAGAAGTAGACAAACTCATCAAGGCAAACTTCGTCCGGAAGGTAAATTATCCAAGCTGGCTATCAAACGTCGTTATGGTGAAGAAGTCGAACGGCAAATGGAGGATTTGCATCGACTTCACCGACCTCAACAAAGCCTGCCCGAAGGACAGCTTCCCTCTTCCCCGGATCGACCAGCTCGTGGATGCCACCTCAGGTCACCAAATGTGTCATTCATGGACGCTTATTCAGGCTACAATCAGATCCGGATGGCCCCCGAGGATGAACAAAAGACCGCCTTCATAACCGACCGAGGTACTTACTGTTACCGCGTCATGCCCTTTGGTCTTAAAAATGCAGGTGCCACCTACCAAAGGCTGGTTAACAAAGTATTCAAGGAGCAAATCGGCCGGAATATGGAGGTGTACGTGGACGATATGTTGGTCAAGAGCAAAGAAGCATTACGGCATGTCGAGGACCTCTCAGAGAGCTTTGCAACGCTACGCAAGTATGGGATGAGGCTCAACCCGACCAAATGCGCCTTCGGCATTAACTCCAGGAAGTTTCTCGGCTTCATGGTCTCCCAGCGAGGCATCGAAGCTAACCCCCAGAAGATTCAAGCTCTCCAACAAATGGCGCCCCCGGCATCTATTAAAGAGGTCCAGCGCCTAACCGGGAGGATAGCGGCTCTTAATCGCTTTGTGGCGCGGTCGGCTGAGAGATGCCTCCCCTTCTTCAAAACCCTCCGGTCGGCTAAGAACTTCCGGTGGACCCCTGAGTGCCAAAAGTCATTTCAAGATCTCAAGAAATACCTCGGCTCGCCTTCCTTCCTCTAGTGCCAATCTGTTGCGCCGGGATCCGTCGTCCGACTCGGGCGCAGTCGATCTCCTGGGGCGGACCTGCACACAAGTCCTCACGCGAGAGGCGTTGGGGGTGGCCCTCCGTGGAAGACCCTCCGACGCTCAAGTCAGTGGGAGGAAATCGGTGATCAATCAGAAAACGGAAAGGTGGATCTCTTCGGGGAGTCTCTCCAGGGGTGGCCGATCGGGAGCTCCAGAGGAGAGAGCACCGACGAGCAGCTGGCGAGAGTGGGAGAGAGTGAGAGTGAGCTCCTACCTGAGGGAATCTGGGAGTGTGATATTTATAGGTTGTCACCTAGATCTTGAGCACCTTCTAAAAGGTTCGAGGGTTGTTAGGATACGGAGATGGACCGAATCAGGCCGTTGGGATCCATATCTTGTTTGTTAAGGGATCGACAGCTAGGAGAGCTCCTTGATGGCTGGGGATCTGGTAGGTGCGTAGGTCCTAGGTAGCCGTATTAGGTTCTAGACCACTCTTTAACATCATTCTTTGCCTAAGATGCTGTTACGATGGGTCTAAGCTCTCCTGCGTCAGGTTCCGCGGGGATGAGTATCGGATCATGGATCGCTCGGAAAAACGAGCTATGGAAGCCCGGAGAAAGCCGAGCTATGGGAGCCCGGAGGAAGCCGAGTTATGGGAGCCCGAAGGAAACTGAGCTATGAGAGCCCGGGGGGAGACGAGCTATGGAAGCTCGGGAGAGCCGAGCTGTGGAAGCTCGGGGAAGCCGAGCTAGGGAAGCTCGGAAGAGCCGAGCTGTGGAAGCTCGGGGGAGCCGAGCCATGGAAGCTCGGGAAATCCGAGCTAGGGAAGCTCGGGGAAAACGAGCTGTGGAAGCTCGGGGATATCATGGCGGGCGAAGGGACGGGGTCGGTCTTAGCCTCCTTGCACGAATATTGATGCAATGACGATTTTACCCCCCAACACATGCCTTCCTGTTGCCGCCGGGATCCGTCCTCCGACTCGGGCGCAGTCGATCTCCTGGGGCGGACCTGCACACAAGTCCTCACGCGAGAGGCGTTGGGGGTGGCCCTCCGCGGAAGACCCTCCGACGCTCAAGTCAGTGGAAGAAAATCGGCGATCAATCAGAAAACGGAGAGGCGCTCACTCTCACTCTCTCCCACTCTCGCCAGCTGCTCGTCGGTGCTCTCCCCTCTGGAGCTCCCGATCGGCCGCCCCTGGAGAGACTCCCCGAAGAGATCCACCTTTCCATTTTCTGATTGATCGTCGATTTCCTCCCACTGACTTGAGCGTCGAAGGGTCTTTCGCGGAGGCCACCCCCAACGCCTCTCGCGTGAGGACTTGTGTGCAGGTCCGCCCCAGGAGATCGACTGCGTCCGAGTCGGAGGACGGATCCCGGCGGCAACACTGCTAATTACAAATTCATGCACATGATCAGATGTTCGTTGCATGCAACTGATCAACCACAATAAGGTAAACAAGGTCAATGTAATTTAGCAAACTGAAAAATAATATGTATTCAAGTTTCTCAGCACCAGTACTTGGTACTGAAAACTGCCCTGTATCTTGTGGTCTCGTTTGGCCTAAACATCTCATGATCTCAAGAGCTGCATCGAAGTGACTATGATGTCAAAAAAATAAATTGACACGCGTCTATGTAGAATATATTACGGGTAATAGGCATGGTAAACCTGCAAATGTTGGCATATATTTACGGTCACTGATGTTCATGTATACATTGGCAAACAAGCAATCCAAACATGTTGTCATGACTTTAAAATGTCACTGAATTTGCACAGAAGTACATTGAGCTCTTCGAATGATTCGGTCAAGTCTGTATGAATTGCATGACCACTAAACTGCTGTGTCATAGTTTTAACTATTCGGTCTGTAACCATAAGATCAATGCCTGTGCACTCAAACCAGCACTCATTCACCACACCTTTCCTCCTACCCAAAGTACAGAACACATACAACACCATCATGGCATGTGCAGTAAAATTCCTCAGCCAAAATAGCTTGGCAGTGGTTATAGTTTTCTACTCTGTACTCTTCCATAAGATTGCACCACCAGAAAATAGAGGATATAAATAAAATCTTGAATTTTTGCAGCTTTCAAGTTATTCAATCCTGAGTCACTCTTCCAATTCATCTGGTCTTGCATAAATTTGGGCATGCATCAAATTCCCTACTAACTTTGCATAGGGAAATGACCTCATAGACTATGTAACTTGATCGACTTATCACCCTTGGAAATAGGAGATGCAAGAGAAGGACAAAAGATCAAGAGAGGGGTAAAAAGAAAACCTCAAACTTGAAGAATTGGTTTGGGTGACTGTCCCCATTCACAAGATGGAGGTTTTTGAGATATAATATGTAAGAGCTTGTCATGCTAAAGACTAAATGATTGACAAAAAGCAGCAGTAAAAATAGATTTACATACACAACCATGATTGATGGGAGTAAAATTTTTAGTTATAGATAGATATATGATGGTCCCCTGACAAGAAACCAGAACCCAACCCCACTCCAAATTGCTTTTGTCTTGTTATGGCAGGCCAACATACATCTAGAAAGGCAAACATAGCTAACTGCTATGGGGTTCATAAATACACTCACATGGCATTTTTTCTGGGATCGATCAGGAGCAATAAATAGATGCAATTGATAACTCCCACATCATGGAATGGGCTGGAACAGGTAAGGGTTAATCCTAATTTTCCTTCCACTATGAGGGACCACTGATGTTATGCTGTCGGAGGCAAAACCAGGCAAAGGAAAAAGTTAAGGATGGGTCATAGTTTTGACATCATTCCAAAGTGGTTGAGAGAGAAATATTTTAGGAAAAATTAAATGATAGTAAAAGAAATTTAGAAGATGTGGAAGAAACTAGAAAAGGTATGGAAATAATCTTGGCTCAATTTGAGTTCCTGATAGACAGAATTGAGGATTAGTCTTAGCATTGCATGCTATCCGCAGCAATAAAGTTAGTTTATTTCAAACAAAGTCACCAAAGTTGAAATTAGGAATGCTTTATTTTTTCTAATGGACAGAACAGAAAACTTCATGCAGAGTTTAATGGGTATTGTTGGACAAATATGGGTATGGATGTTTGTAATCTAGTAAGATGACTCTTCAGAGGCTCCAGGCTCCAGAAATCCTAAAATGTATTACCATAATTTCAACAAAATGACCTCTAATGTGACAGCTAATGGCAATTAAGATTATAGTTACTAGAATAGGACCGGACGTTAACTTGGTTAAGAGACTGAGTCAATGTTAATGCAACTAGGAGATCAATGATGGAACTGTATAAATAATTAAAATTAAAAAAGCATGATTCATAATGATAAATAAAGATAAATTTTAAGTAAAATTTAACTAATTTAATAGCTTTAAAATTTTAATCTTTAAAATCAGATTATTTAAACTACAGTAAAATATGACTCATATTAATATTTGAAATTGGTCTTAAATTTAGTTTTTTAAAAAAAGAAATCCTCTATATTAGTTAGAGAAAGAAGGAGATGAGAGTGAGTCAGATTGGTTAAAAAAGGGGGGAAAAGAGGGATTTAGACACACAAAAAAAAACTCTTGAAAAAGAAACATTGCAATTTTATTGGTTAAAACGTAATTTTGAAGGCATGAAAAAATTGATCTAATTTTATCAATTTACAATAGATCATCGGGCTATTAAAGGGATCGATTGATTCATGGGTTTACTGGTCAGACCAGCTGGTCCGTCGGAATCTGATAATTATCATCAGGATTGATTTGAAATAACTATCCAAGATAGTGCACAAAGGCCCATATGATATTAAACCATTGCAGTCAAATTGCAGTGCATTGCTTTCTTTATTTCCCTTTCCCGTTCTTTCTACTAATTCATGCAAAGGTCTGTAGCAGTGCCTTTCTGAAAACATCCACGTCCAGATAAAATATAAGCAGTTCAATATGGTTTTCAGTTCTGAACAGGCTTAAGATACTGGATATAACCAACAATAAGAACAGGGGTAACAAAAGAAAAGGTTTGTTCACTTGATAAGGCCCCTTCAAACAAGGAGATAGTGGAACAGAATCTACCAGCGAAAACAAGCAGAACTTTACTCAGTTATTCATGTCGAGGCACACAATTGCATTAGATGGAAAATAGTTTATTCACAATTCACAAGACACACAATTCATCTGCAGACAGCATGTACATGTTGGACCCATGGCCACTTATTCAATTCATTAGGGTAAAAGGGAGCGCTACTCCTTTTTCTGCCAGGATTTGTTCTCTCTTTTTAAAAGAGCAGCCGTCTAGAAAAAGAGGTAAAGCAGGTAGCAGGTATTTCTCTTTTTTTTTTCTAGGAGCGTGGATTGCTAGGGGAAGAAAAGGAAGAGCTGCTGCTTGGTGCTTGACTATATAGGAGGACTTCCACTCTAGGAATCACGTGAAGGTGCTGCAGAAGAAAAACAAGAGAAGAAGAAGAGAAGGGAAGAAAATAGAGGTAACGCAGGAGACCGTATTTTGTATTTTTTGGTGACGTAATCCTTATATCCCTATTATTCTCTTGTAATTGTTTCTCAAGTCCTGGCAAGGGACTTTAGACTTGGATATTTATTATTCTATAGTGGATCTTCTTCTCTGGCTTGCCCATGATTTTTTTTTCCTTTATTTTGGAGGGATTTTCTACGTAAATCTTGGTGTTTATGTGATTGTGTGGTTTGCGTATTTTATTTATTATTCCGCTGCGTATTACGTTTGTTAGTATTTTCTCATATACAAGAGAGTTCTGAACAGCAGTGCTTTATACAATAAAAATATTATGATAAATGAAAAAAGGAAAATCATAGCTAATAACTGGGAGGACCTTCTGTCCCAAATTGCTTAGAAGGAGGCCCAAGCCTGTTAGAAAAATACTTTTGATCTTGCAAAAAAAAATTTCCTAGAAATTGCTAGAAATATATTATAAAATTTAAATATATAAATCAAATAAAAAATAAAAGATAATATGAATCAAACCAGGATCGAGGCGTGTTAGATACTGCCCTAAGGATCAGATTTTCGTCCCTTCGTGCAGGTTGTTGGCGATCTGTCCCCAAGGTACAACGACCCAGCTCGACCCGATCCTCCTACTACGAGCACGATCGTATGAAGGTGCAAACCCAATGATTACCTTCCTACTATGAGCACGATCGTATGGAGGTACAAACCCAATGATTACCTTCAGATGCCCAAGAAAAGATTAATAAAATATAGAAATAAAATGAGATAAAAAAAACTTGTAGGGCTATTTAAAATCATTCTACTCCATTTTGAACCCATAAAAGCTCCATAATGGCCTTAAAGGCATAATAGCCATTAACCCCAAATCATGTCAGAAACGGTTTACAAAATGAATTGTTTGGGCAACGTTGATGAACGTTGCCCTCGCAACGTCCGCGAGCGAAGCGCTCGCGGACATTTCCATTTTTTTATTTACACTTTTTCCAACAATCCCCCACAAAAGTTTTAAATAAAAAAATAAATATAACAAAAATCTTAGGGCATCTTATACTACATAATAGGTGAGGTGTCCTGTAGACTTGAACCTCACTTAGTGTTGATTGTATACATCTGAAGGAACCATAATGGATTAGACCTTGAACTAGGTCCTTTAACTCAGACTTCTACTAATCACTAACACAGTATGGATCAATTGGGTTTAAGCGGTCAGCGCATATTAAAGGCCTTGCGTTTAATACCTTGATTTTTCATGAGAATTCTTTAAGGTTAGCCCAAACCTTTAGCCACGGCCTAATATGACGATTCTCATATAGGTGAATCCTCCAAGGGTATTTGTGACAATACCCTGCAGATGACCTACCTCGGATCCATTAAGCGTATGACTCAACCTTATACAGATTTACTTTGTCACTTTATAAGAGCACTCATCATAGGGATGAATTTTTTTTAAATTTGTGCTCTAACACGATCATTCAATCAGCTTCGTTTCTACCACATTGAACCTCATTCATGGGATCTCCAATCACAGAGGTTGGGTATCCACTGCTGGTGACCAAATATGGGCTTAAGCCACATCCCCCTTGATGATCTAGGACTCCATTCCTAGATAACTCCTTGGTTAATTAATCTGCCAAATTCTTCTCGCAAATTCCAAAGAGATAATTTTTTTATTTTATTGTCTTATAGACTTATGACGAAGCCGTATATGGCTTGGCAATGCTTGATATTCAAGATAAAGCAGCCATACAAAAAAAATATAACTAAAAGAGATCACAACTTTCAAACTAAAACAAGATAAAACATGGTGTAATCTCTCAATGGCCACTATAACATAAAACACTTATCTGGAATAAGAAGACTTTTGAATTTACGTAAGAATATAAATATATGCTCACTTCTGAAATGGATCATCATAGCCATAACTTTTGCTTGCAAATGTCCGAAGAAAAATAAGCTTCTTACTTTGAGTGATTTTAGTCACACTTTTATACCATATCTCTGTCACAACCATATTGTTTTAACTAAAAAAATAATATAAGCTTAAAACATTCAATGAATTGTAATTTATCGGAACAAAAGGACACTGCAAAACAATTAAACTTTTGTGGTGTTCTCAACGATTTCATGAATATGAAATATCACATGCTAATATGAGAGAGTAATTCTTATAAGGAACACCTGTGTTACATTATTGTTTCATTAGGTTGAGCAAATGCAAACTTGTGAGTTACCAAACAGATATCCACACTTCACCAAAAGTGACATTCAAATTGGGAATGGCATCAAAGCAAAGCAAAGTAAAATTGCTATAGGCAATATGAGATAATATAGGGAATGGGTTCTGTCCCATCTATTGTAGTATGAAAAGAATTGTGACTCATTATATATACATATTACATACACTGATACACAGAAATATCCTACATAAAATCAATAATAACCAACAATGACAAGTGAAAATATAATGGCCATATTAAGAGTTTAATAACTTGTTCCATAGATTAAAGAGGTCATTATATTATCTCGACCTCTCATTACCTGGATCACCATTCTCATTCTATAGTTTAGTCAATTACTCAACTATTAAAAATTATGGATTATGTTTTGCAAACTACCTTCTAATGACATTGTTTAACAAGTGCCTCCACATGAAAAGTTCTCACCACTGAACACAACAAACAAGTATCCACGACTGTTACACAGTCAGTTGCTTAAAAGATTAACCATTAACAGAAATGTTTATACACGTCCCAGTTCTAGCGTCTAGGAAACAAGCTTAAAATGCTTGAATATAGATGCCTTCACGTTTAAACTTTTATTTTCTTGATTAAAGCTTGTCAATACTCTCTACATGCATGTGAAGCCAAAAAAACATATATAGATAACAATGGCAACCTACACATGAACAACAATAATATTTCATAATGTGGATATGAACAACATATAATATTGATAATTACATAAAAAGGTCATTAGCACATGTAAAAATAGTAGCATGCAAGATGCAAACTATCTGGATCATCTGATCTTTACCATCTATACATTAAAATTAAAATTAACAAGCATCTGCATACACTAGCAGAAGAAAAATAAAAGACAAAACATGTATACATAAAGAAAAATTTGATTCTTAGCTGTTAGAAAAATACTTTTGATCTTGCAAAAAATCCTTTCCTAAAAATTACTAAAAATATATTATAGAAATTTAAATATATAAATCAAGTAAAAAATAAAAGATGATATGAATCAAACCAGGATCGAGGCATGTTAGACATTGCCTTAAGGATCATATTTTCGCCCCTTCGTGTAGGTTATTGACGATCTGTCCCTAAAGTATAATGATTCGGCTTGATCCGATCCTAGCACGATCGTGTGGAGGTGCAAACCTAATGATTACCTTTCTACTACGAGAGTGGAGGTGCAAACACAATGATTACCTTTAGGTGCCCAAAAAAGATTAATAAAATATAAAAATAAACGGAGATAAAAAAATCTTGTAGGCTACTTAAAATCATTCTACTCTATTTTGAATTCTTAAGCCTATTTATAGATTCGGCGCTCCAACGGCTTAGCCCATAATGACCTTAAAGACTTAATAACCGTTAGCCTCAAATTATATTAGAAACGACATACAAAATAAATTGTTTGAATAGTTAACATTAAAGAACGTTGCCTCTCTCAACGTTCGCCCACGAGACGATGTTCTTTTTTTTATTATTTACACTTTTTTCAACAAATGAACGTTGCCCCCTCGAAACGTTTGCAAACGAGACGATGTCCCTTCTTTTTTTTTATTTACACTTTTTTCAACAAAGCCCTCCTTAAAAATTGTCTCTCCTCCTGATCCCCTCATGTAAATGTTCTGTTTGTACATACTTATCTTGTAAATATTTTATAATAAAAGCTTAGAGCGTTTCCCCCTAATTTTCGTCAAAATAAAATAAAATAAAATTGAGAAACATGAAGTCATATGGTGACATGCTAATTGCTTACGTTCTGTTCAATGCTAGAGAGGGAAGAGGACTAAAGGCAGCACTTGCATTAGAATTGCAAGCTACCGCGTGCTATTCTGGTTGCTGAATGACAAAACTGAGTGGAGAAACCATCGCCTCATTGAACTACTCACTGGGGTCTTGTGACCAAAAGAAATCCATCTGAGCAACAAACAAGAAATGGCATGGGGGCTACCAGCATAAAACACCTGTTGTTAGCCTAGATTGATCAAATTGGAGGGCTTAAATTCATCACCTACCATCATCACTAAATTGCTCAACCAACAGCCCCAGATGACCCTATGTCCTGTTTTCGCCCGTTGTTGGCCGATGCATTAACAGCAGACCGTTGAATAAGATATTGTGCCGCCACTAACGAGGATCCAAAACCACTGGAATATTAGACCAGATTAAATACTAACAAAAGAAGAACTGGTGTAATCAGCTTCGTTGCGTCTTCTAAATTAAAGAATAGTCGAGATATGTTGGGCTTTAGAGTAAACACACGGCCAATTTTGCAGCGCTACGTAAAGCAGAGCTATTGTGCGTGGGCTTTGGCGTCCATATCGACGATGGGCAGGTTGGACAACGAGCCGACCATGGCCCGGGCCTTGCAGAAGCGAACGCTGCTTCGAACTGTTCGGCCTCTCTGCTGGTGTGGATCCAACAGCTGGAATGCCGCCGCGGGGAAAGGAAGGATAGCATGAAGCCTCCATTTCCGATTCTTTGTATCTTGAACCGTCTCTATCTTGCGTGTGTATATATATATATATATATATATATATATATATATATATAACAATGGGGGAAACCCTTGCAACTTCTTTTTAATACACAGTCCGCGGCCGGCTGTCCTGCTCTTTTTCTCTACTTTGTCGCCAATTTTTTTTTTTTAACGTGAAAGAAAAGCTCTTTGTGTAAGGTGCACACATACGACGGTATATATTTAAAAATATTTTTATTCTTTTATGTATCGTAGCCACATGTGCATGATCAACCATCATGCTATAATAATTATTATAAATTTGTTAAGATATTATTATATTTTATTTTTTGTTTCAAACCCTAGTGTGACCATTGGGTTGATGTGGCAAGATTGGATGTTGTGCTGGATAGTAGAACATGCGTAGCAACCAAGTCAACAATCAGAAGAGATTAAAATATTATTCGATATATTTCTTTCATCCCATTAATTAATCACTTGCCTTCGATCAGTAGGTTCCAACACCTTCGATCAGTTGACAACCTCCATCTCCTTCTACTTCTAGCTAACAAGCCTTCACTTCCTTCTCTAGCCAGCAAACAACCTTCGCCTCCTTATACAGTCATCATTACGCCCTTACTCTCTCACTAGCATTCTTTTCCACCTTTTTTTTTGATTTTTGGATAACATCTTTCCATCGGTTCAATAACTAAGTTGGCTAGCCTCACTAGGGAGTGCCCTAGTTTTTGACTAACCCCTTCTTCTTCAACTAGCATTTGAGCCTGTAATTCCTTATTAAGTAAGCATTCTAGCACCAATTATTTCACTATCAAACACCTCAATATTTGACTAGGTACTTAGCATCGACTCAGATCAAGTAATGCTCTAATGCTACATTATTAAATCCCTTGAAATAGTTATTTAAAGTTTTGATATATGAGTTTTTTTATAATCATTAATTTAGTTAATTAATTATATAAATGTTTTCTCTAGCAAATGCCTACCATTTTTTAGGGGCAGCAGGCTAGAAAAGAAGAAAGAAAAGGGATTGCGATAAGCTAGGGAGAAAAGAAGAAAGGAAGAAAGAGCAGTGAGCTAGGATTAGAGAGAAAGAGGATTATTGGAGGCGATGGACATCAAATAAAATTAGGAGATATGGTTTGCCAGCAATGGGCTAAGGTTAAGGTTTCAATTTTAGTATTAGCAGAAAGGAGGAGTTAGTCATTTTAAAGAGGAAGAAGGGTAAGTCACCGAAAGAGATGAGGTTAGTTACCCAAATCAAATTAGCCATTTAGAATTTAGGGAAGGAGGAATTCAGTGCAATTTGCTATATAGGATATTACGTAACATCAACCCCCATCACATCGGCTTGCTTCATCAACTCAATAATTTTGCTGTCAGCATTTGTTAACGGTAAGGGTCAAACTGAAATAGAAAATGAAGTATTAGATTAGAACAGTAAAGAGACAAAAGTAAAATGCACTAAAGTACAAGGGCGAGGTGTGTATTTTTTTTATTTATTTATGTATTAATTTATTGAGCATAGATGTAGCCAAACTGCCAAAGAATATTTTTCTGCATTTATTTTTTTTTAAAAAAAAGCATTATAAAAGGTGAAATTGGATTTCTGATTCAGCTATATAAATCTAGTTTAGAAAAGCTTGAAACTTTTTTTATTTCGTCGCGAAAAGATTGGATTTCTGGTTGCTTCTCTCTCCAAAGTGGAATGCTTTTAAATACGATGCCGTCCGGAGCTCTGGTTTTTTGACAGTTTAGATTGCTCGATTCTCGAGCTTTCTTTTCTCAAAAAGAAAAATAAAAGTCTTGTTTTGCTATGTTTGAGTTCTTGGTCGAACGAGGTAGTGCAAGGAAAAACGAGAATGGGAATGTTCAGGGTTTTGTGCGTGCGTTCGGGTACTGGAATTCTTAAGTGGGGAATTCATGGATAGTTTGGTGCATCGGTAGCTTCTTTAATTAGAGATTACCAGTGAATAGGTGCCTCAAATCCTAAATTTATGCATGAATTAGATGTGAATTATGAGCTCTCGTTGAGCCCTTTCAATTGCCAGGATAAAAACAATTTCAAAACGGTGAATCAGATCTAAATTTTAAAAGTAAGAATTCACAGAAAAATAACTTTGGACCTGAGTTTGAAACTGTAATTAGCAGCAAGCTGCTATGATAACCAGACAACTATCACAGCAAGGATGAAGAGAATTAAGAAAAAGAGAGATTAGAAGAAAAACTATAGAAGAGCAATTTATTCTGTGGATTCTTGTTATGAAAATCTCAATATAATAGCGATTCACATTTCTTGTTTACAAAATTTGCCTCATTACCTTTACCCGCAAGCCCCCACCTCCCCAATTGTTCTGTTATGTGACCTTGCCTAGAAGTTCAATGTTATTTGCATTTCAGGCTATTCAGTAAACAAGAAATATGAATCGCTATAAGTTTGATGAAGAAATTTCCCTCTTGGATTCTTCTCAGATTTTGCATATGCAAGCATTGATGTTTAAAATTTCTTCACATCTAATATGGCTGATTCAACGCTGTCGGAATAAACGACAATGATAACGGTGACTGACGGAGGCTCTCTCACAACCCCCGAGACCCCTCTCGGTCTCGGGCCACATGAACGGTATTTCAACCCCCATGACCCCTCTCGGTCTCGGGCCACATGAACAGTATTTCAACCCCCGAGACCCCCTCTCGGTCTCGGGCCACATGAACGGTATCTCCATCCCCAAGACCCCCTCTCGGGCTAGGGCCACATGAACGGTATCTCCACCCCCGAGACCTCCTCTCGGTCTCGGGCCACATGAACAGTATCTCAACCCCCGAGACCCCCTCTCGGTCTCGGGCCACATGAACGGTGTCTCCACCCTCAAGACCCCCTCTCGATCTCGGGCTACATGAACAGTACTTCGACCCCCGGCGCACGACCCAGCCCGCTCTGGGCCACCTGGCATGCCCCAGCGATCCACCGCACATCTGTAGCAGGGTGCGATCATGCCTCATAATGATGTATGGTCCGTTGTATGTCTATTACTGTGCGCGACCATACCCCATTGCAGCGTGTGGTCCGCCACCTGCCCGCTACTATGTGCGGTCACATCCAGTGGTGGTGCGCACCAGATATAGCCCCAGATGCAGAACACCTGTGAGGCCGTGCTGACCAATGACGCGAGACACCTCCAGCATGTACGGTGATGGTACGGATCTGTCATTGTCAGCTTCATATTTTGTCCGTTATCGAACTAGGCTCCTGGAAGTCAGCAATCATTGGGAACAGAAGGGGGATCTTCGAACATGTATAAAGCATACGCCCATGCCGTAGGCAGGGGGACTTGAACGCTGATTTTTCTAGCTCTTTTCCACTAGTTAAGCCCTAACTGTTTAGTTCCCTTCAGCTAGATAGTTCTCATCTGTTCCCAAGTGACTGACTTGAGCGTCGAAGGATCCCCACCGGAGCTTCCGGTCTCCGGGGACTTTTCTTGCAGGAGTTCGGCGAGGAGGACGTCCGTTTCCCTGGCGCTTGAAGGAAGTAACTTGGCGTCATCAGATCGGCGCGCCAGAAAGGAGGGAGAAAGAGATAGACATCGAACCAGCAATCTGCAACTCTTCTCCCTTCAAGCTCTTGAGTCATGGTGACAACCCGTGCAAAAGGGGGCTCTGTCAGTTGCGCTGGGGGGCAACGCCAAGGAGCTGATCCACTGGCGGTTGCCCCCTCAGCTCTCCCGGCCGGCGTCCCGGCACCACCGCATCCTAAGGAGGCTGAACCTTCCGCTCCTCCGGTTTAAACCCCTGCGCCTCCTCCCCATCAGCTCCAGGAAGATCGATTCGCCGCTCTAGCCACGCAAGTCTAATCCTTGGCGGTGGCGGTCCAAGGCCTACAGTATCAACATGTGGCCCAGCGGCAGCTGGAGCCATTTCCGTCGGTCCCGAGCGTGGTGCAACCCAGCCAGCATTCTTCCCGAAGGAGGTCGCCGGTACCGGAAGCTCACCACCATCACGCCTCGCCCAAGCCTTATCACTGGGAGGCCTCCAAGAGACCCCGATCACCTTCTTGCCACGCCAGTGTTTCCCCCAGGCGGTGACGTGAGAAGGAGGTGGAGCGCCCTCGCAGACATCGCCGTCACTTCCCCCCGTCTTCAGAATCCTCGGGGGAAGGTTCCTTTGATGGCCGGATTGCCCGTCGAGCTGAGCGTCGACTCGATGAGTACAACCATCGGTTGGAGGAACTCAGCCACCGGATCACCCACCTGCCTGAGACGGATTATGACAGCCGGCCTCCGCTATCTTGCCGCATCATAGAAGAGCCCATCTCCATCCGGTTCCGCCTCCCCCAGTTGGATCCTTATGACGAGACTACAGATCCCCTGGACTACCTAGAAAGCTACAAGGTACTCATGCAGGTCCAGGGGGCCACCGATTCGCTCATGTGCATCGTCTTTCCTGCCACCCTGAAGAAGGCTGCCCGAGCATGGTACTCTCGCCTACCGCCGCGGAGTATCGATTCCTTCCGTCAATTGGAAAGAGCCTTTTTGGCCCATTTGATGCCTGCCGAAAGATTCCAAGAGTAGCTGACAACCTCTTCGCTGTCCAACAAAAGAGCGGCGAGCCTTTGCGGGATTATGTCACTCGGTTCAAGAAGGCGGCTCTAGAGGTTTAAAATCTTAAAGATTCAGTGGCCACTTTGGCCCTGAAGTGAGGGCTCCGTCCATCCCGCTTCGTGTACTCCCTGGATAAAAAGCTGCCCGGTTCTTACGCCGAACTTTTGATCCGGGCCCAGAAGTATATCCGCGCCGATGAGGCTAATTCCTCTCGGCGTGAGGCAGGTGGGAGCGCCCTCAAGAAGCCGGTCCGTCCTGAGCCTGTTGAAGTTCGACCCCGGAAACCTGAACCTCCCCGCCGACCAGACAATCGTCCCCGAGCTCCTGCATAGAGAGATGGACCCTACACTCCACTGCTCGCCCCTATATCGCACATCCTGCTCGAGATTGAGGGTGAGTCTTATCTTCAGCGCCCACCTCCGATGAACCCAAGGATCCCTCGCAACAAGAACCTCTACTGCCGATACCACCGGGACCACGGCCACGACACCGACGACTATCGCCAGCTGAAGAAGGCGATAGAGGATCTTATCCAGCGTGGCCATCTGGGGAAGTTTGTTTGGAAGAATAACCCGGACACTCCTGGCCCGTCAGCGCCTCCGCCGTCGATGATCGATAACGCTCCAACTGAGAAGATGGTGGCAATGATTTCCTGAAGGGCAGGTGGCCTGCCCAAGAGGTAGATATGGGGGAAGTTAGATCCTGTAATTCCTTTCTTTAAGGAGGACTTAGAAGGGATGGTGAATAAAAACGATGATAGCGTCGTCGTAACCATGACGATCGCTAGACATCCTGTAAAAAGAATTATGGTCGATAGCGGAAGCTCAGTGGATGTTTTGAATTATGATGCTTTTGTTCGCATGAACCTATCGCCCGACCTACTCCGGTCCATCGCCACGCCCCTGATGGGGTTCACTAGGGATTCCATGAAGGTCGAGTGGGAGGTTACTCTTCCTGTCACGGCTGGCACGACCCCACGCCAGAGCACCGTCCTCATGAATTTCCTGGTGGTACGGTTGCCCCTCGCCTATAACACAATCCTCGGAAGACCTGGGCTCAATCTTTTGGACGCTGTCATATCCACTAAACGACTCCTTGTAAGGTTCCCTACCAGGGAGGGAGTCGAGGAGATGTGGGGGGAGCAGAACCTGCTCCCACTTTGCTATCATACGGCCCCTAGTCTGCAGGAGGTGGCGCCTGCACCTGCATCGGAGATAGAGGACCCTTAGGACCTGGAGAGAAGAGGGGAGCCGACCGAGCGCCTACTTGCTTTCCCTCTCGGAGAGGACCCGACAAAGACAATCCAAATTGGAGCCCTACTCCTAGAGGAGGCCCGTGACCAGCTCCTCACTTTCCTACGGGCTAACGCAGATGTCTTCGCCTGGTCGGCATCCGACATGCCAGGCATTCCGGAGGAAGTGATCACCCACCAGCTAAACATTAGGCTGGAGTGCCGGCCCATTAGGCAGAAGAAGAGGAGTTTCGTCCATGATAGGCAAAAGGCCATGGATGAGGAGGTGTGAAAGCTGTTGGCAGCCAGTCACATCCGTGAGGTACACTACCCTGACTGGCTGGCAAATGTCGTAATGGTTCGCAAGGCCAGTGGGAGCTGGAGGATGTGCGTGGACTTCACTGATCTCAATAAAGCATGCCCCAAAGACAGCTTTCCACTGCCCCAGATTGACTAGCTAGTGGATGCCACATCTGGGCACGAAACTCTTAGCTTCATGAATGCCTTTTCGGGGTACAACCAGATCAGGATGAACCCGGCTGATGAAGAAGCCACCTCCTTTGTCACTGAAAAGGGCTCTATTGTTACAAGGTAATGTCGTTTGGGTTGAAGAATGCCGGAGCTACCTATCAGAGGTTGATGAATAAGGTCTTTGAGGACCAGATCGGACGTAACATGGAGGTATACGTGGACGATATGCTAACCAAAAGCACCAATGCTGCTGACCACGTCACCGACCTTGCAGAGACCTTCAACAACCTGCGTCGGTACAAAATGAGACTGAATCCCTGCAAGTATGCCATTGGGGTTGCGGCAGGCAAGTTCTTGGGCTTTATGGTAACCCAACGGGGGATTGAAGCTAATCCTGACAAGATCCGGGCTATCTTGGATATGAGGCCCCCAGCTAATAAGAAGGAGTTTTAAGACTCGGCCGGGTCGGGGCTGAAATAGCCACCAACCCTTTTGGGACCGAAGAATGTAGAATAAGCTAAAAAGAGAAACCAGGGTATGATTTGGAGATGGTGGCAGAGAACAACGAAGGCGTTAACGACCCTAAGGGAGTTTGGGACCAACTGTGAAGGGGTCAGGGAATAGTAATCGAGGAGGCTTGCGAAAAAAGAGGGGAGGGATAGACGGAGGCCTACCCTCAAAGAGATCTCGTAGATAGCCACTTGACCGGGTCGAGAGGAGATCATCTGGTCGTCGGGAGTTGGAAGATAAAGCCCAATCTCCCAAGGGATTGGTAACGGGCCCGGATGTTTGCTAGATCCCGGCCTGTTACCGTGGAGGCGACCCCTTCCGGGGATTCCGCCCCCACTCTCGAGGAGGCGCTGGCCCTCGCCTGGTGGCCCCTCGACGGAGCCCTACCAGCCGCCACAGGATGCCTCCCTACAGGAGCCTCCCCGACGACCCTCCGCTGGGCCAGAGGGACGGAGTCCTCCGAATCGAAGGACCACTCGAGGGGAGGAGAAGGGGAAGGGGGAGATGAAGGAGAGGCTCGAGCCTCTCCAACGAAAAACGATTCTCTGAATCATCCTCCGCAGACCAGGACTAGGAACTCATGGCGAGAAGAAGAAACAGAGGAACCTAGAAGGAGCAAAAGGCTGACCTGGGAAGGAAAGTGACGCGCGCAGGCTCTCAAGTTGCAAGGGGGATCAGGAGCAGAAGATCAAGGAAGCGCAGAGGAAGAAGATGATAGCAGGAACAGAATGGCTGCTTTCGACCCTCCGCCCGGGTTTTATTCAGTTTCAAATCGTCTCGTCGTGCCTCGTCCACCACGTGGACTCTCACAATAGGATGGACCACCTCGGAAACCGCTGAGCGCGGGATACGATTTGCTTCCGGCTAATGATGGGACGCCGCTGACGTCGCCGCTATGATGGGTAATGATGGCATGACTTTCTTCACGGATTCCGATGGATCAACCCTGCTTCGAGGACGATTGCCGCAAATCGGGTGGATAGTGTTAGCCGCCTTTTCACATCCCCACACCGCCCGCATAAAATTGTCGCAGCGCCCATAGGTACGTGTCCGAAGGCGGTTTGCGATGGGTGGGGATCAGCCACTTGGGGGGTGACACCCCTTTCGCCTTACTAGGGTGGGCCCACTCCATCTTAGGGATGAGGGGGCATCTAATATGGCTGATCCAACGCTGTCGGAATAAACGACAACGATAACGGTGACTGACAGAGGCTCTCTCACAACCCCCAAGACCCCCTCTCGGTCTTGGGGCCACATGAACGGTATTTCAACCCCCGAGACCTCCTCTTGGTCTCGGGCCATATGAACGGTGTCTCCACCCCCGAGACCCCCTCTCGGTCTCGGGCCACATGAACGGTATTTCAACCCCCGAGACCTCCTCTTGGTCTCGGGCCATATGAACGGTGTCTCCACCTCCAAGACCCCCTCTCGGTCTCGGGCCACATGAATAGTATTTCAACCCCGAGACCCCCTCTCGGTCTCGGGCCACATGAACGGTATCTCCACCCTGAGACCCCCTCTCGGTCTCGGGTCACATGAACAATATCTCAACCCCCAAGACCCCTCTCGGTCTCGGGCCACATGAACAGTATTTCAACCCCCGAGACCCTCTCTTGGTCTCGGGCCACATGAACGGTGTCTCCATCCCCGAGACCCCCTCTCGGTCTCGGGCCACATGAACAGTACTTCGACCCCCGGCGCATGACCTGGCCCGCTCTAGGCCACCTGGAATGCCCCTGCAATCCGCCGCACATCTGTAGCAGGGTGCGACCATGCCTCATAATAGCGTATGGTCCGTTGTATATCTGTCACTGTGCGCGACCATACCCCGTTGCAGCGTGCGGTCCGCCACCTGCCCGCTACTATCCGCGGTCACATCCAGTGGTGGCGCGCACCAGATATAGCCCCAGATGCAGAACACCTGTGAGGCCGTGCTGACCAATGACGCGAGACACCTTCAGCATGTACGGTGACGGTACAATCTGTCATTGTCAGCTTCATATTTGTCCGTTATCGAACTGGGCTCCTGGAAGTCAGCAATCAGCGGAACATAAGGGGGATCTTCGAATAGGTATAAAGTTACGCCCATGCCGTAGGCAGGGGGACTTGAACGCTGATTTTTCTAGCTCTTTTTCACTAGTTAAGCCCTAACTGTTTAGTTTCCTTCGACTAGACAGTTCTCATCTGTTCCCAAGTGACTGATTTGAGCATCGGAGAGTTCTCATCGGAGCTTCCGATCTCCAAAAACTTTCTTACAGGAGTCCGATGAAAAAGACATCCATTTTTTCGGTGCTCGAAAGAAGTGATTTGGCGTCATCAACATCTAATAAGTTTGGCACCTCTTGTTGCTGAGTAGCTAATGGAAGTGCAAATGAAATGTTTGCGAGCACTATGATTCAGTCTGTAATCTGGAACCATGCAACAGGATTAAAGCACTTTAGGCACTGAATTCCATGGAACAGCTAATTCTTAGCTGTACTGTAAAAGTTTTTATATTAGTCAAATTTGATGATGGTAATCAATTGTAACCCATATTGATGATTATTTTTGTGTGCGATCATTAATAGAATAGCTTTGCTGACAGATGCATTTTGATTACAGCATTTAGATTATACTTTCATGTTGAGTCATGGTAGCTCCCATCCTTCCATGACTGGAGGCTTCATCCCACTGTTCTCTTTATTCATCAGGGTAGCTGCACAAAAAAAAATTCTATACATCTTGTTGATTGCACTCGGTGTCACACATTTTGATATTGTAAGCACTGTTATTTAGGTTGAGGATCTAAACTAATTTTGATATAATTGAGCATTCCTTCAGGTGTACGGTTGTGATGTGATTTTGAAGTACAACGAATCAGCAATTATCCGGAAGTTAATGGAGCAGGCAAGGGATCGTTATCTCTATAGATCTTGTATGAGTTTCGTCCTCTGAAGCATGAAATCCCATGGAATAGAATGCTTTGGTTGAGCTCAACAAGTGAATTTGTTTGCCATCTCTCTGAAATCAGCTTGCAGTTGGTTACACATTTGGATTTGTGATCCAAGTGATGAACTTTTATTGCTTTGTCACCTGATTTCTGTAACGTTCCAAGTTCACATGTCGGTTTAATTTATTAGTGGATCAAAACCATGTAGTACTAAAAACTCAAGTAGAAAATAATTGATAACGGGTAAATTTTAGTTATAAGCACGTAATATTTTGTTTTTTCATTTGATATGAAATTATTTTGAGGTATTACAATCTATATTCTCATTACATGCCACAAGCTACTAACTAGAATGTGCATCTTAATGCTATGGCGAAATTCTACCATTGTCCCATAAATAATGTTTTTCTTATGTCTAATTTCTGTAAACTCAGATCGGCTTTGATATCATTTGTAATGCACAAACTCTACTTGCTAATCCAAATAACTTGTTAGTGGGACAAAACCACATGGTTTTAAAAACTCAAATAAAAGTTAATGGATAGCAAATAAGCTTGAGTTATAAGTACATGACACTTTTTTTTTCATCTAATAAGGAAGTATTTTAGCATCACAATCTCATCTTAATTTTTTTTTTATGAAACTAGATATTCTTTATGATATTATGAGGATTGTCACAGTCAGGTTTGAGTTACAGTGATAATATTTAGGGGAAAGAATTTATACCTAATAGCACCGTTGTATTTTCATGACTTATGAGATTGATGTTTACGGAGCAGAGTGAAGGAAGCAGATTCATGTAGCCGATCTCATATAGATGGGAAAAGGCTTAGATGAGTTGAGTTGAGTATGAGATTGATGTCCAACGTAGTAGGATTATAGCATAAAGCAATCAACATGCAGCAATGAGCATCGTTTTGGTTATCAGAGTTGGGATGCAAAGCATCTTCCAAAGTTTAGGCTTGATGTCATGCTTAATTGTGGTGCTATCAGTGAGATATTCTGGTGGATTATGTCTACATCTAAGCATTTCCATGCTAATCCATCCTCTTACAACATAAAAATTGTGCCTCGGTTGTCCCCCAATTTAGCTGGCACTCAACTGTTCGATATCAATCCTCTGCATGCAGGGAAACAACAGCTGCATTTGTCGGCAGGTTCGCCACTTTGGCAGCATCATTAATTCGACATTTCTTTATCCTGCTGCTGCTTGGATTGCATGGGACCTGTTGCCTTGATATCTAAGCATGGCTACAATTGAGAGCACCTTTTTCGAAGGGAAACAAACAGCTGGGCTATTGAGCCAGGAAGTAGTTGGGATGTTGAGACGTTGAGAATGTTCTTCCCATCGAATTACTAGATTGTCATTTCCATTACATGTCCCAAGTTGAAAATAATTCTACTGCAAAGAAAATTAGGGCACCAAGTGTGGAAAGAGAGACCGGCCAAATAATTTCAAACAAAGCACCACTATATCTTTCTAAGTTGAAATTTCCTGGGAGTTGATCACTTTATGGATTAGAATTTAGAACCATCCCTCGCCACCTACCAAACTTGAACCCCTCCTGTTCATACAAACGGTTTAGGACTAGTCTTTCGTCTTCTCTTTGTAACGCTTTTAAAACACGGCTATAATGTTGACCGTCTAACGTTCTCGTCGCTCCTTTTTGAGCATCCAGAGGCAGAGCAATGTTTTAAAGATTTGGATTGAATAATAAATCAGCTTAACGTATGAATCATGGGTCAACCACCCATCGGTTTGATGGAACCAAATAATATTATAATAATTTCTAATTTAATAATATAAAAATAATAAAATAAAATTTTAATTTTAATTTTAATTTTTATTAAATTATATAAAATAAATTTTAATAATAAAATTAAATCAAATTGATAATCAATTTTTGATTGAACGGTGGATTGACCCATCCGGTCCCGTTTTCAAAACACTGATCTAGAGCCTCCTCCTCCGGGGAAAAGAAAATTCCAAGAAGCCAACGGCGGCCAACCGCTGAAAGTTGGCCCAGCAGTTGACCGACGATTTCTACGGAGCCGCATGCTGTTTTCTTTCCCTACCGTGGGACCCATGCCCCATCCTCCGAAGCTAACAATGTCTCCTTTAATCCACAAAAGTCTTCCGACTTTTCTCAAATCGACGTTAAAAGCGCCCCACCTTCTTCCCCCGTTCAAAGCCAGTTGAAAACCAAATCTAAGAAGGCCCCAAACCCTTTCTTTCTAAACGTCAATCGAAGCTTTAACAAAACCCCCGTTGGTGAATCAAAAAAAAAACGAGGAAAAAAAAAAAAATCAGCCCAACTGCAATCAATTGCAAGCGTGCGCGTGCGCGTGCGCGAAGAGAAACTCCTCCGCATTGGCGTCCTCTCCGTCTCCGTTCCCGCGCCCCCTCCCATCCCTTCTCAGTTCATGGTTACCGCTGCCCTTCTCGAAACCTTTCGTATCGTACCGTTATAACAAGTAGAAGAACCGAAACGTTGCCAAGCCACCATGGATTCCGAATTCCAAAAGCGAGAGCTGGAAGGGAGAGGAATTTAGGAGGGTTTTGGTCTTCGATCGATGGTTGAGTGGAGGGAAGATGGGGAGTGGGATTGAGGGCGGCGTAAGTGGGAGATGGGATGCGGGAGCTCCAAGGCGGAGGAGTCCAGGGTGGTGGCCCTGTGCCGGGAGCGGAGGGACCTGATCCGGAAGGCAGCGGACCGCCGGTACGCCCTTTCCGCCGCCCACGCCGCCTACTTCCGGGCGCTCGCCGCCGTCGGGGACGCGCTGGAGAGGTTCGTCATGGAGGAGCTCGCGGTGGCGCCGTCGCCCCCTGGGTCACCGGTGCTCACCCTGCCTTCCGAAGGCAAGGGCAAAAGCAAATCCATGGCTTCGGCGTCCGGCAGGTCGTCCTCCGTGTCGCCGCTCTCCCACTCGCTCTCCGATGACGGATCCCACTTGCATCTCTCCTCCGGCTCGGAGGCCGACGCAAGCCCTGAGAAAAAACGACGCGACGGAGACGGCGGTGGCGGTGGAGGAGGAGGTGGAGGAGAGTCCTCGTCTTCTCCTCTCCGGCCGGCCTCAGTCGTTTCAAGCCCTCATTATTCTTTCATGAGGTCATCGTCGGCGATCCCCACCATGATGTACGACCCCAACACCCAAGAAGGGCAGCATTCTTCTAACAGCGGGTATGGGTACGGATATGAGCATGGGTATGGATATGGGTATCCACCGTATGGTGTCCCCATTGGATCTCCACCGCCGGGTAGAGAGAATTCTAATTATTACGACCGACCGATGAGTCCTCCAGGGTCAGCAGCAGCGGCGCCTCCGACTCCTCCGCCGCCGCCTCCTCCCGACGGCGCTGCTTGGGAATTCTTTGATCCTTTCAATACTTACGAGCAACTTTTGCCAGCGTACGGCAATGGAAGGTATGGGCTCAGATCTTATGCAAGCAGTCCTAATTCGAGCGAGGTGAGGGAGCAGGAAGGGATTCCTGATCTTGAGGATGAGACGGAGATCGAAGCCATGAAGAAGGTGAAGAAAGGGAAGAAGGTTGTGAGAGAAGATTCAGGAGAAAAGGAATCTAGCATTGGCAGCTATAAGACCGAATCAACACAAGAAATGGGAGAGAAGGATGAGAAGAATGGTAAACCTGGATCAGAGGAGAAAGAGAGTAAGAGTAGTTCGGTGTCAAACAGAGTAAGGAACAATGGGGACGACGATGGATCCAGTGGTTAGAAAAAAGGAGTGAGATTTGAGGAAGAAACATCATTCGGTACAGAAGACAGCAGGCCAAGCAGTGGGAGAGCATTGTCCACTCCGAGTGGGAAATCTCCGTCCACTCCTACCAATGGGAAACCAATGTCTCCTCCAAGCAGCGCAAATGCATTGTTTGCTCATGGTATAAGAGATGTGGTAGAGGTTGTGAAGGAAATTAACGAGCATTTCCACTCAGCTGCCAATAATGGGGAAGAGGTTTCAAGGATTCTTGAGGTAGGCAAGTTGCCATACAGAACAAGAAGTAGAATGTATAGAGGATTCTTGAGGTAGACTTCTGCGGGCTTCCCGTACGCTCTCCATATGACCTCCAAGAATTCCTCCCTTGAGGATTGCTCGCTCTTAGCAGTTTCTTCATCACCCCAGCTATCTAGGACGGACCAGCTTTCAAAAGGAAAGCTTGATCTCTCCACTCTCAACTTCAACGAAACGGACACCATGGAAGCCTTTGCAAGTCACGGAAAGGAAGAGCCTTGGGAGATAGCCTAACGCGGCCCACTCTTCCCATTTTATAGGCAAACGGATCGAGAGCAGTCATTAAAGCGGAAAGCTCCGAGATTCAAAATGCCCTGACCACTCTACCACGTGGTGGTTCAGGATAAAAGAGCGCCTTTCAGAGCGCGCCAAGCGCACCCCTCAGGTCATTATGGAAGGCAGAAGATCTTTCCACGATCTCGAATTGAGAGCCTTAAATGTGGAAAAACCGCCTGCAGATCTCTGAAATATGGACGAGCCTGGGAAATCCCCACTGAAAAAGACGTCCCTCAATGAAAGTCGGATGCTTGTCGCCCACGTAAAGCCAACTCGCCTTGAAAAAGACAAAGCGTTGGCAGAGCAATAAAAAGGCGCAGAAGCCAAGTACTCCTCAATAAAGACACGTCGATATCTCCTGCTTCGGCCCGAAGCCGAACCATCTTATATATTTTGGCATAAACCGAGACATCGCTTTTTGCTTCGATTCAAAGCCGGGATAGTCTCCTTACTTTGGAAAAAACCGAGGTGTCTCTTTTTGATTCGGTAAAAACCGAACATTCCCTTATTTCCCGGTCCAGACTGGGATAGCTACTCTCGCCCCAATGGTAATAGGACATTCCTTATGCTTCAGCAAAACCGAGCGATATACTACACTCCGACTGGAATTTATGAGTTCCCCTTACCTCGGCAAAAATGGGGACACCATACTTTAGTCTCGACAAGATCACCAGAGATCCCCCAAGGGGGTGTTTCGTTCGTAAGACTCACATGATGAGAACGGACATTTCAAAGATGGCAGCGAACACGAAAGTTGAAAAAATTCTTTTTATTCATCATAAACAGAAAAACAAAAAGAAAGGAAAAAGACACATGAGCCCTCATTGGGGCTTATCGTCTCCATCGGGCACTGTCGAGCTCTCCCTGCGCCACAAATTTAGTTCGGCGGTAAAAATAGCAATTTGTTGCTGGAGAGTCGCTACTTGCCCTTTAAGCTGACTATTGATCCGACGAAGGAGCTCGTGCTCCCTCGTGGAGACGGTCAAGTATTCTTCGACCATCTTCCGGAGTCGGTCGCGCTCCTCGAGCATCAACAACAGGTCCTCCCTGTTGACAGTTACCAGAACGCGGCTCCAATGGGGGCCCCCTCGCGGAGGGGCCTGCCCCCCGTGGCCATCATTGCCATTACCTGGCGCTCCAGTAGACCCCCCTTCATTTTTAGAAGCCATTCTACTATCCTAAATTTTGGGAGGTCAACAGGAGAAGTGATTAACGATGGCATCCTTCCATCCGTATTTAAACTGCTTCTGACGGGTATTTCGATCGCCCGAGCTATTAATTCCAATGTTACTATCGCGAAAACTCGCCACGCGTCACCACCTCGGTGGGCGCTCGCAGGAAATGAAGAGTTGCGCCCCTTCGCCGAAGAGAATCAATAAATAGCAACGAGGCGCTCGAGAGGTGCCCCCATCTTAGGATCAGACTCTCTTCGATCTGCTGGAGCTCACGTAGCTCCCTAACTTCGAGCCTCAGCCTGGACGCTTCGTCGAGGGCAGCCTGATGCAATCCCCTCGCCTTCACCAAGTTCTCGTTGGTGACGTCTAGAACTCGTTCGAGTTTATCAGACGCCTCCGCTCGCAACCGGAGCTCAGCGCTGACTCCCTCGGCCTAGACACTGGCCTCTGTTGCCAGGTTCAAACGCCAGCATAATCCCCTGGTGATCAAAGCGCTCTGTGAAACAAAACACAAGTAAGAAAGCGCTGCAAACAGGAATGGCGCTGCTTCGACTTTACTTTCCCCCAAAAGAAACCACTTCAAGAGGAAGATAAGGCAACTCAGCCGAGGTAACCGGAACCGCCATTGCAGGTGCCGTGATAATCGAGATTTGCTATGTGGCACTTCCTCGACCGTTGTCCCTAAGAAATGACGGATTCATCCCGTAAGGGCAGGGCAGTCGCGCGACATCAATTAGGGCATCATTACGCAGGCTGTCAAGTCTAGATCCCTCTATCCGGATCATGCCACCTAAGGCTATACTCCTTACGCCCGAACCTACGTTTCAAACTAGGGAGTGAGGGGCATGTGTTGAGGGATAAAATCACTATTGCATTGATAACCATGCAAGGGGTTAGGATTAGCCCTGACTCCCACTCGCTGCATAGTGCCCGCAAGAAATGAACCAACCATTATGCCTCGGTCCTAGTCCGAGCAATCCATATAGCTCGGCCTTCCCTAGCGATCCATATAGCTCGGCCTGCCCGAGCAATATCCATACCTTTGTGGAACCACGATGACCGAATGAGGATCCACACAGGCAATCATGCCTATACTGCCAGAAACGGCCTGGAGCCTATATGATCACTGAATCTCCAAGCTCCGGATAGCCCTCTCAGCCGCCGATCCTCTAACTAACAAGATACGGATCCTACCGGCCTCACAACAGCCTGATTCGAATCAGCCTCGAATCCCAACAACTTCCAGACCTCCTATGACGCGCCCAAAGAATCAGGTGATCGCCTATAAATAGGACAGTCATATATTCTCTAAGGTAAGAGAGGCATTCTTGACACATTCTCATCACCACTTTCATTTTATCTTTGCTCACCCCTTTTCGCCATTAATGCTCTACTCGGAGCCCCCAAAAGGCCACCCTAGAGGGACTCTTCAGCGAGAGCCTTCTTCCCATATTTGTTCGTTGTTGATCTCCGCTGACTTGAGCATCGAAGGGTCTTCCGCAGAGGGCCATCCCCAACGCCTCTCGCGTGAGGACTGTCTTGCAGGTCCGCCCAGGAGGGAGCCCAACCTAAAGCTCGATCGCATTCGAGTCGGAGGACGGATTCTAGCAACAACAGTATGAAACAATAATCTTGGCTCAATTTGAGTTCCTGATAGACAGAATTGAGGATTAGTCTTAGCATTGGATGATATCCGCAGCAATAAAGTTAGTTTATTTCAAACAAAGTCACCAAAGTTGAAATTAGGGATGCTTTATTTTTCTAATGGACAGAACAGAAAACTTCATGCAGAGTTTAATGGGTATTGTTGGACAGATATGGGTATGGATGTTTGTAATCTAGTAAGATGACTATTCAGAGGCTCCAGGCTCCAGAAATCCTAAAATGTATTACCATAATTTCAACAAAATGACCTCTAATGTGACAGTTAATGGCAATTAAGATTATAGTTATTAGAATAGGACCGGACGTTAACTTGGTTAAGAGACTGAGTCAATGTTAATGCAACTAGGAGATCAATGATGGAACTGTATAAATAATTAAAATTAAAAAACATGATTCATAATGATAAATAAGATAAATTTTTAAGTAAAATTTAACTAATTTAATAGCTTTAAAATTTTAATCTTTAAAATCAGATTATTTAAACTACAGTAACATATGACTCACATTAATATTTGAAATTGGTCTTAGATTTATTTTTTTTAAAAAAAAGAAATCCTCTATTTTAGTTAGAAAAAGAAGGAGATGAGAGAGTGAGTTAGATTGGTAAAAAAAAGGGGGGGAAAGAGGGATTTAGGCACACCAAAAAAAAAAACTCTTGAAAAAGAAACATTGCAATTTTATTGGTTAAAACGTAATTTTGAAGGCATGAAAAAATTGATCTAATTTTATCAATTTACAATAGATCATCGGGCCACTAAAGGGATCGGTTGATTCATGGGTTTACTGGTCAGACCAGCTGGTCCATCGGAATCTGATAATTATCATCAGGATTGATTTGAAATAACTATCTGATGACACTCATTCACCTCTCTTGGACGTCGGGAACGGAGGTGCTTCTCGAATCCTCGCTTCGCCGGGTACCTGCAAAGAAATCCCGGGACCCGAGGGGGTCTCCGGCGGGACCCTCCGATGGCCAAGTTAGTGACTGAGGTCATAGCTGAAGAAGGGCTCGAGTGAGCCCTGTTTTGTGTGGAAAAGAGAGATCTCCGAGAAGAGGAATCCCTTTCTGAGAGTTGAGATGGCAATTTTTGGGGTTATCGCGCATACCTGTTTACTGGGTGGATTCACCTTTTTATAGGGGTTAACCCTGGCATGATCACGTGGGATGGTGTGAAGTCAGAACGTCTACTGAGCCCTTGCATGAATCTGGACTGGTTGGTGGATTACGTCCCATCAGCAGCGGGGCTATTGGGCAGTGCGCTTCTGGCGTTATCGGGCGGCGCGCGTCAGAGAGGCAGTTTCTTGAGCCGCTGGGGCTGATCTGGCGGGAACTGGGGAATCTCGTCTTATCAGGGCTGAGCCGGGTCGACCCGAGATGGCTGGGGTCAATACCGCTGGCAAGGGCAGTGCCGGGGCGGGGCCGACTCGGCGGAGCTAGAGACGCCGGGGCCGAGTCGGGCCGGGGATGGCCTTGGCCAACTCGGCGGAGCTGGAGACGCCGGGGCCGAGTCGGGCCGGCCGAGGATGGCCTTGGCCGACTCGGCGGAGCTGGAGACGCCGGGGCCGAGTTGGGCCGGCCGGGGATGGCCTTGGCCGACTCGGCGGGACTGGAGACGCCGGGGCCGAGTTAGGCCAGCCTGGGATGGCCTTGGCCGACTCGGCGGGACTGGAGACGTGGAGAAAGTGTCGGGGACGACTTGCTTGGAGAAATAGGGGCCGGATAGGAAGATGCCGGGGCCACCTAGCTTGGACATGCCGGGGCCGGCTGGGAACATGCCAGGGCCGCCTGGGAGGTGCCGGGCCGCCTAGTTTGGAGACGTAGGGGCCGGCTAGGAAGTGCCGGGGCCGGCTGGGAAGTGCCGGGGCCGCCTGGCTTGGAGGTGCCGGCCTTGGAGGTGTCGGCCTTTGGGGCCATCGGTCTTGGAGCCGTCGGTCTTGGAGGTGTCGGCCTTTGGGGCCATCGGTCTTGGGGCCGTCGGCCTTTGGGGCCGTCGGTCTTGGAGGTGCCGGCCTTGGATGTGTTGGTCTTGGAGGTGTCAGCCTTGGAGCCGTCGACCTTTGGGGCCGTCGGTCTTGGAGGTGTCGGTCTTGGAGCCGTCGGCCTTTGGGCCATCGGTCTTGGAGGTGTTGGCCTTTGGGGCCGTCGGTCTTTGGAGCCGTCGGCCTTTGGGGCCGTCGGTCGTCGAGTGTCAGCCTTTGGGGCCGTCGGTCTTGGAGCCGTCGGGCTTGGAGGTGTCCAAAAATTTTTTTATTCTCCATGGGGTCAACTGGCTCCATCAAATGCCCCCCACACTCCTTGAGCTTGCGTGCCCTGTATCAGCTAAGCGAAAGGAGTGTAGAACTTCAAAAAAAATTTGGAGGCAAATTGATTACCTCACGCCCGCCACTGAAAGCAGCGTACGCTAACTTTTTGGGGGGACGCTCGTCAATTGGCCATTGAGGCAAAGATAAAGCCGATGAGGCAAAGTTGAGGCCGTCGAGAACCTTTTGAACCCCGGAGGATGACCAGAGGGTGCTTGGGCCAGGCTCAGGTGCCTTTTTCTTTAAAGAAATTGGTCTCCTTCTGCATGGTTGATCTGTCCCCCAGGAAACTCTGTTGATTGGAATCCGCATGTCTTGAGCTTGAGGGTGCCAACACGGAGCCGGTCTTGGGTGCCGATGCAGAGGCCGGTCTTTGGTGCCGACGCGGAGTCGATCTTTGGTGCCGACGCGGAGTCGGTCTTGAGGTGCCGATGCGGAGTCGGTCTTTGTTGCCGACGCGGAGTCGGTCTTTGTTGCCGACGCGGAGTCGGTCTTTGTTGGTTTTCTTGTAACGCATTCAGATACTAATGAAAGAAACTTTTTTCTCAGTGTAGTATACTTAGCTTTTTGTAGCTGTTGCCTTCGCGGGTCTTTGGTGCCGACGCGGAGTCGGTCTTTGGTGCCGATGCGGAGTCGGTCTTTGTTGCCGACGCGGAGTCGGTTTTTGTTGCCGACGCGGAGTCGGTCTTGAGGTGCCGATGCGGAGTCTGTCTTTGTTGCCGACGCGGAGTCAGTCTTTGTTGCCGATGCGGAGTCAGTCTTGAGGTACCGACGCGGAGTCGGTCTTTGTTGCGGAGTCGGTCTTTATTGCCGACGCGAAGTCGGTCTTTGTGCCTGGCCGGCCCAGGGCTTTTTGACGCCAAAGCGAGGTTGGCCTTGGATGTTGATGCAAGGTAGGTCTTCCCTGCATGACATTTTTAAGTATTAATGAAAGAAAACCGTCTTAAGTGCGGTGTACTTAGCTTTTGTAGCGAGCGGATCACTAGCCCGCTGGTGCAGCTATCGTGGGCGACGTGAGAGGCTTGGGGTGCCGCTGAGTGGCCTCCGAGCGTTGCTTCTGCAGTTCATGAACTGCTACTTTCAAAGCTTGATCTTGCTGGGGCCGTGGTCGGGGGACCGCGGCCACTTGGGGGGCTCGTAGCGAGGCTTCCTAGGGGAAGCCGGGCGTCGGCCGGTCTCGCGCCGACCAGCCTCCCGCCGAGGGGAACCTTCCCTCGCCGACTGCTGACTGACGGGGGGAGCGGTTTGGTGCTGAGTGGCCACGGACTGTTGCTGGAGCCCATGGATCATGGTGGTGAGGGCTTGGACCTGCTGGGAGAGGGTCGCCTGATGCTCCGCTGTTTGGACAGCGGCGTCCGGCGGCGGGCAGGTGACCGAAAGGTCAGCAGCAGGGGGATTGGCCTCCTGCTGTCTAGTCGGTGGGGGAAACCCCGCTGGGCAGCTGACGGAGGCATCCTGAGCTCACGTCACCACCATGGCTTCTTGAAGAGAAGAGGGGGAGGGAGATGTAGCTCAGGGAGAACGTTCTCTGCCTTTTCTTATCCCCCTTCCTGGCGCGCCAATCTGATGACGCTCAATCACCTCTCCTGGACGTCGGGAACGGAGGTGCTTCTCAAATCCTCGCTTCGCCGGAATGCCTGCAAAGAAGTCCCGGGACCGGAGGGGGTCTTCGGCGGGACCCTTCGACGGCCAAGTTAGTGACCGAGGTCACAGCTAAAGAAGGGCTCGAGTGAGTCCTGTTTGTGTGGAAAAGAGGGATCTTCGAGAGGAGGAATCCCTTTCTAAGAGTTGAGATGGCGATTGTTGGGGGTTATCGCGCATACCTGTTTACTGGGTGGATTCACCTTTTTATAGGGGTTGACCCTGGCATGATCACATGGGATGGCGTAAAGTCAGAACATCTGCTGAGCCCTTGCGTGAATCTGGGCTGGTTGGTGGGTTACGTCCAATCAGCAGCGGGGTTGTTGGGCGGCGCGCGTCTGGCATTGTCGGGCGGCGCGCGTAAGAGAGGCAGTTTCTTGAGCCGCTGGGGCTGATCTGGCGGGAACTGGGGAATCCCGTCTTATCAGGGCCGAGCCGGGTCGACCCGAGATGGCTGGGGCCAATCCCGCTGGCAAGGGCAGTGCCGAGGCGGGCCGACTCGGCGGAGCTGGAGACGTCGGGGCCGAGTCGGGCCAGCCGGGGATGGCCTTGGCCGACTCGGTGGAGCTGGAGACGCCGGGGCCGAGTCGGGCCGGCCGTGATGGCCTTGTCAACTCGGCGGAGCTGGAGATGCCGAGGTCGAGTCGGGCCGGCCGGCGATGGCCTTGGCCGACTCGGTGGAACTGGAGCCGCCAGGGCCGAGTCGGGTCAGCCAGGGATAGCCTTGGCCGACTCGGCGGAGCTGGAGACGCCGAGGCCGAGTCGGGCTGGCCTAGGATGGCCTTGGCCGACTCGGCTGGACTGGAGATGCCGGGGCCGAGTCGGGCCGGCCTGGGATGGCCTTGGCCAACTCGGCGGGATTGGAGACATGGAGAAAGTGTCGGGGCCGACTTGCTTGGAGAAGTAGGGGCCGGATAGGAAGATGTCGGGGCCGCCTAGCTTGGACACGCCGGGGCCGGCTGGGAACATGCTGGTGCCGCCTGGGAGGTGCCGGGCCGCCTAGCTTGGAGACGTAGGGGCCGGCTGGGAAGTGTCGGGGCCGGCTGGGAAGTGTCGGGGCCGCCTGGCTTGGAGGTGCCGGCCTTGGAGGTGTCGGCCTTTGGGGCCGTCGGTCTTGGAGCCGTCGGTCTTGGAGGTGTCGGCCTTTGGGGCCGTCGGTCTTGGAGCCGTCGGCCTTTGGGGCCGTCGGTCTTGGAGGTGCCGGCCTTGGATGTACCGGTCTTGGAGGTGTCGGCCTTGGAGCCGTCGGCCTTTGGGGCCGTCGGTCTTGGAGGTGTCGGTCTTGAAGCCATCGGTCTTGGAGCCGTCGGCCTTTGGGGCCATCGGTCTTGAAGGTGTCGGCCTTTGGGGCCGTCAGTCTTTGGAGCCGTCGGCCTTTGGGGCCATTGGTCGTCGGGTGTCGGCCTTTGGGACCGTCGGTCTTGGAGCCGTCGGCCTTTGGAGCCGTCGATCTTGGAGGTGTCCAAAAAATTTTTTATTCTCCATGAAGTCAACTGGCTCCATCACTATCCAAGATAGTGCACAAAGGCCCATATGATATTAAACCAGTGCAGTCAAATTGCAGTGCATTGCTTTCTTTATTTCCCTTTCCCGTTCTTTCTACTAATTCATGCAGAAGGTCTGTAGCACTGCCTTTCTGAAAACATCCACGTCCAGATAAAATATAAGCAGTTCAATATGGTTTTCAGTTCTGAACAGGCTTAAGATACTGGATATAACCAACAATAAGAACAGGGGTAACAAAAGAAAAGGTTTGTTCACTTGATAAGGCCACTTCAAACAAGGAGATAGTGAAACAGAATCTACCAGCGAAAACAAGCAGAACTTTACTCAGTTATTCATGTCAAGGCACACAATTGCATTAGATGGAAAATAGTTTATTCACAATTCACAAGACACACAATTCATCTGCAGACAGCATGTACATGTTGGGCCCACGGCCACTTATTCAGTTCATTAGGGCAAAAGGGAGCACTATCCCTTTTTCTATCTCTCTCTTTTAAAAGAACAGCCATCTAGAAAAAGAGGTAAAGCAGGTAGCGGATATTTCTCTTTTTTTTTCTAGAAGCTTGGATTGCTAGGAGAAGAGAAGGAAGAGTTGCTACTTGGTGCTTGACTATGTAGGAGGACTTCCACTCCAGGAATCATATGAAGGTGCTGCAGAAGAAAAACAAGGGAAGAAGAAGAGAAGGGAAGAAAATAGAAATAACGCAGGAGACCGTATTTCGTATTTTTCGGTGACGTAATCCTTATATCCCTATTATTCTCTTGTAATTGTTTCTCAAGTCCTGGCAAGGAACTTTGAGACTTGGATATTTATTATTCTACAGTGGATCTTCTTCTCTGACTTGCCCGTAATTTTTTTCCTTTATCTTGAAGGGATTTTCTACGTAAATCTTGGTGTTTCTGTGATTGTGTGGTTTGCATATTTTATTTATTATTTCACTGTATATTACTGTCTACTAGTATTTCCTCATATACAAGAGAGTTCTGAACAGCAGTGCTTTATACAATAAAAATATTATGATAAATGACAAAAGGAAAATCATAGCTAATAACTGGGAGGACCTTCTGTCCCAAATTGCTTAGAAGGAGGCCCAAGCCTGTTAGAAAAATACTTTTGATCTTGTAAAAAAAATTTCCTAGAAATTGCTAGAAATATATTATAAAAATTTAAATATATAAATTAAATAAAAAATAAAAGATGATATAAATCAAACCAGGATTGAGGCGTGTTAGACACTGCCCTAAGGATCAGATTTTCACCTCTCGTGCAGGTTATTGGCGATCTGTTCCCAAGGTACAACGACCCAGCTCGACCCGATCCTCCTACTATGAGCACGATCGTGTGGAGGTACAAACCCAATGATTACCACCTTCCTACTATGAGTACAATCGTGTGGAGGTGCAAATCCAATGATTACCTTCAGATGCCCAAGAAAAGATTAATAAATATAGAAATAAAATAAGATAAAAAAAAAACCTGTAAGGCTACTTAAAATCATTCTACTCCATTTTGAATCCTTGAGCCTATTTATAGGCTCGGCCCATAAAAGCTCCATGGCCTTAAAGGCATAATAACCATTAGCCCCAAATCATGTCAGAAATGGTTTACAAAATAAATTGTTTGGGCCGTTTCTGAACATTGATGAACGTTGCCCTCGTGGACATTTCCATTTTTTTATTTACACTTTTTCTAACAATCCCCACAAAAGTTTTAAATAAAAAAAATATAATATAATAAAAATCTTAGGGCATCTTATACTACACAATAGGTGAGGTGTCCTATGGACTTGAACCTCACTTAGTGTTGATTGTATACATCTGAAGGAATCATATTGGATTAGACCTTGAACTAGGTCCTTTAACTTAGACTTCTACTAATCACTAACACAGTATGGATCAATTGGGTTTAAGCGGTCAGCGCATATTAAAGGCCTTGCGTTTAATACCTTGATTTTTCATGAGAATTCTTTAAGGTTAGCCCAAACCTTTAGCCACGGCCTAATACGACGATTCTCATATATGTGAATCCTCCAAGGGTATTTGTGACAATACCCTGCAGATAACCTACCTCGGATCCATTAAGCGTATGACTCAACCTTACACAGATTTACTTTGTCACTTTATAAGAGCACTCATCATAGGGATGGAAATTTTTTTAAAATTTGTGCTCTAACACGATCATTCAATCAGCTTCGTTTCTACCACATTGAACCTCATTCATGGGATCTCCAATCACAGAGGTTGGGTATCCACTGCTGGTGACCAAATAATGGGCTTAAGCCACATCCCCCTCGATGAATCTAGGACTCCATTCCTAGATAACTCCTTGGTTAATTAATCTGCTAAATTCTTCTCGGCAAATTCCAAAGAGATAATTTTTTTATTTTATTGTCTTATAGACTTATGACGAAGCCGTATATGGCTTGGCAATGCTTGATATTCAAGATAAAGCCATACAAAAAAAATATATAACTAAAGAGATCACAACTTTCAAACTAAAACAAGATAAAACATGGTGTAATCTCTCAATGGCCACTATAACAGAAAACACTTATCTGGAATAAGAAGACTTTTGAATTTACGTAAGAATATAAATATATGCTCGCTTCTGAAATGGATCATCATAGCCATAACTTTGCTTGCAAATGTCCGAAGATAAAATAAGCTTCTTACTTTGAGTGATTTTAGTCACACTTTTATACCATATCTCTGTCACAACCATATTGTTTTAACTAATAATAAAATATAAGCTTAAAACATTCAATGAATTATAATTTATCGGAACAAAAGGACACTGCAAAACAATTAAACTTTTGTGGTGTTCTCAATGGTTTCATGAATATGAAATATCACGTGCTAATATGAGAGAGTAATTCTTATAAGGAACACCTGTGTTACATTATTGTTTCATTAGGTTGAGCAAATGCAAACTTGTGAGTTACCAAACAGATATCCACACTTCACCAAAAGTGACATTCAAATTGGGAATGACATCAAAACAAAGCAAAGCAAAATTGCTATAGGCAATATGAGATAATATAGGGAATGGGTTCTGTCCCATCTATTGTAGTATGAAAAGAATTGTGACTCATTATATATACATATTACATACACTGATACACAGAAATATCCTACATAAAATCAATAATAACCAACAATGACAAGTGAAAATATAATTGTCATATTAAGAGTTTAATAACTTGTTCCATAGATTAAAGAGGTCATTATATTATCTCGACCTCTCATTACCTGGATCACCATTCTCATTCTATAGTTTAGTCAATTACTCAACTATTAAAAATTATGGATTATGTTTGCAAACTACCTTTCAATGACATTGTTTAACAAGTGCCTCCACATGAAAAGTTCTCACCACTGAACACAACAAACAAGTGTCCACGACTGTTGCGTACAGTCAGTTGCTTAAAAGATTAACCATTAACAGAAATGTTTATACACGTCCCAGTTCTAGCGTCTAGGAAACAAGCTTAAAATGCTTGAATATAGATGCCTTCACGTTTAAACTTTGTTTTCTTGATTAAAGCATGTCAATACTCTCTACATGCATGTGAAGCCAAAGAAACATATATAGATAACAATGGCAACCTACACATGAACAAAAATAATATTTCATAATGTGGATATGAACAACACATAATATTGATAATTACATAAAAAGGTCATTAGCACATGTAAAAATAGTAGCATGCAAGATGTAAACTATCTGGATCATCTGATCTTTACCATTTATACATTAAAATCAAAATTAACAAGCATCTACATACACTAGTAGAAGAAAACAAAAGACAAAACATGTATACATAAAGAAAATCTGATCCTTAGCTGTTAGAAAAATACTTTTGATCTTGCAAAAAATTCTTTCCTAAAAATTGCTAAAAATATATTATAGAAATTTAAATATATAAATCAAGTAAAAAATAAAAGATAATATGAATCAAACCAGGATCGAGGCATGTTAGACATTACCCTAAGGATCATATTTTCGCCCCTTCGTGCAGGTTATTGACGATCTGTCCTTAAGGTACAATGATTCGGCTCGATCCGATCCTAACACGATCGTGTGGAGGTGCAAACCTAATGATTACCTTCCTACTACGAGAATGGAGGTACAAACCCATGATTACCTTTAGATGCCCAAGAAAAGATTAATAAAATATAAAATAAACTGAGATAAAAAAATCTTGTAGGCTACTTAAAATCATTTTACTCTATTTTGAATTCTTAAGCCTATTTAGATTCGACGCTCCAACGGTTTAGCCCATAATAATCTTAAAGACCTAATAACCATTAGTCTCAAATTATATCAAAATGGCATACAAAATAAATTGTTTGAATAGTTAACATGAATGAACGTTGCCTCTCTCAACGTTCGCCCACGAGACGACGTTCTTTTTTTTATTATTTACACTTTTTCAACAAATGAACGTTGCCCCCCTCGAAACGTTTGCGAACGAGACGATGTCCCTTTTTTTTTTTATTTACACTTTTTTCAACAAAGCCCTCCTTAAAATTGTCTCTCCTCATGATCCCCTCATGTAAATGTTCCGTTTGTACATACTTATCTTGTAAATATTTTATAATAAAAGCTTAGAGGGTTTTCCCCTAATTTTCGTCAAAATAAAATAAAATAAAATTGAGAAACATGAAGTCATATGGTGACATGCTAATTGCTTACGTTATGTTCAATGCTAGAGAGGGAAGAGGACTAAAGGCAGCACTTGCATCAGAATTGCAAGCTACCGCGTGCTATTCTGGTTGCTGAACGACAAAACTGAGTGGAGAAACCATCGCCTCATTGAACTACTCACTGGGGTCTTGTGACCAAAAGGAATCCATCTGAGCAACAAACAAGAAATGGCATGGGGGCTACCAGCATAAAACACCTGTTGTTAGCCTAGATTGATCAAATTGGAGGGCTTAAATTCATCACCTACCATCATCACTAAATTGCTCAACAACAGCCCCCAGATGACCCTATGTCCTGTTTTCGCCCGTTGTTGGCCGATGCATTAACAGCAGACCGTTGAATAAGATATTGTGCCGCCACTAACGAGGATCCAAAACCACTGGAATATTAGACCAGATTAATACTAACAAAAGAAGAACTGGTGTAATCAGCTTCGTTGCGTCTTCTAAACTAAAGAATAGTCGAGATATGTTGGGCTTTAGCGTAAACACACGGCCAATTTTGCAGCGCTACGTAAAGCCTGCCGAGCTATTGTGCGTGGGCTTTGGCGTCCATCTCGACGATGGGCAGGTTGGACAACGAGCCGACCATGGCCCGGGCCTCACAGAAGCGAACGCTGCTTCGAACTGTTCGGCCTCTCTGCTGGTGTGGATCCAAAAGCTGGAATGCCGCCGCGGGGAAAGGAAGGATAGCAAGCCTCCATTTCCGATTCTTTGTATCTTGAAACCGTCTCTATCTTGCGATATATATATATATATATATATTTATTTCTTTTTCTTTTGGAAACAATGGGGAAAACCCTTGCGGCTTCTTTTTAATACACAGTCGGCGGCCGGCTGCCCTGCTCTCTTTCTCTACTTTCCCGTCAATTTTTTTTTAACGCGAAAGAAAAGCTCTTTGTGTAAGGTTCACGCATACGACGGTATATATTTAAAAATATTTTTATTCTTTTATGTATCGTAGCAATACGTGCATGATCAACCTTCATGCTTTAATAATTATTATATTTTTTAAGATATTATTATATTTTATTTTTTGTTTCAAACCCTAGTATGATCATTGGATTGATGTGGCAAGATTGGATGTTGTGCTGGATGCAATCAGAAGAGATTAAAATATTATTCGATCTATTTCTTTCATCCCATTAATTAATCACTTGCCTTCGATCAGTAGGTTCCAACACCTTCGATCAGCTGACAACCTCCGTCTCCTTCTACTTCTAGCTAACAAACCTTCACTTCCTTCTCTAGCCAGCAAACAACCTTCGCCTCCTTATACGGTCATCATTACGCTCTTACTCTCCTACTAGCACTCTTTTCCACCTTTTTCTTTGATCTTTGGATAACATCTTCCCCTCGGTTCAATTAACTAAGTTGGCTAGCCTCACTAGTGAGTGCCCTGGTTTTTGACTAGCCCCTTCTTCTTCAACTAGCATTTGAGCCTCTAATTCCTTATTAAGTAAGCATCCTAGCACCAATTATTTCACTATCGAGCACCTCAATATTTGATCAGGTACTTGGCATCGACTAAGATCAAGTAATGCTCTAATGCTACATTATTAAATCCCTCGAAATAGTTATTTAAAGTTTTGATATATGAGTTTTTTTTTATAATCATTAATTTAGTTAATTAATTATATAGATGTTTTCTCTAGCAAATGCCTACCGGTTTTTAGGGGCAGCAGGTTAGAGAAGAAGAAAGAAAAGGGATTACGATAAGCTAGGGAGAAAAGAAGAAAGGAAGAAAGAGCAGTGAGCTAGGATTAGAGAGAAAGGGGATTATTGGAGGCGATGGACATCAAATAAAATTGGGAGATAGGGTTTGCCAGCAATGGGCTAAGGTTAAGGTTTCAATTTTAGTATTAGCAGAAAGGAGGAGTTAGTCATTTTTAAAGAGGAAGAAGGGTAAGTCACCGAAAGAGATGAGGTTAGTTACCCAAATCAAATTAGCCATTTAGAATTTAGGGAAGGAGGAATTAGTTGCACAGATCCGACTCATGCGAATCTTTCAGTTCAATTTGCTATATAGGATATTACGTAACATCAACCCCCATCACATCGGCTTGCTTCATCAACTCAATAATTATGCTGTCAGCATTTGTTAACGGTAAGGGTCAAACTAAAATAGAAAATGAAGTATTAGAACAGTAAAGAGACAAAAGTAAAATGCACTAAAGTACAAGGGCGAGGTGTGTATTTTTTTTATTTATGTATTTATTTATTGAGCATAGATGTAGCCAAACTGCCAAATAATATTTTTCTGCATTTATTTTTTTTTAAAAAAAGCATTATAAAAGGTGAAATTGGATTTCTGATTCAGCTATATAAATCTAGTTTAGAAAAGCTTGAAACTTTTTTATTTCGTCGCGAAAAGATTGGATTTCTGGTTGCTTCTCTCTCCAAAGTGGAATGCTTTTAAATACGATGCCGTCCGGAGCTCTGGTTTTTTGACAGTTTAGATTGCTCGATTCTCGAGCTTTTTTCTCAAAAAGAAAAATAAAAGTCTTGTTTTGCTATGTTTGAGTTCTTGGTCGAACCAGGTAGTGCAAGGAAAAACAAGAATGGAAATTGATGGAGCCAGTTGATTTCATAAAAAATAAAATTTTTTGGATGGCTTCAAAGGCCGATGGCTCCAAGACTGACGGTTTCAAAGGTCAACATTCGATACTCGACTGCTAAAGGTCGATGGCTGCAAGACCGATGGCCCCAAAGATCGACATCTCCAAGGCGTTCAAGACCGACGGTCCCAAAGGCCGACGGCTCCAAGACCGATGACCCCAAAGGCCGACACCCGATACTCGACGACCGACAGCCCCAAAGGCCGACACCTTCAAGACCGTCGGCCCCAAAGGCCGACAGCACCAAAACCGGCACCTTCAAGGCCGGCACCTCCAAGCCCGACGGCCCCAAAGGCCGACACCTCCAAAACCGACGGCCCCGATGACCGATGGTCCCAAAGGCCGACACCCGACGGCCCCAAAGGCCGACATCTCCAAGACCGACGGCCCCAAAGACACCTCCTCCAAGACACGGCCCCAAAGGCCGACGGCCCCAAAGGCTTCAAGACCGACGGCTCTATGACCGACGGCCCCAAGACAGTCGGCCCCAAAGGCCGACACCTCCAAGACAGCACCTCCAAGGCTGGCACCTCCAAGACCGACGGCCCCAAAGGCCGACGGCCCCAAAGACCGACGGCTCCATGACCGACGGCCCCAAGACAGTCGGCCCCAAAGGCCAACACCTCCAAGACCGACGGCCCCAAAGACCGACACCTCCAAAGTCGGCGGGCCCGGCACTTCCCAGGCAGCACCGGCATCTTCCTAGCCGGCCCCTACTTCTCCAAGCAAGTCGGCCCCGGCACTTCCCATGCGGCCCCTACTTCTCCAAGCAATGCAGCCCGGCACCTCCCAGGCGGCACCGGCATCTTCCTAGCCGGCCCCTACTTCTCCAAGCAAGTCGGCCCCGACACTTCCAAGGCGGCCCCGGCACTTCCAAGCTAGGCTGCCCCGGCACTTCCCAGCCGGCCACGGCGTGTCCAAGCTAGGCGGCCCGTCACCTCCCAGGCGGCCCCAGCATCTTCCCAGCCATCCCCTACTTCTCCAAGCAAGTCGGCCCTGACACTTCCTAGGCGGCCCCCACTTCTCCAAGCAAGGCGGCCCGGCACCTTCCCAGGCGGCCCCGGCACCTT
>UESW01004570.1:1104395-1175818 GCA_900491605.1 Calamus simplicifolius | reverse complement strand
TCGGAACGCTCTCCCAAACCGAGTGCGTGCCGCCGCGCCTTCCCAAGTCTCAAGGACAACGAGTCGGCGGGCGAGGTTCTTTCACCCCCTTCCCAGATGACGAAAGGTTCCCCAGGCAGCTGAGCCCGGGAATCCGAACTAGGGGAGGAGGCGAAGTTCACGCAACCCATGGGAGACCCGCGTGTACTTCCTATCGTGCGTTCCCGAAGGGGAACCGCAAGGGTCACACTGGAAGAGTTATTAAGCGCTCTCCGTGTGATCCCCGCGCCCTCTTGGTGCGCTCTCCATATGAACTCCGGGACCCATCCCCTAAGGGCGAGCCATTCTCGGCAGCTCCCCGGTCGCCCCAGCTGTCGGCGGCAAGGAGCCTATGAGAGGAAAAATTGGTCCTCCCACTCGTAGCAGCAGAGAAGTGAGCATAATGGAAGCTCTGATGGAAAAGACACTTTGGGGATAGCCAAACATGACCCCTTTCTCCCCTTTTTATAGGCAGAAAAGAACCGGGAACAAGCTATCAAAGCTGAAAGTCCCGAGTTTCAAGCACTTGGCCCATGCCTCCACGTGGCCCTCAGGATGAATGCAGCACCCCACTGCGCGCCAAGCCCACCGCCTTAGTTGTGACGTGTACGGAGTCCCTTCCTGATCCCGAATCACGGTCATTAAATGCAGGAAAATCGTCCACCGACGCTTCGAAAACTGGCCGATTCAGAATATCGTCCTTCGAAAGTGATGTCCTCCAATGGTAAGCGATTGCGTGTGCGACGAAGTGATCCGCATGGGAAAGAGCACCTTCCGGAAAGCTCTGATGCAGCTTTATGCCCCCCCACTACGCCGTATCATCCATTCTGATGAAATAAAAACCGAATCACCTGCGGAACAGTAGGACAATTGACAGAATAGCGGAAAGCACGAAGGCCTTTTTGCCCGTTGGCCCCAGTCGACCTATTTCATCTGTCGGCACCATCCGACCTATTTCGTCTGCCGGCACCAGCCGACCTACTTGTCTGTCGGCACCAGCCGATCTATTTTGTCTGTCGGCACCAGCCGACCTACTTTGTCTGTCGGCACAAGCCGACCTGGTTTGCCCACTGGCCTTAGCCGGTGCGTTTCCTTCAATCTCGAGATAAGGATGACCTAAGAGCCTCAGGGAGCCATAGGTCATTCACAATCGAGGCGGAAACGACAAACAAGGTCACGCAAGGAAAGCACTTAAGTGGAAACGGGAACTTCATTTATTAAGAAATGTCAGACTAATGTCTAAAAGACGGAATACAAGAACGACTCCTAAGGACCGGGAGCCGCATCGGCTTTAGAAGGGCCCTCAGTTACATTGCGAAAGTGTGACTAGACTCGCCTTCTCCATACTTTTGTCCCTCAGCGGCAGCTTGCGACCGTCCCTCAGAAGCTGCAGCTTCGCTGGGACCAGGGGCGGCGCCAAGTTCGGCGTCAGAAACATCAACATATTCATCTTCATCTTCTTCTTCAGACTCGCCATCGTCGGGATCTTCAGCACTCAGGAAAGAAAGGTCCCATTCTGGGTGCCCACTGAGTATCCTCTGTTTGCACTCCTCCATCCCATGATGGAACGCGTCTACACTGATAGCGTCTTGCCTCCCTTAAGTATGGCGAGCTGCATGTTGGCCTCGGCGGCCTGCTTTCAGCCTCTGCGACTTGGGCCCGCAGAATAATATTTTGCTCCTCGAACTCACCGGCCCGCGCCTCGAATTCTGAACTCTTGTTGCGGTTGGACACAAGCTCGCTTTGAAGAGCCCGAACCTCCAGTCCCAAACTCCGCCATCTGAGAGAGCCGAAATAGGTCGGCGTCATAAAAAACCAGTAGAAAAAAGCTAAAAAGGGGGGGGGGGGGGGGGGGGAAATGAGGTCGTACCTCCTCCTCTCGTCTGGCCAACCTCTTGGCCAACTCCTCAGCCTCACTCCTGGCTCTAGTTCTATCAGCCCCGACCAGCTCAACTCTCTCTTGCAGACTGTTGATCTTCGACTGCTTGGTTCCGATTACCTCCTGGCTTGGGTTAGCTCGTTGTTCACTCGAGCTATCACCCCTTGTTGCCATTTAGCGCCCTCCTTCAAATGAGCAATCTCGCTATCGCGGCGCTTCAGTCGCTCCTCCACCTCGCCAAGCATCTGATCAAACGACCCCTCTCGTCGGCAGCTTCCTTCCCCAGCCGACCCATACTCTCACTATGTTCTCGTTGCATTGCCTTCACCTCCGCGGAATGCTTCGACTCGATTCTGGCCAGCTCCAGGCACGCATCGTCGTTCTTCGCCAGGAGTTCCTGCAAACTCCTCCACCCTGCGTTTCTGCTTGGACACCTCGGCCAGAGCGACCTGGTGTGCCGCCCTTGCCCCTTCAGGCTCCTATCAGTCATATCCATAAGCTCCTCGAATTTTTCAGACACTTTTAGTCGTGATTGGAGCTCGGCGTTATCACGCCTGGCCTGAATGCTGGCTCCTGTCGCCAGGCTCAAGCGCCAACATATCGCTCGGGAAAGCAAAACGCTCTGCGAGACAAAAAATGATAAAACCCACAATGGGGTCAATCGGGAAACATCTATCGCACAAGAAAAGTAACTCACCCGCGAGGCATAGGCCCGAGTCATCCTCATCAGGGTTGTGTTGTCAATGTCGGGAGGAGATGGATACTCTCGGCCACGCCTTGCTGACCGAACGCAGCATCTACCAACTCCAAATCGGCAAATTTGTCCGCCGAAGGATTCGCGCCCGGATACAGGGCCGACCTCATCATGGCGGAAACGCCTCCTCAATATCAGCACCCGAGCTGCTGGGTTGGCCAACCCCACCTGAAGGACCGGCCTGGGCGGCCCCCGTCCGAGAGGCCTTCAACCTCCCAACCGTCGCTCGTGGAGGAGCCTTAGCCCGAAGGCGGGGTGGCCCTGTCGCATTAATTAGGGCATCATTGCGCGAGCTGTCTAAACCAAGACGTCTCATCCAAGACGCGCCATTTGAACTTGTACTCCCTACGCCCGAACCTACGCTTCGAACTAGGGAGTAGAGGGCATGTGTTGAGGGTTAAAATCATCATTACATTAATATCCGTGCGAGGCGGTTAAGGCTAACCTCCTCCCTTCGTTCCTTCTGGCTTCCGTAGCCCGGCCCTCCGGGCTTCCGTAGCCCGGCTCCTCCGGGCTTCCGTAGCTCGGCCCTTCCGGGCTTCCGTAGCTCAGCCCCTCGGGCTTCCTTAGCTCGGCCCCTTCGGGCTTCCTCGGCCTCCTCCGGGCTTCCGTAGCTCGGCCCCCCGGGCTTCCGTAGCTCGGCCCTTCCGGGCTTCCGTAGCCGGCCCTTCCGGGCTTCCGTAGCTCGGCCCTTCCGGGCTTCCATAGCTCGGCCCCTCCGGGCTTCCGTAGCTCGGCCCTTCCGGGCTTCCGTAGCTCGGCTTCTTCGAGCGATCCACAACCTAACATCTACCTCCGCGGAACCTGACGCGGGAGAGCCCGAGCCTACCAGAACGGCATCCTAGAAAAGAAATCATGTCGGGACGTGGCCTAAAGCCTATCATAACCGCCCCAGGCCTATTCAACCAGATCTCGAGACATCAAGAGCTCTCCCACCGTCGATACCTGAACAAACGAGATATGGATTCTAACGGCCCCACAACGGCCTGATTCTGCCCGCCTCCATATCTTAACAACCTCCGAACCTTCCAGAAGACTCAAGACCCAGGTGACAGTCTATAAATATCATACTCGCAGATTCCCTCAGGTACGCACTCTCTCTCCTTGGGCACAGGCACGCGCCTCTTACACGCGCACCTCACTCCTCTCTCCAGCAGCTCTCGGCACTCCTGTCCTTTGGAGCTTCCGATTGGTCGCCCTTGGAGAGGTCTCCCGGAGAGATCCACCTTCCCACTGTCTGGTTGATCGTCGATTTCTTCTTCACTACCTTGAGCGTCGGAGGGTCTTCCGCGGAGGACCATTCCCAGCGTCCCTTCGCGTGTGGACTTCTTTTATAGGTCCACCCTCCTTTTCTGAAGATCGATCACGTCCGAATCAAAGGACAAATTTCAGCGGCAACACATCTAATAAGTTTGGCACCTCTTGCTGCTGAAACAGCTAGCTACTGGAAGTGCAAATGAAATGTTTGCGAGCACTATGATTCAGTCTGTAATCTGGAACCATGCAACAGGATTAAAGCACTTTAGGCACTGAATTCCATGGAACAGCTAATTCTTAGCTGTACTGTAAAAGTTTTTATATTAGTCAAATTTGATGATGGTAATCAATTGTAACCCATATTGATGATTATTTTTGTGTGCGATCATTAATAGAATAGCTTTGCTGACAGATGCATTTTGATTACAGCATTTAGATTATACTTTCATGTTGAGTCATGGTAGCTCCCATCCTTCCATGACTGGAGGCTTCATCCCACTGTTCTCTTTATTCATCAGGGTAGCTGTACAAAAAAAATTCTATACATCTTGTGGATTGCACTCGGTGTCACACATTTTGATATTGTAAGCACTGTTATTTAGGTTGAGGATCTAAACTTAATCTTGATATAATTGAGCATTCCTTCAGGTGTACGGTTGTGATGTGATTTTGAAGTACAACGAATCAGCAAATTATCCGGAAGTTAATGAAGTAGGCAAGGGATCGTTATCTCTATAAATCTTGTATGAGTTTCGTCCTCTGAAGCATGAAATCCCATGGAATAGAATGCTTTGGTTGAGCTCAACAAGTGAATTTGTTTGCCATCTCTCTGAAATCAGCTTGCAGTTGGTTACACATTTGGATTTGTGATCCAAATGATGAACTTTTATTGCTTTGTCACCTGATTTCTGTAACGTTCCAAGTTCACATGTCGGTTTAATTTATTAGTGGATCAGAACCATGTAGTACTAAAAACTCAAGTAGAAAATAATTGATAACAGGTAAATTTGAGTTATAAGTACGTAATATTTTATTTTTTCATTTGATATGAAATTATTTTGAGGTATTATAATTTTTTTTTCTTATAATGTGATATTCTCATTGCACGCCACAAGCTACTAACTAGAATGTGCATCTTAATGCTATGGCGAAATTCTACCATTGTTCTATAAATAATGTTTTTCTTATGTCTAATTTCTGCAAACTCAGATCGGCTTTGATATCATTTGTAATGCACAAACTCTACTTGCTAATCCAATTAACTTGTTAGTGGGACAAAACCATATGGTTTTAAAACTCAAATAAAAGTTAATTGATAGCAAATAAGCTTGAGTTATAAGTACAAGACACTTTTTTTTTCATCTGATAAGGAAGTATTTTAGCATCACAATCTCATCTTAATTTTTTTTATGGAACTAGATATTCTTTATGATATTATGAGGATTGTTGCAGTCAGATTTGAGTTACAGTGATAATATTTGGGGAAAAGAATTTATGCCTAATAGCACCGTTGTATTTTCATGACTTATGAGATTGATGTCTATGGAGCAGAGTGGAGGAAGCAGATTTATGTAGCCGATCCCATATAGATGGAAAAAGGCTTAGATGAGTTGAGTTGAGTATGAGATTGATGTCCAACGTGGTAGGATTATAGCATAAAGCAATCAACATGCAGCAATGAGCATCTTTTTGGTTATCAGAGTTGGGATGCAAAACATCTTCCAAAGTTTAGGCTTGATGTCATGCTTAATTGTGGTGCTATCAGTGAGATATTCTGGTGGATTATGTCTACATCTAAGCATTTCCATGCTAATCCATCCTCTTACAACATAAAAATTGTGCCTCGGTTGTCCCCCATTTAGCTGGCACTCAGCTGTTCGATATCATTCCTCTGCATGCAGGGAAACAACAGCTGCATTTGTCGGCAGGTTCGCCACTTTGGCAGCATCATTAATTCGACATTTCTTTATCCTGCTGCTGCTTGGATTGCATGGGACCTGTTGCCTTGATATCTAAGCATGGCTACAATTGAGAGCACCTTTTTCGAAGGGAAACAAACAGCTGGGCTATTGAGCCAGGAAGTAGTTGGGATGTTGAGACGTTGAGAATGTTCTTCCCATCGAATTACTATATTGTCATTTCCATTACATGTCCCAAGTTGAAAATAATTCTACTGCAAAGAAAATTAGGGCACCAAGTGTGGAAAGAGAGACCGGCCAAATAATTTCAAACAAAGCACCACTATATCTTTCTAAGTTGAAATTTCCTGGGAGTTGATCACTTTATGGATTAGAATTTAGAACCATCCCTCGCCACCTACCAAACGTGAACCCCTCCTGTTCATACAAACGGTTTAGGACTAGTCTTTCGTCTTCTCTTTGTAACGCTTTTAAAACACGGCTATAATGTTGACCGTCTAAACGTTCTCGTCGCTCCTTTTTGAGCATCCAGAGCAATGTTTTAAAGATTTGGATTGAATAATAAATCAGCTTAACATATGAATCATGGGTCAACCAACCATCGGTTTGATGGAACCAAATAATATTATAATAATTTCTAATTTAATAATATAAAAATAATAAAATATTAATATTAATTTAAAAATTTAAAAATTAAATTAAACCAATTTCAAACCCAATCAATTTAATAATTTTTTAATTATTATTAAATTACATAAAAATTAATTTTAATAATAAAATTAAATCAAATTGATAATCAATTTTTGATTGAACCGTGATTGACCCATCGGGTCCCGTTTTCAAAACACTGATCCAGAGCCTCCTCCGGGGAAAAGAAAATTCCAAGAAGCCAACGGCGGCCAACTGCTGAAAGTTGGCCCAGCAGTTGACCGACGATTTCTACGGAGCCGCATGCTCCTTTCTTTCCCTCCCGTGGGACCCATGCCCCCTCCTCCGAAGCTAACAATGTCTCCTTTAATCCACAGAAGTCTTCCGACTTTTCTCAAATCGACGTTAAAAGCGCCCCACCTTCTTCCCCCGTTCAAAGCCAGTTGAAAACCAAATCTAAGAAGGCCCCAAACCCTTTCTTTCTAAACGTCAATCGAAGCTTTAACAAAACCCCGTTGGTGAATCAAAAAAAAAGCAAGGAAAAAAAAAAAAATCAGCCCAACTGCAATCAATTGCAAGCGAGCGCGTGCGCGTGCGCGAAGAGAAACTCCTCCGCATTGGCGTCCTCTCCGTCTCCGTTCCCGCGCCCCTCCCATCCCTTCTCGGTTCATGGTTACCGCTGCCCTTCTCGAAACCTTTCGTATCGTACCGTTATAACAACAAGTAGAAGAACCGAAACGTTGCCAAGCCACCATGGATTCCGAATTCCAAAAGCGAGAGCTGGAAGGGAGAGGAATTTAGGAGGGTTTTGGTCTTCGATCGATGGTTGAGTGGAGGGGAGATGGGGAGTGGGATTGAGGGCGGCGTAAGTGGGAGATGGGATGCGGGAGCTCCAAGGCGGAGGAGTCCAGGGTGGTGGCCCTGTGCCGGGAGCGGAGGGACCTGATCCGGAAGGCAGCGGACCGCCGGTACGCCCTTTCCGCCGCCCACGCCGCCTACTTCCGGGCGCTCGCCGCCGTCGGGGACGCGCTGGAGAGGTTCGTCATGGAGGAGCTCGCAGTGGCGCCGTCGCCCCCTGGGTCACCGGTGCTCACCCTGCCTTCCGAAGGCAAGGGCAAAAGCAAATCCATGGCTTCCGCCTCCGGCAGGTCGTCCTCCGTGTCGCCGCTCTCCCACTCGCTCTCCGATGACGGATCCCACTTGCATCTCTCCTCCGGCTCGGAGGCCGACGCAAGCCCTGAGAAAAAACGACGCGACGGAGACGGCGGTGGCGGTGGAGGAGGAGGTGGAGGAGAGTCCTCGTCTTCTCCTCTCCGGCCGGCCTCAGTCGTTTCAAGCCCTCATTATTCTTTCATGAGGTCATCGTCGGCGATCCCCACCATGATGTACGACCCCAACACCCAAGAATGGCAGCATTCTTCTAACAGCGGGTATGGGTACGGATATGAGCATGGGTATGGATATGGGTATCCACCGTATGGTGTCCCCATTGGATCTCCACCGCCGGGTAGAGAGAATTCTAATTATTACGACCGACCGATGAGTCCTCCAGGGTCAGCAGCAGCGGCGCCTCCGACTCCTCCGCCGCCGCCTCCTCCCGACGGCTCTGCTTGGGAATTCTTTGATCCTTTCAATACTTACGAGCAACTTTTGCCAGCGTACGGTAATGGAAGATATGGGTTCAGATCTTATGCAAGCAGTCCTAATTCGAGCGAGGTGAGGGAGCAGGAAGGGATTCCTGATCTTGAGGATGAGACGGAGATCGAAGCCATGAAGAAGGTGAAGAAAGGGAAGAAGGTTGTGAGAGAAGATTCAGGAGAAAAGGAATCTAGCATTGGCAGCTATAAGACCGAATCAACACAAGAAATGGGAGAGAAGGATGAGAAGAATGGTAAACTTGGATCAGAGGAGAAAGAGAGTAAGAGTAGTTCGGTGTCAAACAGAGTAAGGAACAATGGGGACGACGATGGATCCAGTGGGAAGAAAAAAGGAGTGAGATTTGAGGAAGAAACATCATTCGGTACAGAAGACAGCAGGCCAAGCAGTGCGAGAGCATTGTCCACTCCGAGTGGGAAATCTCCATCCACTCCTACCAATGGGAAACCAATGTCTCCTCCAAGCAGCGCAAATGCATTGTTTGCTCATGGTATAAGAGATGTGGTAGAGGTTGTGAAGGAAATTAACGAGCATTTCCACTCAGCTGCCAATAATGGGGAAGAGGTTTCAAGGATTCTTGAGGTAGGCAAGTTGCCATACAGAACAAGAAGTAGAATGTATAGAGGTTGGTATTGCATTACTTCTTTCATATATCATTCTTATACTCTATGTGGAATTATATGCTTGTGATCTGCAAGAACCTTGGATCCAATTGCTGAGGGAGGGAAGAGTAATTGTCTGTTAGGCTCAATTTCATTGAGCTGAAGGTTACTCTTAGAACGAACTTGACTGCATAAAGGAACTTCCCAATGAAGGGCCGAAGGGGGAGGGGTGGTGGTTCCAAATATGGTGTTCTTCTTTTTCTTGATTGTTGCGGCATATGATTAGTTATATTTGTTGTCTTTGACCATGGAAAAAAAAAAAAAAAAATTTGTCACTAAACTGCCTCCGTTTAAACATGCTTGCAACTTTTTTTTGTTTTTGGGTGACAAAAACAATGTAAATTGCTAAATTGCTCTATACAATTCTTTAGGATATTTGCAATCTTGCAATTCCTCTTTATAAAGTAATTTCACTTTGATTCTACTTCTTTGTAGTAAATACAGTTCTTTCATAATAGTTCAGAAAAGAGGTGGCTTATAAAGAATACTAGCTTCCAAGCTCTATATTCTTTGTTCATTTGTTTGCATTCTATAGGTTTCCGACACTGCTCTTTTTAGGGCTCTAGCTTCCACTTGATTGGATGTTGTCAATCACAATGGACCACAAAGACCTTCAGGGGGCGTTGGGTAGCAGGTAATCTATCTAGATTATCGGTAATTTAAATAAGGCCATCAGATAATCATGTTTGGTACATATTTGAATGGCAATCTATTATGTAGTGGTAATTTGAGAGGTAATCCGGATTACCTTAGGAAGGGATGGTTATCCATCTTACCAGAGATGTGGTAATCTGATAAACTATTTTGTTGACAAAATTGCTCTTTTTTTTTTTGATTGCTCTCTACTCGCATTCTCCTCTACCAACATCGCTGGAACCTCCATATCGAAGGTACTGAGCTACATCCTCTTCCATGGAGTCGAGCCGCGGATCTCCACCGTCCAATGGCCCCACGGCATGCCAAAAAATTTCTTTCGATCGATGGCCTCCAGCATCTTCACTGGTCGCTTTGAATATCATTTATAAATAATTTTTTTAAAACATTATCATTTATAAATATAAATTTTTTAAATCAAATATATAATAATATATAAATTTTTAATAAATTTAATTTAGGGATATTTTTGAAAATTTGATGCTATATGACTGGTAACCTGTTTGTCATACCAAACACAGTACTGGTAATCAATATTACTGTGTATACAAAACATTACTGTGTATACCAAACATAGTACTGGTAATCTGTTTGTTGCATTACTTGTGTATAGCAAACACACTAATCAACATTACTGATAATCTATCAAGTGGTAATTTATCTTGTAGGTAATCCACATTATCATTCAGGATTGCTGGTAATGTACCAAACGCAACTTCATAATGCACAACTATTTATGTCCACTCATCCATTGTCTATTCAAATATCACTTTCTTACACCAATATCTTTACGTAGAAGTGCTATATATTATCTTCTATTGAACCTTTAGGGTGAGAGATTCTTTGTCCTTCGTGCACTGCCTGCGCAGAATTGACCACTTGATGGCCCTAAGTTTGTTAAAAACAAGGCTAGCTGAATTAGGCGGTTTGAGGCAAACTGAGTTGAGTTAGTCCAGAATCAGGATGGCTCGACCTTTCAATTCAGTACAAAAGAGAACCTCTTCTGTACTAGCGTTGTACCAAATTAAATCACCTAGTTTGACCCGATATAGTGGCGGAGATGAATAAAGACCTTAAAGTCCACCTGATTGGCATGCTGTTGGTTCAGTTGTACGATACCAAACCATATTTTCTTGGTACTAGTACCCGATTCGGTAGATCTTGGTTAAAAATAAAGTAATAAATGGTCAGGTGCTTTCTAATCTAAAAAATATTCTACAAACATTCATGGTATTTTCACCTCAAATAGTGATTCTTTTCAAGAATATGAAAAATCATTATTAATGTTAAATAAATCAATTAGTTAGGCATGCTATGACAAAACTAGCTTGCTTATTTATGCTTTATGATTATATGATCATAACACAATCATAACTCATATAGAGTGCGTGTGGCAATCTATATAATTTTTTTTTTGTACTTTCCTGTATCATTATTTTTACTAGTCAAATTAAAAATCTATAAACTAAAATGTTTATTTGAATATATGTTACATTAGCTTATTGAACAACAATAGATTTGATTATGTTACCTTCTTAGAAACAGTGACTAAGAATCTTATAAGTCTGGTTGCAGTTATCCCTTTCAGGATATGGAGTCCTGTGTCTCGAACCATGTTGACATCTTCGCGTCCTTCTTTCAAGCATTCACGGCGTTCAGCTGCAAGCACAATCAGGAGCAGAGCCAGTAATGGTGATTCTGAAAAGCACTGGGATATGAAGTCTGGCAACCTCTCATCAACTTTGGAAAAGTTGTACGTATGGGAGAAGAAATTGTATAAGGAAGTTAAGGTACAGCTCATCATTTGATATATCAGTTTCAATGCATTTGTGTAGTTTTACATTAGATGGTTGTCATTTATATCATCTGCTAGCCCATTGGCTATAAGTACTAATTATGCATTAAAAATATTCAATCTGTAAGGTCATTGAACAATTGCAGTCATGAGGGTTTAATTATGATATCTGGACAGAAAATAGGAATTTAGTTCATTAAATAAAGGTGCTATTTTTTGTACTATTGTTTAGAATGTGCAATGCATGTGAGAAGTATGGATGGCTATGAATCATGATCTGATTAAATTATTTATTATTTAAAAATATACCCTAACTTTTGTTTGGGATCAGGGCTTTGTTGTTGTATACTCAACTTTGAGAGGTGCACTTCTCTTGGTTCTCCATGTTAGAGCTACTGCTGAACTAAGAGTGGTGTTCTTTTTTCAAAGATTACAGCAGCTGTAGAGGTGGGAATGTGCAGACATTTATTTGATCTCCCTTAAATATTGGATTATATTAGAAAAATAAGATAATTTTGGACAGCACATAAGGACAGACTTAAAGACTCTCTTGTTATACAAGAGAGAAGGTGCCTTCAACAACATATCCACTAAGGGATGTCAGAATTCATAATCTGAGAATATTATCTGCCAGGCAGGACAAGCAGAGAGGTTTTGATGGAAAGATTACAATGACTGACAAGTCGAGCATTCAGATGAGCTGCTGGTTTCATTGTACTGCAGGGATAAGATAAATCACCATTTTACAGGTTTTGCTTTCATCCAAGTTCTCGAAACTTGTTAGTTGGTTTGCCACTCCAGATCCATGGGAACTTTTCGTGGTGATCTTTCTCAGCATTTCTCAAAAGCTTTCACACAACAAAAGTTTATATTCATGGATAATGCTTTCAAGTATCCAAAAGGTCCTTAAATTTCTGGATTTTATTCATAGTCACAGTAAAAGAAAATTATCAAACTGACTAGGAGCATGATTTATTATTTGCACAGTCAAGTCATGGATATGTATTGTATGGTTGCAGTTTTGATGTGTGATGCTAATTTGACATATCCACTATTTAGGTCTACTTGGCTGAAGAACTCAATCAAATACATGCTGAAATTAGCACGGTTTATGTTCTTGAGCAAGATGGTGACTTTAAGTGTGTCTGTGCACTGATGAGTTTTTATATATGCATAACATTTAAAATTTGAATGATTCTGTATGTTTTGATAAGAATTCCTTTCAATTTGTTGACTTGGCTGTCATTCAGAATGGTTAAGGAGAGTAACAAAAAAACATAACAGTGTTTCAATCTTTCTCAATTGCAATTCTTAGAACAGATAATTGTAAAAAATAATGGATGATTCATAGTCTTTAAATCTATTTTGTAGTCAAATTATATGTTAACACTGCTTAAGTGGCTGTTCTAGGATGAAGAAAAACTGCAGATCAGTTATGACAGAAAGTACAAACACCTGAAAGCTCTGGATCGTGGGGGCGCAGAGTTCTATAAAATTGATTCAACTCGAGCAACGACAAGAAAGTTGTCCACCAAAATAAGCATTGTAATTAAATCAGTAGATGCCATTTCAAATAGAATGCACAAGATAAGAGATGAAGAGTTGCAACCCCAACTTATTGAATTGATTCAAGGGTATGAAAATCAATCCGACTTTCTTAATCTCTTGTATGTATAACTACCCATGATAACTAAACTTTTCTTAATCATTTGTATGTATGACTACCCATGATAACTAAACTTGTGCCTTAATTTTCATTAAATGATTGGATATAACAGGTGTATTTTCTTGACAGACATAGCATTGAACAAAATGGTTTGTTGAACTATGTTGGACTTCTAGACAGCTTATATTTTTCACGGGTTATCTGGGTTTGAAGTGACCAACCCCATGCGGCAAATATACTTTTTAATCATTGAAGCTATGGGTTGGAAGCTGAAGATAATCATGCCCTTGTGTATTATCAAGTAGCCTCACCCCAAACTAGGGCATTTAAATTCACGTAAGAGTGCTCATTCTGTAATTTCTTTCCCATTATGTCACTTTAAATTAATGTGTAATTTAAAGAAAAAGGTTCAAGTCTGGAATGATTGGTCCAAAAATACAATCATATTATTTTTGAATTAGGAAATAACATTATTATGCTGATATTAGAATTCAGCAGTTTGTTGGCATCAGAAATTAGAAACTTATCCAGTTTATGCAATTTAGTTTTGTTTAAGTAGAGGGATGAGACTTATAGGTTTTCTTAAAAATGACTTATGGAATTGGAGTCTGATGGTATTAAGTGAGTTGAAATTGATGGAGAAAGATCTGAAAGGGATGAATTTTCATAAAACTGAGAATAACTTATATGGAATAGGGGAAGTGGATGCTGAAATTTTTAGCATTAGTGTGAGAGAGAGTGGGAGAATGGATTCAAGTACAGCAAGATTCCTTTTCATCATTGACTAGCATAACCTAGTTTATGAATTCATTTCATGGTAGGATATCTCTTTAAAAAAATTACTGTGGAATTTTGACATGGTGAATAATCTTTAATAAAATGGTATCCTAGTCAAAGATATTCATGGTCTCATCCTTTTTCTCCTGGTCAAAAAAACAACGATGAGCTCACTAAAATTTTACTAGGCCTTGCATTTACAATTGCCTCAGGCTCTGTTTATCCTGCCAGTTGGCTCGGAATGTTTTAATTTTTCTTCTTGTTTGAACATTAATCCTCTTTTGGTTCTATTATTGCCAGTTTGTGGATAATTATGTGTCATGCTTTGTGTTAGAAAATTTGGGAGGCAGGACATGATAATAATTCAAATCCATTTACTGAACTTAGGCAAAAGGTGCAGTTTTTTGTATTGCTTTCTGCAGAGAGATTTAATATTCTTTGCAGAACTTGAGTTGCTTTTTGTGTCTTCCTCTACTTCCTCTTAAATTTTGTGTTATGGTGGTGAAATTATTTTCTACCTTATTTGAATCAACTTTTTGTCAGTCAACTGTCACAAGAAACAAATATGGCCAGACTTCTAAAATTCTAGGGAGCTCAGCATTCACTTTCCATTTTTGATATGATAAATTTTATCATCAAATCAAATTATGCGGTGAAGTTTTGGTACATCAAAACATGATGAGAACTTTCCAGAAAAGAAAAAAAAAAGGTAAAATATGCAAGATAAATTGTCGAGTTGATTGGACCTTTAGTGCCTCTTTGGATGATCTATTTTATATTAATTATTACTTTAGATGACTCTATCTCATATGTATGGACGAGATGTTTGAAATAGAACAATGAGCTGACATTATCACTGTTTTTTGTGTGCAGATTGGATAGAATGTGGAAATCTGTGGTGGATTGCCATCAGAAGCAGTTACAAGCCCTAGTTGATAGCAAAAGCCACAATCTCATGGCAAAAATTGGAAGCCAAAGACAATCAATTGCCAAGGCTACCAGGGAACTGGAGCTTGATCTCTTGCACTTGTGCCATTGTTTTAGGGAATGGATCAGCACTCAGAAAGCTTATATTGAAGCAATGAATGGATGGTTAATGAAATGGCTTCCAGAAGAACAGGAACAAACACCTGATGGGGTTGCACCTTTCTCCCCAGGCCGAATTGGAGCTCCAGCTGTATATATCATCTCTAATGATTGGTTCCATGCAAGTAAAAGGATTTCAGAGGACAAAGCGACCCAAGCAATGCATGATTTTGCAGCAGTTGCACATGAACTATGGGAGAGTCAAAAAGAGGAACAGCGCCTAAGAGAACAGGCGGAATATATATCCAGAGATTATGATAGAAGGCATAAATCTTTGCTGCAAGACAGTGGGATGAATGAGCGCATGGATATGGTATCAGTAGCTGAGAATGGTGAGGAACACCATGATGGTCGTGTGACAGAATTGGACTTAATAAAGAAAAGATTGGAACAAGTGAAGGCCAAACATGAGGAAACTGTTAAGCAGGTCCAAGATGCAGCTTCCAGTATTCTGCAGACTGGTCTAATTCCCATATTTGAAGCCTTGGAAACTTTTTGTTCAGAGACACTAAAAGCTTATAAGGCAATTAGATTGCCAAATGAAGTGGACCATAAGCACACAAACACATGAACACTTATAGCTAATTTATTTTGGGTTTTAACGAAGCAAAACCCTTCTGGTCCAGCAAAGGATATCTATGCAATAACACCATCCTCACTTTGGACCAAACTAAGATTGGCACTTTTCACCATCACTCATGAAGTTTGCCATAAGGTGAGAACACCAGAGTGGTGTGGGACCCCTTTTAGAAAACCATTTTAAGTGTGGGTTCCTTCCAAAACCTTAGGGTTACTGATTCAGCAGGAAGCATCTTCAGGACAGTTGGAGAGATGTACAGCATTCATTCATTGGTTTATCGATGTCCTGATGGTTTCTTTTGGTTGTGGTTTTTGATGAGGAATATTCAAGCTCGGCACTGGCTGTTAATCAATAGAATGGTGGCGGCTGGATTCTTCTTCTAGTGGTCCTTATATTTGATATCAGATGAGCTAACAGGATTATACCACTAACAAAACAGAAAACATAGGCTGATTTTGATTCAATCACAGTTAGTCTTTTATAACAACCTGAAAAGGAATTTTGTTTAGACCCTTGGCAAAATGGTCTCAGATCTCAGTCATGCTTGGCAGATTTTTGAGTGGCTTTTCGACTGTTGCTGGGGATCGGTTCCATTGCTGGACAATTGCTCAGACAGATGGCAACAAGATGTCAACAAAGACAACCATGGTATTGAAATTTGTAGGATCACTTGTAAGAGTGCATGCATGGTGGCTTGATGCCTGTGTCTGCATACCCTGTCCCTCCTGTCATGATTTGTTGCTTAGATCATGATTGCCATGGTGGTCTGTTTTGCTCTAAAATTCATAATCACAGTTGAAGAATCTTGCACCACATTCTCACTTCAGAAAAGAGCCGAGTGTAGCTGTATGACGGGAAAAAAAAAGATTTTGTGAATAATTAGATAAATGGTTTGCCCAGGTTGAGCATCCACGAAGCCACAGGCGATTTTTTTTTTAACCACTCGCTGTATTTACAAATGTATGATTCTGCAAGCATGAAGTATGGAAGTCAAGTAGGGAATATGTTGGCAACTACAAACAGATGTAGTATAATGGATTTAGTTCTTTTGTTTGATAATATTAAATATCTTGTACTCCATGCAGCACGGTGGATTCAGTTCTTATATTAAATTTTTTAAAACCAATGTTCTCCATTAGTCATACCGTTCTGCATGTGGTTCATGGAGATGAGCGTTACTCACCTAGGCATGGAACTGAATTTCATGCAGCTTGTCTGCCATCGAGCAGTGACCCATATGGTTTTTTTCCTCAACGCAGTTAAAGAATACCCTTTCCTTTCTTCCATATCCCAAGGAAGGATGTGCTTTAACCGATGGTGGGAACATAATAACAAGCAGCTGGTGGTGGGAACATAATAACAAGCAGCAAAGTTATGGAAGCACGGAAGTTGCCTTGCAGAGGTAGGTGGCCGAAAATGTAGAGCCGAATGCCAATCAAGCAGTTTGATTTTGTTTTGCAACATTGTCCCAAAACCTCCACCACCGCACCACAATGAATCCTTCCAGAAAATGTACGGCAGGCTTAAATCCAATTTCTTCGATGTGGTCATAAATTAACATCTTTAAAAAAAAAAAGTACCGTACACTGAATCATACGGGATACTGAATCATACGGGATACTGATTGTTGCTCTCCACAAAATTCCCTGATCAATAATATATGAGCTGCTCTCCAATCTATCTGTGCACCGGTGATCCATCATGCCTATAGGAAAGCCAGTACTGCAGCCGATTGAATCGCCTCGGCTGCCCGCCATTCAGATCAGATGACATAATGATGATCCATGTCCTGTCATTTTGCAATAAATCATGTACTCCGATATCTCAGGTTTGACTTATTCCACCTATAAAAATAAAAAAATAAAAAAAATTACCGTACACCACACAACATCCCCCTGTACTCTTTGAACGATAGAGACAAACTCCACGACTGCATGCATCTCAATCTCCTGTGAAAATGGCTATAATATCCAGCGCAGCAACAATCACTGTCGCATGTGTAATGCTCAATCATTCCATATGAAGCAAGCAGAACTTAAGCCACAGCAACAATGCTCTTGTTCGTCTTTCCACTGCTTCCGCTTCTAGAGCTTCAAGGAGAGGGTATCCCGATTGTTAGATTTCCACTGATAAATCCTTTTCACAAGCACCAGAAGCTGAGGTCTCACAAAAGAAACATCTGATATAGCAGGCACAAACCATAAAATACAGAACCCCACCAAAAAAAAAAGTGACTAGATGATGAGAAAATTACACCACGCATAAATGGGGCAAGGAGAGCAAGCCCCAAACAGAGACCCCAGCCTTCTGGAATATTTGATGCAAGAATTCTCTAGGCCATTGGATAAGAAACATCATCACACATAGTTTCCTCATTGCTTCAGTGGTTCTTCATTTTCAAAATAAAAAGAATTCCAGTGGAGGAACAATCTTTTTACATATGAAAATCGAGTCTTTCATGTTTACATCATGTTTGTGTTGTGTTACAAGCAAAAGCACCGCCACCATCACCACCGATCTTCATGCACTGTTGGGGGGGGGGGGGGGCACCCAAACAGATCTCAAGATGAGGCCGCTAAATCTGCCAAACTTGAAGAATCAAAGATTCAATGATTGCATATTAGAGGAAAGGTATACTCTAATCTGAGCCACCAAATGGTGAAAAAGCAATCATATAGCATGCTTTATTGTGGATTATGAAGCAAAACAATAATACATTATCCCACCTTATCCTACCTTGAGCAACATGCAAAGGGTAGCTGGCCATCAACATTGCACTCTCCATCAATTTTGAAAGTATTCATCATCCTTCATATATTTTTCCTGCACCGCTGCTGTCGTAATCATCTGTTAAGGGGACTTGTTTGGAAGATAATGGAAAGATGGCTATGGCATAAAACATCAACCAGTTGCCCATACTTGGTACACGACCACCATTGAAAGAATATAATCATGTACACTCAGGTCCCTTGTAAATCTGATGGTGCAGAGGGAGGAGGTTCCAATGAATAGCTGTCAAAACATGTTTTAGTTCTACATCATGATGTTTCGCCTTGATATAAAGCAAAATTATCAAACTTTTAAGTCCTTAAGAATGCTGTTGCAGGCTTCATAGAACTTATTCAAAAAACTGTTTATTAGTTATTATTGTTGAAGGGAACACAGCATAAGCTTAGCAATTGAAAAGGAGGGCAAATCAAGGAAAAAAGGATATCGGTAGTAGTCCCACTCAAGAGGTGCAGCTGCAATTTTGCTGAACTCCACAACACTCCCTTGTATGCTGGCAAATATATCCATTGCTCTTATCTATCAGCTTCAGAAGATTCCCAACACTTTCCTTGTCCTGGAAAGTGAAATGCGTCCACTAAGAAAACATACCAATAATAATATCAACAAATCTAATTTAAAAGGAATTAGAAGAAACCGACATGCCTGAATATCTAAGGTCGTGAAGTTAACCAGGCTGAAATTTTCGATGACATCACAGAGCTCTTTGGTGAGTTTTCTGCAATCAATTTAACCAAGCAACCCAGTAAATAAAATAACTCTTACCACACATATATAATCTGATTAAAGATAACCCAATTAATGATTTTCCAGATATATATTTATGAAGCCGTTGTGCACTAAAAAAAATATAAACAAAAAAAATAAGCATAAATGGTTCCTGGCCATTCTAGCAAGAATTCTTTTAAAAAACATATTAACATATGTTAGAGAACTGTGAGACCGTCAGCTTATCATGACTAGTGCAAAACTAGCCAAAAGGAAATCATATTTTCAGAACTCTGCAGCATATTCAGACGGTAAAGAACACCTGTATTTGGCTGAACGAGGATCCTGATCAAGATGCTGCTGTATATAAGATAAATCTTGAACATCTGTGTAGAACTCAAGGTTGTAGGCTGAAAAAAAAGAAGAAGAAGAATTAGCTGATCAATAACTCCTGATAGCACATTCATGTAAATTAAAGCTGTGTGTCTTACAATTCACCAGCAAGATGCTAGAGATTTTGACCATACCAAGTTTCCCATAGCTCTCAATAAGATCAATCTTAGACAGGACATTTATGTGAGGAAGTTCCAAATGTAACATTGTTGTTAGCGAGAGAAGTAGTGCACTGACATATTTTCCAGGATCACAGCATAAATGGGCATCAACTAGGTGAACAGCAGTCAACTGCATAACATAAAATGAAGACATAGAAATTCTTAGAGACTTGTCATGTAGGGTCAGTTATATAAGCCCCAAAAGAACATTCACAAATGCTATAGATAACATACCTGAAGGTTTAACTTCTTGACAAGTTTAGTGATCACGTTCTTTGCATTTGAATGAAGGAAGAAGAGTTCCACTTGGCCAGGAAAATCAAACAGAAGATAATGATCTGCAGTAACAAGCAGGCCAGTCAGGCATGCTAAATCTTTGAGAGCAATTGATTTCACTGGTTAACTGACAAATTCACATCTTTAAGAATGGACTTAGTATTTATTTTTGCAATTTAATGAAAAGAGGTTTAAAAGAGCAAAAAATGAGAAACCCTGAATCCCAAATTGAATCATGTCGGTAGGTTTGATTGAATTTTTTTAACTCCCACAAGAACTTAGGTATTATCAATTTTGCCATAGAAAATTGCCATTATACATACAATACAGTGACTTATGGACTATTGCATGATAAGGGATCCCATACCATGCTGGCAAATGTTCAGCTCAGTATGTCATAGGATGGTATTTAGATCCTTCTATGTAATCACTCTCACAAAATACTTACCACAGAAAAAGACCTAAACAAACATAATGATGCTAAAGAGTTGAAATTGTCAGTTTAAACCACAAGACTCTATAATGATGCTAAACAATACAGAATGCTAAAGAGTGAAAATTGTCAGTTGAAACCACAAGTTTCTATAATAATGCTAAACAATAAAGAATGCCAAAGAGTCGAAATTGTCAGTTGTAGACTCTATAAAGATGCTAAGCAAACATAATGATGCTAAACCATAAAGAATGCCAAAGAGTCGAAATTGTCAGTTGAAACCACAAGGCTCTATATAGATTTCTATCAATTTTCATGCCTTTACAACTCCTAAAGCCTGTAACAAGTTCACAAGCAGGTTTTCTTTGTATATTATTGACCTTGTGCATATTTTTATAACTTAAATCTATATTTAGTATTGCAATCGCCAATATATTCTTTGTCAATTTGTGTAAATTATCAGAAAACATACATCCCATTCTAATTCAGTTGTCATCTTAAAAATCCAGTTCCAATAAAGCTTGTGAAGGCTATATTTTCCAATAAAGTGATACCTTTGTCTTCATCCAAGTATTATGTGTTTACAGAGGGATACATTGCTGCTCAATTTTTGGATCAAGACAGCTAACTAATGAAAAGTAAGGCCATAGGTGGGTGGGACAAGACGAGAAGGAAATTATTACAATCACTTGTAGCAAGGAATAACAGTCATGGAATCGATGGGAAAGAACATCATTTTTATTTATTTTTCTTATTTGATCAAATTAAGTAGATACCAATTCTAACATAGATTGGGAAGTTGAATGTTGAAAGTGAAATTCATATCAATTCTAACATAGATACCAATTCTAAATAGATTGGAAAATCGAATGTTGAAAGTGAAATTCATATCAATGTCCTACTGGTCTTTGATCCCTGAATCAAAATTTGTAGATCTCTCTCTCTCTCTCTCTCTCTCTCTCTCTCTCTCTCTCTCTCTCTCTCTCTCTCTAAAACAGTAAGCACTTGAAAACAAACTTCAGAGAATGCTCCATGGGTAGGTCATATACATTTGAAATCAGAAACTATTGTGAGAAGATCAAGGCATTATACTTCTTGACTCATTGCTATGCCCACATCAAAAGGAGCAACTTAACAAGTACTTGAAGAAACCTTGTAAAGAGAACTATGGGCATTTTCCAAGATGACATGGTTTCAGATGGTAGTTCGTATACATCGACTACAGATGTAGAATCTCAGAAACGAATCTTAAGCATTGCTGATGGTGGCCTTCAAAGATGCACAGCGTAGAGAACAGTCTCACTAGACTGTGTTGGGTAAAAGGATTTACATGTGGCACGCATTTTACATGGTATATCATTTTAAGACACAACTCTTTTATTTGAAAAACAATGACCAATTTGACCTTAGATTTGATGATTGTGTTCGAAGATGAAATAACATTCACTTTAAAAAAATCACCAGAGAAATAATAAAACAAAAGGAATCACAATAATAAGCACTCAACTCATTGTATCAAACAAGAAACTTGCCAACCATCAAAGTCTTACCACATAAAATAAAAGACCTCAAGATACTCACCATTAATGAGAGGTTTCAATTTGGACTCTAGCCAGTCTATATTTTTCTCCAGTAATCCATGCAATAAACAAGACCTAATCAAACAAAGAAAAATCTAAGTTATTAAATATACAAGGAACATGTTGCCTGAATTTTCAGTAGAAAGCATGTATAGAAGATGTAAGTGCTTTTTCTGTGTTAAAGTAATCCATCAGACTTTTACCTCCATTTGGACCAAGAGAATGTTCTGCAGTAGCATCACTCAGTTTTATAAGATCTTCAATATTTACAGCGCATTCATATCTAAATATACAGTTAAGAAAAGGCACCGGGCACTTGTTAAAAGAGTTCCTACTTTTTGCCATCATATATAGATTAGTTGGAAGCTCAATGCAACAAAATTAAAGGGGGAAAGGATACGGTAATGCATCATTTGCTGGATCCAAATTGATAACAGCCACTTTCCTGCAGGAATAAGAATACTGACATTACAAGGTAAACATTGAGCACCAAATACATTAAAAAAAAAAATTTGCATCAACTCAAATTATGCAGCATGATAGACAGTGACCAATATGGTTATGGCCATATATGCCTTGCAGGTCATGGAAACTAATTATGCTTTGGATCTCATTCAAGGCCAAGTCACCCGAGATGGAAAAAGTTGTTAAACCCTTCTAACTATTCCTTGCCTAATTTCTTTGGTACCCTCCCCTCTTTTAACCCCGCAACTTTATAAGTGCAATCCCTCTTCACCCAGATGTCGATGGCTTCTCCTAAATTCAAATGATGGAGACTTATGTTTGCCATAAAACATGCCGTTAAAAATTAAGGGCTGCAAAGTAATTATACCAAAGGATCCCGTGTCTTCTGGACGATACGTCAATTATCATTCAATACACATTGAGTTCGCAGGGCAATACCAAAAACTAAATTTGAAGCTAATCTTGTATGCTCCCACGGCAATGAGCATCCTAAGTCAACAGATTTTCTTCAATTCAACTTATTTTTATTGCCCCAAACCTTATAGCCATGAAGAACAGCCAACCTTAACTAATGTTTCGAGAAACTTATTAAATTGGTACATAGAGTGGTTTCACCGACCAATCCCCAGAAACTGATCACCAAGAAACGATTTTTTTCCAATAGAATACGAATACCTGCCGATGAGTTTGAGGAACTGCGACATGCCGTTGCAGTAAGTTGTCTTCCCGGACCCCGGGGGTCCGATCACCACCTGCCCGAAGACCATCCTCTCCTCTCCCTCGCAGAGGAAATCAAAATCGAATCTTGGAAGTTCTTGAAGATGACCTAAAAAAAATTGAGAGAGATTTCAGAGTGGATGAGATGGAAGCCGAACGGGAGGAGCGGGGGGTTTCGACGTCAGACTGGGGTTTGCGACGAGGACGAGAGCCAGTTTTGGAGAGCTCTGGAGCCGAGTTCGATCACAGCTTTATGTAGTCTTTTCCACCGCATCGCGGTGGGTCGGGCGCGTTGTGAGGCCCGGTTCGAGCCCTTCACCCGAAAGATGGCAACCAGGATTCTAACTTCTAAGGTCGCCAACCGAGAGAGAGAGAGAGAGAGAGAGAGAGAGAAACTTTAATCCATACACAATTTCCAGTGATTTATAGATTATGTTAGGCCTATAATCTAGACTTTGGATTTTCCTCTTTGGTCAAGCTAAAGGTTTATAAAGCTTGCTATGATCAATTAAACTGACTTGATGACCAAGGTCATGTTGGTCGTAGATAATGGATACCTAATTGATAAGATTGAATCTAGAGTTATACTCTATGTTCTTAAGATAATTTCGTTCTGCAACGATGCTTACGGTCAATATGACGATTATCTTTTAGGATACAACATTCTTCTTTTGATGAAAGCAACACTACAATTCATCAAAAATATCGAGCCAAAAATACTTCTCTCTTTTTAATGCACTATTGCTATACTACCCTTAGGAGAGTATGCAGCCTAAGAAAGGAAAGGACTTTCGGATTGAACGAATCAAATGCAAGTCTAGGGGTCTATTTATAGCCTTAAGGTGCCTTTTGGAAGCATCCTTATGGGTTTAAATTTTATTGATTTGATTTAAAAAGAATGATCAAAGAATGTGAGGGTTAAGAACTTATCACCCTTGATATGCCCATTAATCATCGTGATCTTTAGATCACGTGATCTGATAAGCCTTTTCATAATCTGAAATGTCGTTTTCATATAAGCCATCTCAATGATTGGATAAGTCATAGCACGGCTTTGATACGCCTTTTCACGATCGAAACATTGATTTATCGCAATGGCCTGATCGGAGCGATGCCTTATCTTGGATGGGCGCCTATTACCAATGGTCAATAGTTGACCGATCAACCGACGGGTGTGAGCCATTGGATCGTGATTGCGATCATGATTTGATCACCGCATCTTAACCCTTCATCCAATTGATCAATGATCAGTTTGATCCTGATCCGATGATCAATGGTCAATTGATCTCAACCCTTTATCTTAATCCGATCGATCAACGATCAGTCTGATCTTGATTCGATGATCAACGATTAATTGATCTCAGTCCCTTATCTTAATCCGATCAGTCTCCACCATCGGATCCTTATGATCAAGAAAAAATTTAAAAGCCTCTCGCGACGATGCAAAGTGCGCCTACAAAGTGCCTATTATGCCCTTCACACACGCGTGTGCGCAGGGGTAATGTAGCATCATCCTCAAGCTCTCCACTTATGGTGAGCCTAAGGAACTTAAGCTTCAAGGAAGATGTTTCCATATAAGTGAACCTTCCTTTTTTGATTTTTTTGATATGGGACTAAATGTCCTCACAATTTCTCATTCATACACAAGAAGAAGGTAATGGGCTTTCAAGGTCCATTAGGTATTCCAGGCCCATTAGGTATTCTAGGCCCATTACCCAACAGGTCGATGGCTATAACGATGATTATGCTTCAAGTTGAGACCGAGTTTAATTATGATTAATTTATTATTTTTTAAATAAAATATCTTATTTACATATGAGTGGCTTTAAATTTGAAGGATAAGTGATCTAATTATGATAAAATAAAAAATTAGTGTTCAAATCCATAATTATAGGCCTTTACTTGATCATAATATAATAAAATTGATAAAAAAAAGGAGAAATAAAGGAAGTTTAAAGGTTGCAAGTCTTCTTTGATTCATCAATAAAACAATAGCCTCTTCACTAATTTAATTATGTATTGCTTCTCTGTTCTATTTCATATGGCTAGCAATGAACTACAGAATATATGAATTAAAAATTATCTACAATAGATCGTAATTTTATGTTGATGAAGAAGAAATAGCATGCATTTCAAGTTATGCTATAAGTGGATAATCTATATAACAAACTAAAGTCAACCTAACATCAATCAAGAACAATGAGAGATGGTTTAACCAGATTATGCTGTAATAATCAAAACCTATTTGTTTATCTATCTAATGAAGAAGCATCATTATTTTCATCTTTGTAGTATATAGATATTGTCATGTTAGGATGAAGGTGGAGTTAGTTGGTCCTATGCACTTGATTAAAAATACATCCTATTATGATAGGATAGCAAGTATAATTGAATACATGACCACAAAATTTATCATAAAATTGAGAATTTTCTTATATTCATTAGATCGAACAAGTTAGTTAGAAACATGATAACTATTTGATCACAAGACTCACTTGATTGTAAAAAGATTTTCTAGTCATGGATTTCAACAAGAATAAAAGCAAAATTTCTATCTTACATTATTTAGATGGTGTAGCTTCTAAATGAATATACACGGCATGAAGGAACATTACATAATTTACTCATGCAAGACTGAAAACCTATGTTTAGCTCAAGTTCGATAAATTGGATATGAAATCTAATATATGCTATGTCTAACGTCTTACAAATTAAATTTTTACTCATAGTATGATATGAATTGTTTAAGTACTTTACAAAGATAATTATCTAAATTGTTGTTCGAGAATAAAATAATTACTATTTAAATAGAGAGAACCCTTCTTAAAAGACATCCTAATTCTAGGACATTTTTTAACTAGGGAATAAACCATTTATTAGCTTCTTTTTAGACTCCTCATACAAAGCATTTTGACATTGAATGACCTCATGTACTAAAAAAATTTCTTGGATAATCCCATCATGTTATTAAAGAATTTGAATAATAAACATATACAATATGAGTGGATTATAGCTCAAACAATCATTTGAGGCAATGAATAGAATTATTGTTAGCCCCTCATGTAAACTTTCTCAAGCCTTAGGAGTATCACATTAGCCTTAATCCACTAGTTTTTTTATTAAGAGATTTATATGTTCTTTATTGACCAATGCACTTGTTTGTGAGTATTGACCAATGCACTTGTTTGTGAGTTTGGACATTTACTATCTCCAAAGCTTTAGAACTCAAGATATTAGTTATGTTATTTAGTGATTGATATTTAGAGAACCAAGTTATTGGTCTACCCTAACTAATATGGTAAATAAGAAAATAGAGCAAATGAGGGTTTCTATAACTTGAGGGGGGGTTTTTGACTTGAGTGGAGATATTGATTCAAAATTTTCAACTATATGTAAACATTAATTTTAAATTTTTATTTTACTTATAATATTTAATAAATTTAAAAACTAAAAAATATTAACAAATACAATTATTTTGATGAATATTGCTAATTTCATTGATTTATACGAACCAATATATTAGGTTGATATATGTTTACTTATAAAGCTCGTGCGGTGGTCAAGTGCCTGCTGCTCCCTTGAAGGATCCTATGCCGGGGTTGGGGGCATGCCTGTTTGTGGCTAGCGTGCCAGTGGAGGTAGTAGGCCCAGGATGTCTGAATCCACACTGAATCAGTTCAATCTGAACATTGCCCCTAATCCTTTTGTCCTTTTGGGTTCCGACAAATGGGCTGGTCGTCCGAAGGTTCGATCGGATGCCTACCTGGGTCCACTTAAGCGGGCTCGGCCTGTTATAACCCCGGTTACGAGGGTGGTCTCCAGGTCTACCAAAGGGAAGGGGAAAAGCATCGCCTCAGCTTATGACAGAGTTCAGTCCACGAATGTGATCTCAACACCTGTGGATGTCTCTATGGAACAGGATTCTCAGTCGATAGAGGGGTTGTGTACTCCTGTGATAAGGCAGTTAATGTCCCTGTTGCTTGCTTTGAGGTCACTCAGTTGGCTGCGGAGGATAGGCTTAACCATGATTCTGCTGTCATTCTCCTTAAGAAGGCCATTCAGCCGGAGATGACGGGTGAGTTTATGGACAGTACTGACCAGGGGTTCGCTGATTTGGTGATGTCAGGGGACCGGGGGGGCTCCCTCCTAAATGAAGATTCTGATTTGGAATGTGAGAGGAGCCCAGAAACCGTCATTTCACTCCTCTTTTGGAAGGCTTATGCAGCTCCACACTTTTGACATCTGTATCTTGTTAGAAACTCGCCTGTCAAGGACTAGTTTGGCTAGTCTTAGGAGGCAGATTTCTAAAGCTTGGTTTTCTTATGCTATAGACTATGTTGGATTATCTGGTGGTATCTTGGCTTTATGGAGGAGTGCTAATATTAGAGTGGATGCCTTTCACTATTGTTCCCAGCAGGTTGCGCTTGTCATTACTGAGGGGATGTCGGTCCCTTGTCTTCTCTTGGGTGTGTATGCTAGCACAAACTTTCGGGAGCATCGTGTGCTCTGCGATGAGATTCGGTCTTTGATTGCCCAAGGTGTTCCCTCTTTGGTTGCTGGTGACTTCAACTGTATTGTTGGGGCTAATGAGAAGAAGGGTGGTAAGCAGTTTGTTATATCCCCTCGAGTTTCGGAGTTCAGGGCCTTCATAGCCTCTGCTGATTTACTGGACCTGGGGTTACACGGGTCCCAATTTACTTGGTGCAATAACCGGTTGTGATCTGCTAGAGTTTGGGAATGCCTGGATAGAGTTATGGCCACCACTAACTGGCTTCGGTTTCATCCGTCCACCATAGTTACTCACTTATCCAGGATTGCCTCGGATCACTGTCCCATCCTCATCTCCACTGATATGGCTGCTCAGCAGAGGAGACCCTTTAAGTTTGAGAAATTCTGGACCTCTTACTCTGGTGCCAGGACATTAATCGCTCAGGTGTGGCGTATTCCTATTAGAGGGAGTCCTACTTATAGATTATCTAGACGCCTGGAGCTTGCGAGACATAGACTATCTAGATGGAATAGGGTGGAGGTTGGTAACATTGTGCGGCAAGTTGAGCAGGTTGAGTCTACTATAGCCTCTCTTCAGGCTAAGGAAGATTGGTTTGGTTGTCTTCTTGATTTTGACCTTACTTCTCTTCGTTCTAACCTGGCACTCCATCACTCCCTCCTTCGGTAGCAGGAGATTTTTGGAGGCAAAGGTCCCGAATTCAGTGGGTCAAGGAAGGTGATCAGAACACTAGATTTTTTCATCATGCCACTTTAAATCGCCATTCGGTGAACCGGATCCAGCTTGTTGTTGATGAGAAGGGGACTGTCCATGAGGATATCCAGGTTATCAGAGATCAGTTTCATCATTTCTTCCAGTCTAGATGGACTGAGCAGACGGGGGATGGCTTCCCTGTTACTCCTGTGCCGTCCCCCTTTAAGGTCTCAGGTTCTGAGTGTTGGGATTTGTATCCTAAAGCCAATCATTTGATGATTGTGCTAATGTAAATTGTATATAAATTGATATATTAATAAAAGTTATTTGGCAGTTTATTCATTACAAGAACATCTTCTTAAAACTCCTAATAGTAATGAAGCCCTCAGAATCTTCCTTCATGATAAAGGTGGATTTATCTTTGAAGGTCCTTAAAAGAGTTCACGATCAAATGATATACTATGACAGGGCCATAGTACTATCAATTATAGGACGTTGTATATCATATTTGTTAGTTGTCCTCTTAACCAAGGAGTGTAGAGACACTAGTATGACATACAGGTGAAAGTGTAGGAGTACATTTCACCGAACGTGACTCATTTCCGGATACTCTGCTGTCAAGAGTTAATCCAAGAAGATATGGGTATAAGTATCCTTTAGACCTGAAGATCACAACCGGTGACTTGCAAGCAACTCATTGTACTTAGGTGCCGGACCACCTGGATTTCTAATCCAACTATGAAAGGTTACTGGGTGCAGTCAAGTACTTGTAGTAGTCAGTTGTGGATTGAGATGGAATTTGACATATCTCGTTAAAAGGGAAATACTTGTGTTTCAATTTAGCAAGACCTTGGCCAAGGCACTTTATGTGAAAGTCACATGATCACTAAAATTGAAATCACTTTATGGATTCGCTGTTTAGAGTTGACAGGCTCTTAAGCCATCCTTAGCATTTGTGGTCAAGAGGATGAATTATACGATAACTGTTTCTTAGGGTTCTTGGAGTTTGCTCGGCAACTCTTCGACCTATCCGGACGTCAGGTTTCATTGCTAGATGGGCACATCGATTAGTATAGAAAGTTGTTTCTATGCTACCGGCTTAGGTTCGAACCTAGAGAGTCACACGCATAGAAGTTTCCTAGGATGATCTATTTGCTGATCAACGATTGAGAATCGTATATGATTTAATTAATCAATTTGATTGATTGAATTATCTCAATTGGGTTAAGTACAAGTGAATAAGATTCAATTTGGTTTAAGTCTATTAGAAGGACTAATCAATTTCAAATATTAATTTGAAATTAGACTTGATTTGGATTTAAATAGATTCAGGACTAGCCAAATTTGATTTGAGCTAGGACCATGATCTATGTGGGTTCAGTCCAATAAATTCAGATCAGATTAAACCATCACCTGAACCCAAACCTCTCGCATAAGTATCTCACATGATGAGTTAACTAATGTATGAGAGATTAAATTCTCATTTAGAATTTAATGTATTAATTAATTTAATCCTCTCTAAACTATTTCCATCGGAATTCTAAATGTTAGAATTAAAGTGGAATTAATATGCCTCTTTGAATCAACCAGGCGATAGAATTCTAAGTGTTAGAATTCACATCTCTTTAGTTCTCACCGACGTCAGAATTAACAAAATGCTACATCTCCTTGGTTTTCATCCTTGGTTTTCATCGAACGTCGGAATTAACCAAGCGTCACGGCTCTTTGGTTCGGCGTCTCTTTGCTTTTTGCCAAATGATGGAATTCTTAATGTCAGAATTCAATGGGCAGGCTGAAATGAGACTATAAATAGAGCACATCCCTCATCAGATTACACAGAACAACAACACACGACATGTCGTGGATTGTAATTCTAAAAAGGTTAGAATTAAAAATCCTGGTGATTCTGGTGTTAGCAAAAGCTTGGTGGATCTTGAAGGAAGATTCAAGTGAGAGGATTCAAGATCAGCAAAGTCATTTTTCCACGAGCTAGCACTCTTGGAAATCCGATCATTCGGGGCTTCACGTGGACGATACTAGAGGCCGGACGATTGAACGGCTACAGAGCACAAAAGGATTTACCAACTATCCTTAAGGTAAGTGATATGATCCCTAAACCTTAAGGCATGATTCAAGGCAAGAAGTACGACTTCTTACGTTGAGGATCAAGATATGATCTTGATGATTATTTATATGCATATTTTAGATCAAGCGATCCTATATATAAGGCAAAGATATGATCTTGATGCATATTAGACAGATTAATATGTAATCTTTTAGCTTCCGCATTGATAATAGTTATCAAATTTTAAAAATATGCATGCCTCGGAGTTTATTTCTCCCTATACTGAGAACAACCTTCTCACTAGGCCTGTTACCTCGGAGGAGATTAGGATGGCTTTATGGGACCTTGGATCTGATAAGGCCCCTGGACCTGATGGTTTTCTCCCCTTTTTCTTCTGCCACTATTGGGATATTGTGAGCCAGGATATTGTGAAGGCTATCCAAATGGTTTTTTTGTCTAAATCTATTCCCTCTGACTGGAACCGGACCTTTGTCACCTTGGTGCCTAAACGTCCAGATGCTTCTATTCCTCAGCACTATCGGCCGATTAGTTTATGTACTATTTTATACAAGGTCTGCGCTCGTCTATTGGTTCTCGGTTGAGGCGGGTGATTCCTCGCCTTATCTCCCCTGAGCAAGGGGTTTTCCTCAGAGGTCGTTGTATCTCTGATAATGTGTTGCTTGCTCAAGAGTTCATACATGACCTTCATCGTGCCCCTTCTCATCGGTGTCTTATGGCAGTGAAGCTGGATATGGAGAGAGCTTATGATAGACTGAGCTGGGATTTTCTCTATCGCACTCTTCAGGAGTTTGGATTTACTGATCTCTTTATTGTCTGGATTAGGGCTTGTGTTCATCGGCCGTCCTTCTCTATTATTGTCAATGATGGCCAGACGGAGTTGTTTCATTCAGCTGTTGGACTGAGGCAGGGATGTCCTTTATCTCCGTTCTTGCTCATTTTATATGCTGATGTGTTATCTCGGGTTCTTTCTCTAGCTCAGCAGGATCTCTCGTTTGTTCCTTATAACGGAGGGCCTAATGGGCCCTTACTCTCTCATCTTCTATTTGCTGGTGATTGTATCCTCTTGGGCAGTGCCACTACCTTCAATGCTTCTATTTTTGCCACAGTCATTCACTCTTATTGTCGGGCTTCTGGTCAACAAGTAAACCTCAGTAAATCAGTGATTTGCTTCAGTTCGAAAACAAACTCGCTGTCAGGGGATTTATTATGCAAATCTTGGATATCTCTATGCAGGCTAACTGTCTTTCCTATATGGGGATTACCATCACTAGGAGGCGGCCACATAGTACTGACTTCAGTGACCTTGAGCGCCGTGTCCGGGTCCGGTTGGATGGCTGGCAGGTCACTGGGTTATCTATGATGGCCAGGCTCACCCTTATTCGATCTGTGCTTACTTCGCTCCCGATCTACATTTTATCTAATGATGCTGTTCCGGTATCTTGTCTGAGGAGGTTGGAGAGATATTTCCGAGATTTCCTCTGAGGCTCTATGCAGGCTGGTCATGGTATCCACCTTATGGCTTGGGACACTGTTTATTTGTCGATTTCAGAAGGAGGGCTTGGGATCCACTCTCTCATAGTTAGGAGGGAGGCTTTGATTGCTAGACATGCTTCGTGGTTCCTGCTTGATTCGCACTGCTTGTGGAGTTTGTTTATTCGTGCCAAATATGGAGACTGGACCCCTTCTACTTATCCTCAGTCTATTCGGGGATACTCTTTCTTCTGGAAAGAGGTCTGTCATTATGGTCCCGCCATCCTGTCTAACATCTCATGGATGATTGGTGACGGTGCCTCTGTTGATGCTGTCTGTGATACTTGGATTGCAGATCTTCCCCTTATCCGGTGGCCTACTTTTGTGAGCTCTGATATACCCAGTAGTATGAGAGTTACTGATTTAATTGCTCATGATCGTCATGCTTGGCATCCTTCTTTGGTGTCCTCTCTGTTTGGTGAATAGCTATGTCGGCGTATTCTTTCTATTCCTCTGATTTCGGGTCATATTCCTGACACCACCTTATGGAGGAGATCTATTTCGACTTGTGCTCCTATCAGAGATCTTGTGAAGGCTTACATACCTCAGCCCAAACTTACTCTGGATGTTTCTTGGATATGGAAGCTTCCCATTCACCCCAAAGTTCGCCTCTTCATCTGGAAAATAGCTTGGGATTGCCTCCCTACGTGTTCTCTGCTATCTAGGAGGGGTATATCGATCCAGCCTACGTATCCTCTTTGTGGGCTAGACGATGAGACCATTGATCATGCTATTTTCTTGTGCGGTAGAGCAAGACTGATTTGGCAGACTTCGGGGTTCGATCTCTGGGGTGATGGGAGTGGCCCTAGTCGCAACTCTTTTCTGCGATTGATCAGGCTTGACATTTGGAAGGGTATCTTGAAGGTGGGCACCTCAGCTGCTTACATAGCTTACCAGGTCTGGTTATCTTGGAACCAGATCATTTTCTCTGATGAGGTTGCTCCCCCTCTTGGGCTTATTCAGACTGCTTTGTCCCTCTCTGCGGAGTACACTCTTCATCAAACAGTTCTTGGTTCTGACGACCCTGGAAGCTGGGGCTCTCCTGCTGTCTTGGTAGCGCACCAGCAGACGATCTTTATCTTTTGGGAGCCCCCACCCCTAGGGTTTATCAAAATCAACTTTGATAGGAGTGTCCGTGGTAGAGTTGCTGGTTCGGGCTTTGTGATCCGTGGGGCGGATGGGTTGATGATAGCTGCGGGTGGCTTCGGCTTCTTGATCTATCGGTCCCTTAGTGGAGTTGTATGCGGCATGGGCCGGTATATCTTTTGCCATTCGCAGTCTGGGGAGCCGCAGAATGATCATTGAGGGGGATTCCACCACTGTTATTAGTTGGCTCTATCAGGACTCTGGTGATTAGTGCTCTTCCACACCTCTGCTCCACGATATTTGGACTATGCTTTGTCAGGCTGAGACCACCCGCACATCTATTGGAAAGCTAACTTAGCGGCGACTGGGTAGCTGGCCGGGTGGCCCATCACTCTTCTCTCTCAAATTTTGTACTCTCATATATTGGGTTTGACTCACCCCAGAAGGGTGTGATCGCACGTTTGTATCAAAAAAAAACTCTTTCTAATCCTAAAAATCATTAATTATTAAAAAAATCTTAACTAGCATCAATAAAAAAAAGAGAAATAATTTTTAATGGTGAAATAATCTATTTAAAAGAGTCTAGTTAGTTTGAATTTGTTCGTGACGTGAGTGGATAAATCTTTTCTTTTTTTTTGATTTTCTATTTTTTTAAGTTTTAACACAGAAAGATTTTTAACATGGAAGCAATCTATCTAGAAAAAGATTTGAGGCTTCTTTACTATTTTTTAATAAAAAATAATTTTAAAAACAAAAATAAAGTATTTAAAGGAGGTATTTTTTGTGTATCAAAATTTATTTTTATTGGATTTTATGGCCCTCCATGAGGTGGATAAATCAATTGCTTTCTATCCTAATAATCTTCTTTTAGTTTATTTAATGTTTTTAAAATTTTAGTAAGAAAAAAAAATCTATATAGAAAATTTCAGTCACTTTGTTATTCAAAAGTCAAATTTTATTATCAATAAGGAATCACTCTTTTATTTTCAAGTTTTAAAATTTTTAATCAAATACACAGCTCTTAGTGAGGTTTTATGGTTAATTTTTTTCTAAGATTCAATATTTTTTCATGAATTTTGAGTAGGATAGAACTTTTCTCTCCTATAAATTATATGATTGCATGAGGTTTAACTTCATGTAAAATATAGAGCTAGATATTCTTTTATTAAAAAAACTAATTGCTAATTAATATATAATAAATATTTGTTATTAATTATTTATATATATAATAATTTTCATTTGTTATGATTTATTTATTACTATATATATTATTTTAAAATAGCTATAGGAGAGAGGGGGAAGGGAAAAAAAAATCGAATCTCATATATTCCATATATTATTATAATTTATTTTACCGGAGAGGAAAAAAATAAAAATAAAAATAAAAAAATCGAATCTCAAACACCCATAAATGCTGCCCATTTTAATAAACGGAAGAGTCATGCACTCTCGTTGCAAAGTTAGCAACAATATAAATACTAAATCTGTTGACATAGATCTATTTATTATAATTTATTATGACATTAAATTATATCTTAAAATAATTAAAAAAGTAAGGAAAAAAAAAATCCCCGCTAGAACTTTACTTGAGAAAGAAATCTCCGGTCTCAGGCGGCAAGCCGCGGGCACCCGCCGGTGACAGCCAGTCACCGGAAACCGACGGACCTTCGCTGTACGATCCGTCCTGCACCAAAATTTCTAAGTCCCGCTACGTACTTCTCTCAGCTACGCGGCCCAAGAGTCGTCACCATCCAGTTCATTACGTGAAAAGGCCAAGTCGACGGTCCAATGACATTGCGCCACGTTGGACGGTACCACGGCAAAAATCGGACCACAACGAGCCGCCACCGCTTGGGGTCCACGGGAAGTCACGCGAAACAAATACAATTCTAAGAAGACCACGGATAAACACCTTCGACAAACCCACTCCTCGTGGTTCCACGTGGACATCTCTTAGCTGATGTCCTCCTCTGGTCTCTCTGTCAGGTTTCTCGCCATCAGGTCCCCGTAGGTCTATAACTTCACCCCATCTCAAAAAATAAAAAAACAAATCCCATAAAATATCAAGGATCCGCTGCAAGAGAAAAAACATAAAACTTCTCTATCGTCAAGCATCGACAGACGCGTACGGCAACTCCATTGCTAAACACTTTTAAGACGGCACGTGTCGATTTCCATTTGACGTAATTTACGTTTCGTGTCACGGTGCCCTCCATCAACATGCGTAACGCATGGCATGGGTGCGTTTTTCACCCGCCTCCTCGCTCGGCCAGTATCGCATTCTTGGAGGTCCCCTATTTAAGTCGCTCGCTTGTAGTGTTTTCAATCGATATCGTGAAAGAGCGGGAGGGAGCGCGAGCGTTCTTGTTTCTCACTCGCATGGCGGTTTCGAGGGTTTCGATCTGGGCCGCCTTCTTGGCGTTCCTCGTGTTCTCGTCCCTGTCGCCGGCGCGATCGGAGGAGGCTGGCGCCGAAGCCGTGGAGGAGGCTGGCGCCGAAGCCGTGGAGGAGTCGGCGGTGCTCACCCTCGACGCCTCCAACTTCTCGGACACCGTCGCCCAACACCCCTTCATCGTCGTCGAGTTCTACGCCCCATGGTAACCGAACCCTCTCTCTCTTTCTTTATCTACTATGCTTCTCTTGGCAAAACCGATTCTTGTGGTTTGGATGGTCGATCGGATTGACCTTTTCGTGGAAATGGGATTTTTCGGGGTGTATCGGAACGGATCTTTGTTTGAGTTTCGAGATATTAGTGCCTTCCGGAATTTTTTTTCCTGTAAAAAAGCAATATTACGTATATAGGATTTTTCTCATCCAATTCAGAAGGATAAAGAATCCTATATTGACAAAGGAATAATCGAAAAAATGTTATTGTGCAAGTGATCTTCTGTGATTATATTTTATTGTAACTGTAATGCTGATTCGATTATATATAGATCGCGCTCTGTTTTGTTAGTAGGCTAGGAGCTTGTTGTATGTACGCGCGGGGTTATATTTTTTCTATAGATGCGGCATATATCCAATACTGACTGTGATATACTGGCTGTTGTTGTGACAGGTGTGGCCATTGCAAAAAGCTTGCTCCAGAGGTAATGATTCATCTGAGAATCACCCATGTGATATAAGAATTTATATGCACATTTGTTACTCGATTAGGACTGCATTCTAATTCCTTTACGATGTTTTGGTGGGATATTGTACCTGCAGTATGAGAAAGCTGCATCGATACTGAGTAAGCTTGACCCCCCGATTATTCTTGCTAAAGTTGATGTCAACGATGAGAAAAACAAAGAGCTTGCCGAAAAGTATGAGGTGAGAGGCTTCCCCACACTTCAGATTCTAAGGAATCAAGGAAATAACATCCAAGAATACAAAGGTCCAAGGGAAGCCGAAGGTATAGTTCAGTATGTCAAGAAACAGTATGGCCCTGCTTCATCTGAGATAAAATCCTCAGAGGATGTTGGCAGTCTTATCGAAGACAAGAAAATTATTTTTATTGTAAGTTATCCGTATCCTTGTTGAAATTTCCTGCACCATCCTATTTTATCTTGTTTCATGCTGAGTTGAAATCTTATTAAACATTATTATAGGTAGGGGTGTTCCCTGATTATTCTCGAGAGGAGTTTAAAAATTTTTTGACGGTAGCTGAGAAACTGCGATCAGACTATGACTTTGGCCATACTTTGGATGCGAAGTTTCTTCCACGTGGGGATTTGACTGTCAGTGGCCCTATAGTTAGGCTTTTCAAACCATTTGATGAGCTTTTTATTGATTTCCAGGTATCCTTGATTCTTTTGTTTGTTAATTTTAAATTTTCAGTTGTTATGCATATGCTGACAGGCATATACACTGAATAACTATCGGACAAATTTTAACATAGATAAATTCATGCATATTTATGTTTTGATTTATCTCATTGCTACAAAGCAAAGCATCTCTCTATGATTCTCTGTTTGTCTGCTAAACTATTGTGCAGGATTTTCATGTGGATGCTTTAGAGAATTTCATTGAAGCTGCTACTGTGCCTACGGTCACTACTTATGATGGAGATTCATTCAACCATCCCTATATTGGAAAATTCTTCAACAATCCTAATGCCAAAGTAAGAACTTATTTTCTTTTCTAAAGTAATTTTGTTTAATAGAAGGCAGAAGCAGCAATGATTTTTGTGCCTTTTTTTTTGTATAAAGCTCTACTATTCTAATGCACCAAAAGTGGAATTTTCGTTTATACAAGTAAACTTGTTGTAATGAGTGAATGTGGGCATCTCCCTTTGGCAATCAACATATCCGCTCTTTATTTATAATTCACCCTTAGATCCTGCTATTCCAGGTTCTTATGGTATTTCTAATATTCTTTTATTAAAACTTTTGGCCAAATCACACTTGGATGTTACGTTGCTACTTGCTTTTGAAGGTCATGGAAGCGTTATAGCACCAGTTGGTGGCAGTAATATAAATTGTCCAAGCTTTGTACATTCTAAATCTACATATAGACATCATATAAAATATGCAAATGTTGGCTAAAAGAGAGGACATTCCATTTCAAGAATCATTTGAGCAAGGTCAATTCTGATACTGTTCGTTGCAATTGAAAATGTTATTCATCATACATAATGTTGATGTAAGCTTCATTTATGATTTTATTCTATTAGAGTATTTAAGGATAAGCCTGGAATTTCCTAAATTCTTTCACCTGTGATATCAAAATTGCTTAGGTCTTATGCACAAAATATGGAGCTAGTTCTATTCATTAGTATTTTGCATATTAGATATCCTTCCTCGAGCTAGTCTCCACTTTATGTTATATTTGATTGAAAGTTAGATAGTTTTGGATGCCCTTAAACTGATCCATAATGAAATTTTGCAAAATGCTTCACTATCAAGCTGGCAACTTTATTTCTTCTGTTTAGGTTCTGCAGTAAAGCTCCAGAAGGCAGTGCAGCTTCTGTTTTTGGCATTTGCATTTCTTTTTCTTTCCCTACAAGGAAGCATGTTACAACATCAATTTAATGAAATGCATGGCAAGGATCATATGTTGGATCTTCTGGACCCATATGTTTTGAAGCTGTAACTATGTTGGCTTTGAATCTTCTTGTTTAATTCCTGTTATTCTTTTGGAAATCTAAAGTAAAGCCTTCTTTTTGTGTCTATTTTACTCTTTGTTGGTTTCTGATGATTCTCCTCCTCAGTTATGAACAGGATTTTACCATTCATGACTTGTTTCTTTTATTCTAGTATACTTTACTGCGTTCTGTAAATGATGAAGGGAACTATTTGTCTCTATTTGTTGGTTCAGTCATATTTCAAAGATCAGCATAGTATACATTAAGCTGTTTCTTATTTCTTGGAAAATTGGCTTCATGTCTTTTACTTTTTCTTCATTGCATTTCAGTAAGTTAATGTTAGAAGGCTATATTAGACTTTTTTGCTGTATCTGCTGGTTGAAATGCCATTGGGATCCGCATGATGTTAATTATCTTCAAAGTTTGATTGGTGGTGTTTTAGTTCAGAGGCCTTAGCACTATAGCACATACTTGTCTGTAACTGTCTGCAAATGCTTGATGATTACCTTCCAGAAAATCTATATAATTTATTGATGTAATCTTACATCTTGCTTCTTTTTTAACCCTCATATGTGACATGTTATTTTTGTTGGAATCTGGTGGTGGATAGGCTTTACTTTTTCTGAATTTCAGCAATGAGTATTTTGATGCTTTTAAGTCCAAGTACCATAAAGTTGCTGAGCTCTACAAAGGAAAGAACATAAGCTTTCTTATTGCTGATCTTGATGCCACACAACCTGTCCTCGAGGTTGTATTCACTTCCCCCTCTTTTCTTTTCTTACCCCTGTATAATTTGATGCTTTTCTTATAGTTTTATGTTTACTTGGATTATTAGTTCTTTGGCCTGAAAGAAGAACAGGCGCCTGCCATTCTCATACAAGACAGTGATGGCCAGAAATATTTCAAACCTAATTTAGAACCTGATCAAATTGCAACATTGTGAAGGATTTCCTGGTAATGGTTTTGTTGCTTGTCTTACAAATTAATTCGTGATGAAGTGTTGATTTATCATTGTACTCATTTGTCTATTTACTGTGCGTGACGTGTGAATGGATTCATGAAATTTAACATTGTGCAACCAATTTCTGTCATTACTCAGTTGACTATCTGCATGCAGCATGGCAGCTTGACACCATTCAAGAAGTCACAGCCAATTCCTGAAGTCAACAATGAACCTGTTAAGGTGGTTGTGGGTGACAGCCTTCATGATGCTGTTTTCAAGTCTGGAAAAAATGGTTAGCTTGTTACATCCATATCTTTTTCCAAGAACATCCTTATTATTGTTTCTTTTTCATTAGTAGATGTGGAGCTGCTTAACTTGTACTTTTGTAGTTTTAATTAGTTGATCATCTTAAATAATTTTTGAATGCTGTAAAGTGTGATTTTATTAATTTCATTTTCAATATACTTATATTGGTTATTAGCTAAATTTGAATTAGCAGTCTTTTTGTCCCTTTTGTCCCATAGTTGCAATTATGGTTACTTCTATTTGATCTTCTTATTTTTTGTTGAATGTTCTCACCTGGTATCTTTTCTCCTTGAAATTGTATTTCTTGGTATTCTTTTTTCTTCTATTTTTTTTGTTTCTTTTGGACTTGCATACATCATAAGTGGTAGATGAAAAAAGGTGGCCTCCTCACATCAAGTTTTTGATGAAGCAAGGAGCTGAGAACAACCTGATAAAAGATCTTAATTTTGTAAAAAACTTAGAGAGTGACAAATAAACATTACATTGCCCTTACAATGCTGAAACCAGACCATGAATCCTGAAACATGCTGTCCCAGCCTCCTCTAGGTTCAAAACTGCCTTTCCATAATGAAACACCTAGTCAAATGCCCCTGCAAATTAAGTTGTCATAACATTTTTATGATTAGTGTGGTCCCAAGCTGGTATTTTTTTACTTCTTCGAGGTAAATAGTGTGTGTGTGTGTGTGTGTGTGTGTAGAGAGAGAGAGAGAGAGAGACTTGGCTACATTTGAATGTAGCCAAGTTTAGATCTGGTTATCTTTTCTACCCTTGGATATACATAGTTTACGGATTTCAAAGATAAAAAAAAAAGAAAAGGGTAGGGTGGTTCCACGATTTGTATGGATCCAAGTGTGGGGAAGATGATCAGATCTTGGACTTCGCTTCATCTAAATGTAGCTAAGTCTAGTTTATGTGTGTGTGTGTGTGTGTGTGTGTGTGTGTGTACGTGTGCGCGTGTGCTGCAAAATTGTTTTTTTAGGAGAGTTGGGTTAAAAAAAATTTTCAGGTGAAGATGGTATTCATTGAGACAATCTTTTGTATGTGGTGGTATGGATAATTAACATTCATGACATTGTATTTCCACTTTAAGAAAGCCAAAGAAGGCTTGCAATGTTTCTGCTCATATGAAATTAACCAAACTTCATGCTTGTCTTTCTGTTTTCTTGTAATGTTTTCTTCACCTGTCAATATCATCCTGTGAATCTGATCTGATATTCATGAATTTTTTGCTGCAGTTCTGCTTGAATTTTATGCACCTTGGTGTGGACATTGCAAAACACTAGCACCTATTTTAGAGGAAGTTGCTGTTTTGCTCCAAAATGACAGTGATGTTATTATTGCAAAGATGGTAAGGTTCCTTTTCATCTATGATAGACTGTTGTAATAGGACGGCCTTTTATCCTACTCTTTCATTGTTACAATGTTTATGACAAGCTAGTCTCATGCATGCATGCACGCATTAATGCCAATGAGCTGGATCTGATGTTTTGATATTTGATTCCAGACTGATCCGTTGGTTGCTCCTAGGTGTCTGACAGGAGAGGGGAAAACACTTTAATGAGCTACGTTATGAGTGTGAATTCAATTCGTTTTTGTTCGATACCTTTATGACATGAAGCTTCCAATGGAAAAGATAAACTTTATGTCCATTCTATCCTGTCATTCCTGCAATATTGCTTGTAGACTTGTAATGCGTCGGCATAGGCTCATCAATAGTTTTCCTTATTGTGTACGTATTACATAACCTTGTAGCAACCTGAGTTTGACCCTAGGCATACCTGTCTTGACAAAAAGGTATCTTGCAAACTATTGCATCTGAACGGTTATTTCAAATGTAAATTCAGCTGATGAACAATATCATATTGTCTGTGGGGACAATATTTATACAAGATTGCATAAATTGCTATATTAGTCAATCGTGGAAGTAATAGAGAAGGTGCTGGTAGCCAAGCTTGCTGAATAGGCTTAACTTATCTGAAAGCGTTTTGGTGGATTGTAGTGGAAAATAGCAAAGATTGGTATAGCAGGAAAATGTTGAGGATGTATGCTGAAAAATGTTGGAGGAAACTCGGGATTTGTGTTTATAGTGGGTAGAGAACTAATTGATTGAGAGTCTATTCATGTTCATTGAAGATCAAATCAAGCTTTTCTAAGAATTTTAGGGCATGGCTTCGAGTAGATAAATTAGAATATGTTCCTCAAGTAGATAAATTTCAGTTTTTTACCTGAAATTTTTGTCAGGAATCTAGGCAGTTGGAGTGAGAACAGGTGCTGAGAAGTGGGCTTTATGATAGGTAGAGTTTGGGAATGTTCATAGACAGGCAGGTTCAAGGATGTTTTCAAGATAGGATTCTTGTTGAGAAGTTTTTCTGTGGACAACTCTCTCATGCCAGCTTGAGACCTGAGAGAGCAGCTAATATCCAATGTCTGAAATTGCTTGATTTTTTTTCTTTTAATACAATCATTTGGTTGTGCCTTTGCTATCTCTCTGAAAATAAAATTTTATTTTTGTTATTTCACTTGTTTTTGTGGATTTTATGCTGCCATCAATTTTTTAAAGTACTGACCTTTTTTTTGAAAAATCTTTCCTCTTATGATGCTTTGATGGTGGAAAATTGAGGTCCTTTAGCTAAATTCTGACATGTTTCATCGATCTCTGTTTCTAGGATGCTACTGCTAATGATTTCCCGAAAGAGTTCGATGTTCTTGGTTTTCCAACTTTGTATTTCTCTTCAGCAAGTGGTAAGCTTGTGCAATATGATGGGGATAGGACAAAAGAGGACATCATTTCTTTCATTCAGAAAAATAAGGATGCGACTACTCAAAAAGATACAACTGTCGAATCTGTGTCTGTAAAAGATGAGCTATGAAGAAGGTTTGTTTTATATCAATATTTTGTACTAATTGCTTATATGTGCTAATCTTTACTTACCTTTCCAGCTTTCTTTCTGTTACTGGTGGCACCGCATATTTCTCCCGCTAATATTGTTTATATGATACCTTTGCCAACTTATCATTGGTCAAATTTTCAATGGCAGTCCTATTTTGTGAAAATCCTCTTTGTTAAACTGCTGGTGGATGTTATAGTAGTTTAATAAACTGGTAATATCTGCAGACAATTTCGAGATTCTTCCTGTAACTTACAAAAATGATTTGACCTGCAATTCAGTTAAATAAGTGTATCGTTTTTGGTAATTGGGAGTGATATGATATTTTTTCTGTTACTACTCTTGTCTGGGGGACAACTCTGCTCATGAATGGGGTTCTTGCTGGGTACTATTCTTCAGGAGAGGCCGAGAATCAAGAAACATGATGACAATTAGTGTAATCTGAAATTCAGTCTCACAATGAGCATGACAATTAGTGTAGGTGTTATCTTATAATGGCTTCCTTTAACATCTCACCTTGCATTCCTATAAATCAGAATGTAGACATTATCTTGTATCTATCTTGTCATCATCTTTATGTTTATAATTTCTTGGAATCATAAGTAGAATTGTACACCATGGATGTTGGATTAAGAAAAGAAGGCACATGATGGTGTCCTACAAGACTATTGAATTTGTGTTAGAGGTTTTCTTTTGTATGAATCAAAATGCTGGAGATGCTGTATGCAAGAAATTAAGATGATAATGTGCAATGTCAAGAAGAATGTTTGGTTTATCTGGAAGGTATGTTTGGTAATTTTTTTACTGGGTAGAATGTGAAGCGGTAGTTTCAGGCAACTAATGCGCTGTCTTGGAAAAACTAAAATCTTGGTTCTGCTAAAGCAGAGTACAAAATTAATCTGTTAAAATGGATGAAGGATTTAGATTATCATATTGTTGGGCAATAACAAGCATGAATGCCAGTAAAGACTACTGCAACACTAGTGGGAATGCTGAGATGCATTTAATAAATTTAGATGTAAGGTGGACAGACCTTTCCAGGGGGCTCAAATCTCATTTGTTCTAGAGGACTATAGAGTGCTATTGAAGTGAAAATGTTGTCCTTGATGGAAACTAGAGCAATAAACTAGAGCGATCATATACATCACTGTTCCATTAGAGATAGAAAAAAGACAAAATATGCTCTGATGTGCATTTAAGAGCCTGCTTCTACATAATGGAGTATTTGGTCAATTATATTATTTTAAGGGGTGATTGTTCTATTGTTTTGTCCTGGTTCCTTTATTTACAAACTTCCAATTTCAGAAGTTTTGGCATGCCCTTTGAAGTTAGAAAATGTGTGCTGTTTTTGTTTTTTGAAGTATATGAATCTTTCTTGATATCAATAAATAGAACTTTTCGTTAATATGCAAGGTCCCTACCACAGTTTCCATGTTGCCAGGGGACGTAATTTTTTCAGGAAACCACCCTCAAATATTTAAACCTGACCTTTTCTTTCCTTCTGCAGAAATTTGACAATTGCCTGTGCCCAGAAAAGAACATGCATGCCCCGGGAGTGCCTTGGTAGACAGACTTCATGAATTATATCAGACAACTTTTGAGAAGATTTCATCTTGTACTTTCAAATTTAGAGTTTGAGCATCGGATATTTGATCCATGTTCTTGTCATTTCTCTTGACAATCTGAGTTTTCTCAGTCATTTCATCGTTGCAGACCTTAATTTTGCTTTCTCCATCTTGTCTCAAGTTTCACTAAGGTTAACCATTTCATAACATAGTGCTCATGGTGATGATTGGACCATCTATCGTCTAGAAGTTCGTTTGGCTCTCCAGGACAAACTAAAATAAAAGGCTTGGCAGGTCAACTAACATTTCTTGAACCTTTTTTTTTTTTTTTTTTCCTTTTTGATGTTTTCTCGTTAATTGCCTGTGAAAATATGGATACTGAACTCTGGAAATATGATGGCTGTAAACTTGTACCCACGATCAGTTTAGGTAGAAATAGATTATGATTAAATATAATAGATTATGATTAAATATGTAAGGTACCATAAACCAACCGCTCGTGAGCCAGTTGATGACTTATTGTTAGTGGGTTTATGTTAAAAAAAAAAAAAAAGCTCATTCTTAGCGGGTTGTCATTATCCAGAGGCAAAGTCGATAGTGAAATTTTCCAGTTCCGATCTCTCTAGCTAGCACTCGAGCGGATGAATTCTGAGACAAATTCCTCAGGTATCAAAATAGGTTTTTATTGACAGGCACTAATTTCAAAAACCAGTACACCAAGACATTATTTCTGAAAAAACACATGTTTTTTGAGACATTTGACCTCACTCAGAGGATCAGCCTGTTCATGTGAAATGTTCGGCGATAGGTTTTTTTTTCTGACCCAGAATTTAGGCCTGCCATGCATGAAACAAACACTAGTTGTCGCAATTAATGCATTTGCTGCTGCTTATTCATAAACTTGATGATCGAAGTTAACCTCTACACTCGCCTACCAAACCATGCCGAGTTTTTTATGTTTATGAAAGGCTTTCTTGCACTCCATCTAAACAGCTTATTATATGACTGCATGGTACATTGTCTCAAATTAGCTCATTAGTTGCAATGCTGCCTCAGCAAGAAAATAAACACCATGGTCTAAAACCGCTTACTCAGAGTTATACTAGTTTTCAAAATATTTCTGTTCTTCAAATCTTATCTTTATATTATAAAGGAGCGAACCCTTTTTGGCTCCCATTACTGTCGTGAAGCCATTTTCTGGTTAATCAACATAATTCTGTGGTAAGCCGTGTCAAATATCTTAAATCAGTTGCATCCGACCTACGAGCTCAAACTGTTCATATCATAGCTGTAACTTTAGTTAAAGAATACACAGCAGGTGCGAATGTATTCAGTAAACTCTTTTATCTTCTAGAAGAAAATTTCTTTAACCATTAAGTTGATCGTTGCATCTAGAAAGGAAATATTCGTGCAGCAAATGCCATATTGCTGCTATACTTTGATGCAGCTATTTTTTGCACACATTTGTTCGAATTTTTGGATGAGGCAACAACAGAGTTCTTCAACTTTGTAACTGGTGCTGACCATTACTTTTAGGCGTACGCGATATGATTCTTGTGCAAAATGTGTTTATGAATAAGTTTTGAACTGTGAGGGGACTGAAGTAGCTTTGGTGCTCACCTAGACCTTCGCGTGTTCTGATGCCGGCTCCAGCCATTGAGTACATACGCATTGAGGTGCATGGTTGCAGCTCTTTGGCTCTCGTGCCCACATTGGATGCGTGATTAGATGTGCACCGGACCATCAAAATGGTTCCAATGATATCTGACCCATCTCACCTTCCACTGAGATCGAAGCCGTCCCAGTTTACATCGGAAGGCTCGGCAGACTACATTACTCGTACCCCTAAAACATGGCCTACAAACAGCAACCTTATGCTTAATTAATCGGCCTTCCTGCCATCATACTTCCGTAGTTGATGTGTCCTTTCCCTTTCCCTTTAAGTTGAAGGAGCTTTGTTTTTTTTTTTTTTTAATCAACGTTTGAGCTCCTTTCTATCGGTTCCTTCTCAATGGAAGGAAATAAAACCGGTAGAATTTATATGGAGAAACTTGCTATCTGATTTGCATTAGCCTTGCTTCTCTTAGGGAGCTGGACCTGCATGCTATTAACTTTAAAAGTTCTTGTCTTCTTCTGCTGTTTATTTCTTTATTTATTAGCTTTTTCTAATCTCAAGTGGAGCTTCGGACTAGTTATTATATAAAGTCACAACAGACAAAAAAAGCCTTACTTTAAGCATAGGCTGCAAACAAAGTACATGCCGTGCAACCTTGCATATTTGACGGCTACGGAATCCGTGTCCACCAGTTCTACACTGCAATCTGGTTCAAGTAACAGCATGTGGTCTTTAATCTGCTTTCTGGTCCTAGGGTGCTAGATTTCCACAATTCTCTCCATGGACAAGAGGCCTGGTTAACATGATTGTGGGTGCTGGTCTAAACTTGTGCCTCTCACCCTCTTTGCTCTTTGAATCATGAACAATATTACTTTTATAAGGTTCCTTCTCCCACAGCATGGCCAGAACTAATTAACAGGGGAAATTTTGCAATTGACTGACTTTTTGGCCGTCAATCTTTCCAACTAATCGCATTTGAGATTACTTGAAACTCTGTTTCCTTGATCCCCTCATCAGTTTTCCTTGTAGACCACCTGCCATGTTTGGTCAGTCAATGCTTAGAAGGTAGTCTGTACTCAATAGGTTGAGGATTGCTTAATTATGGTGGTTAAAGTTTGCAGCAACTTGTTCCAGATATTGTTACAGCCCAAGAAAGCCCATAGAGCAATAGTAGGTAGCCTCTTGCGTGACTCCTCTTCTTCCCCTCCTTCACAATCAATCTCTTAAGCATCACGTATCCTTTGTGATATTATGTTGTCATACTCCCCATCCTTTTCGCATCTTCCCCTCCCTTTCCTCTTCCTTTACAAAAAGGGAGGAGAAGAATTCTACCACCCCCGCCCCCGCCATGTAAAGGATGATAAGTCCTCCATAATGAAGAGCACCAGATTCCACCATCTTAAAACCAAGCATGAGCTGCATGATCATTGCTCAGAAACCAAGGTAAGTCTCAAGTCATTGCCAAAGCTTCTTTCAGCAATCTCTATCGTAATTTCTCGGGCTTCTCTTCTCGCTAGGATTTGTGAATTCTTCCAAGGCATGGGAAGGTCGGTTGTTCCATGTTTCCACTCCCGTAGCCAGTTTCTTCTTTTGACTGAAGATGCCTCTCTCTTCTGTTCTTCTCTCACCAAGGATCTCAAAAGGCTCGAGCAGTCGTTGGAAAGGGACTCGGTGTCCCTCAAGTGGTCCGTCGAAGCCATGAGTCTTTTGAAGAGGATGCAGGTTGAACTCCTTGTCCTCTTAAGAAATCCAAGCTGCCAATCTCTTTTGGGGCCGAGGAGGATTGGTTTGATCAATACATGAAAGAAACCGCAACTCTGCTAGATCTTTGCAACTCACTCAAGTCTGCCGTCTCTGGAATGAATCGCTATCGCATGCTGGTAGAACTTGCAATCCAAAAACTTGGTGAAGACAATTTATCTAGCATGGTTGATGTCAACAACATAGAATTCGAGAGATTACATACAGCCCATGAGAAATTTTTGGATGATGGAGCAATGAGAGAAACACTAGGACTTGGCAGTGGAAGCTTGTTACGAGGCAAGGAAAGACAGGAGAAGAGTATGGCTGTTGTGATGCTTGCTGCTAAGACTACAATGATGGTTTTATCATTGCTCCTCATGTCAGCCATGGTTTCTCCTGTTTCCATCGACATGGGAAGTGGAGACATCAGTAATAAGGTCCCTCAGCTGAAGCCATGCGTGGAGTTGCTCACAGAATTGGTTGGCCGGTTTAAAGAGAAAACTCCAAGGCCTGAGAGTGGATCTGGACTGGCTTTGGTTGAGCATGAGATGGTGGATGAGGTGGTGGGAGATTTGAAAGCCCAGGTGGAGGAAGGGACGGTTGACGACAGGGAGAAGTTCTTGATCGGTGTTGAGCTGCTGAGGACAAGGTCAGCTGGGTTGAGTGAGGGAGTGGAGAGGTTTGATGCTGTGGTGGATGAGGTGTTTGAGGAGGTGATCAGAGGGAGAAATGAGATGTTGGGAATAGTCAGAGAAGGAGCCCTGTCTGAGGGATGAATTCCTGCTGCACCAGTGCTACACCTTAGTGAGTATCAAACATATGAAGATTTTCAACTAGATTTTATCCTGTTAATTTGTTTTTGATGTAATGTGATGATGATGCTAAAAGTGTTGGGCAGCTATTTCTAGCAGGGTGTATGAATTATGATGTTTATTCCGAACAAAAGAGAATGAATGGTTTGGTTTAGTAATGGAATCCGGACAAGCTGGATCAATTATTGTTCAATGTATATCTATAGATTTTATAATTTTTTCCCCCAAAAATGAAAATGTTGTTCAACATAGAGAAAATAATATTGACACCTATAATCTTAATTACTTGTTAGACAATCTTAAAGCTTTATCATCTATTATAATTCACATGTATCTAAGGCAAAGTTTGTCATCTTAATATCGAACCTTATAATTATCGATGCCATGTGGCTAGAGTACCAGCATGCACAGATTGATTAAGTATACCAACATTTGGTCCACATAAATATTAAGTCTCAAATAATACAATATGATACACTTGATATAGAATGGAACGCATCGATACAACATATCATGATTTAATATCAACTCTTATAAAATTATTATAACTTCTTTATCCTTTCACTCCTATTTGGATCTGAAACAGTTGTTGTCCATTGTCAGATGCAAAGACAAAAAGCCAAACCTCAGGATTTCACTGAGAACATACGCTAAGATGATTAATGATCCAAATGAAAGATAAATGTATATTTGATAATAGACATCAAATTAGTCCAGTCACATTTGCAAGCTGCCACTGGTCTAATCTTGTGCTTGCCCTCCCACAAAGCGAAAAAGGAATCCAAATTACGCACCTATCCATCATACAGGTTTTCAAAGAGTAAAAAGCTCCTGAAACACCAATTGCCTGATGCTTTAATCATTTTTTCTGTATACTTCTTCAAGGAAAAACGGTGAAACAACACTACCAATTCATTGAAGGTCATGAAATGATGAGACTATTTCTCTGGACACAATAATAGGCAAAACAATCATTTAAGACAGCTCATTGGAGCACATTACAGCACAAATGCAAAGCAAAAGTTTTAATAAAGCATATAATGTATTTTTTCGAGACTTCCTTGAAGCAGAAGTATGACACGTTTGAGGGATGATTTGTCAACAATGAAAAGGAATCACTGGTAAACAGCAGTTCCTTAGCTTGGAAGGCAATAAATTTGATATTGAAAATGACAAAGTTCATATTACAGCTAATGATCCACTCATAGGATATTCCAATAAAGTTATAGGCTAACATAAATCAGACAACATTGAAAGCCTCCAGATGCAACAAAGCTGCTAAAAGATATCCTTAATCCGATAGAGTTGTACATGATACAAGACTGACAGTCAGGCCTACAGGATCATGGAAAACATTATGATCTGGCATACGATTTAATGAGGTGGAAATATACAGACTGCCACAAAATGCATACAAAAATCAGCAAGAATAGGACTGGCATGAATATGGGGCCAACCAAAATTTTACTTGATCAATGAAATATATAACACAGGAACAGCGATCTTCAAACCTTCCAAAGCAAGAGAGCTTTAACTAAAGAGGGAATGGCAAGATGAGAAGGGGAAACAGAAGAATGAACGCATGCAGAACTACAGCCTGAGATTCTCTCTTCAAGTGCATATCCATGATTATGGTCATATCATCTGCAGGCATTGGCAGAACCACACCTACATGCATGAATGAGACCATTACTTGAATACAAACAACTCTTTCTTCTTCTTTCTCTGATGTTCAGGATATCCTATCTCATCTTGTTGTCTGTGTAGGGTTATTTCGCTTCTCTTCTGCTCTGTGATGGAAAAGTTTTGCAATAGATCGCCTTTCACAATCCTGAGAGCAGGTAAGTTGTAGAATTAGAACAATTAGGACAAGATGATCTTACTGAAAATAAGCATGCTTGACATTTTGTAAGTTAACAGGTAAGTTTTAGAATAAGTGGAAGAAGACAGCTTAGTGAAAATATAAAAGCAGTAAATATACGAGATACATTCGGAGCCAGTGTAGAGTTGGTCATGCACCTTGAACATATTAAGGTAAAAATGTTTCCTAGGATTCATCCTTCTAAGCTTCAGATATGTGTAAGCAAAACTCAGCTGGTCACGTGGAGTAAAGCGATCAACCTCATTGAACCACAGGCAGGAGAACAGGTTTGACATTGGTGTGTGTGCTCTCACAATGAAAGAACCTTCTGGGACATCTGTCCATAATCAACAGCAGAAATGGTGAAATTGATGCCACCATGCATATTATACATTCATGGAAACAAGTTTATATAATATTTCGTACAGCTAGGAAGCAACTTGTTGGGATCTGAGGGATCAAATCTTTTCAGTCCATCAGACTGGTAGAATTCGAACTGTTGATCAATGATGGTATGGTTGTACTTGTTCAGCTTCTTATTTGCATCACCTCCTCCCAAACACAATGCCGGTCATAGTGATTGGAAATAGCATATTCGTAACCTCGGCGCCAAAGGAAATACTCTAGAATGAGGTAAGGATCCCTTTGAAGTCGCAATTTGCTATCCAACCAGATTGAATACCTGAATTTAGATATCACAATCCTAAAATTAGAAAATAGAGGTTGCATACTGATAGTAAAAAAGAAAAGCAAAGCTTTTACATAAATCATATCTGATATTATGACTAAGTCTACATAAAAAAAAATAAAATCATTTTAATAGCCAAATTTATTGACTATCTAAAGCATGCAGTATCCATATAGCTTCATCATTTGTTGCACCAGTCATATAGCTTCATCCTCACCTGGCAGAAGGGAAGAGACGATGTGTCAAAAACTTTGGGATCTTCCCAACTCTCCGCATGTCAGTGTAAGGTAAATTTCTAACCACTACAATCTTCCACAAACCGATAAACCCCATAGTATCCATCCTTTCGCCTTCTGACAATAGAGTCTGCAATGTAGTTTCATCCACAAACATAATGAAGCAGACATTTTTCCTCGATAGACGTGTAATCTGCAACGATTTTAAAAAATTTGATTCAGCAACAAACAGCAGCAAGCCTGTGTTTCATATGATGATCAATCATACAAAGAGTTGTCATCTACTCATGCCACTCATGAGAAGGTAAAGAAGTACACTCCACAAAGAATCCTGCATATCTGAAACACTCTGCATAAATATAGCAGCTTTCATTTTTGAAAAATGAACACAACATTCACCTTGCTTATGCTTGTTTAAAAGAAAGATATATTGAAGGTGGATATGCATATAATCTCAAAAAAAAAAAAAATTTCATATAAACCACTAAACAAAACGGTAGATAATTTTTTCATGTAAAGCTAGTAATTTTTCAAAACATGAGAACAGAATGGAAGCCTCCATGAACATGAGGGACTGTTGGCCCTAATTTTGACATAAGTAATCACTTTGATAAGCTGTCCGAAAAAAGAAAGAAAAAAGGAAAAAACAAACTGAGGTATATTTGCTAAAATTTCAGAAACACAAGCATCATTACAACTCTACTGGTATTTAGGAATACAAGCATATTATGTTTATTTTCAAGCCTCACATCAATGTACATCCAGCTATTTTAGTCAAGGATAGAACAGAAGTTCTCAAAATGTAGCATACAGTCTTAATGATTGCATGGTTTGATCATCATTTCCATTGTACATATGAAGTTCCTGCCTTATTCAAGTTGGCAGGTAACTCAAAGATGATGATGCCATTAATAGGAGTAAAGGCAAGAAGACTTGGGAATCTGCACTTAAAATAGGAACATGACACCTTGAAACTTTATTTAGTACCCTCAGCTTTCAGGTACCATAAACTTCATATGATCAACCTAAGATACCTGAGAATAAGATCTGTTTTTCCTAGATAAGAGAAAAATAACATGGGGAAGCAACTTTTTTCCAGAGAGAGAGAGAGAGAGAGAGAGAGGGAGAGATGACTTCAACCAGACTTTCAGGACTACTTTAGATGATCACATAATTAGAATTAAACTCTATATGATTATTTTTTTAAGAACCATCTCTATGACGATATTGATATCCTGTTTGCATCTGAGTATTTGTCTACATTTGGATGCTAGTATCCGGGTAACATATCAACATCTGAACCCATATCCATAACAGGAAAGAGATTTGGAACAAATAAATCATATCTGTATCTGAGACGGGCATGCAAATATTGATACACGACCACTTTTCAATACAGTTGGGTTATATCTAATGTTGGCCCTGCCAGTTCAGATTTTAAGCAGATCATATCTTAGGTTATGCAAATGCATTTGAAAGTGTATACAAGTAATAATTGAAATTAGCGTAAGGAAGATATTGCAGATCATGAAGGTGAGACGTAAGTTATGTTTGACACAATAAGTCATATTGATGCATTGTCAAGGATTTGTTGACTGACTCAGCAATTTGAACAAGAATTTTTTTTATGTAATTATAATCAAACTCTTAGAGTTGAAGTAATGAAAGATTGACACTTCATCAAGAATGCCAGTATTTAGGGTTACAACAGTGTTAAACCACACATTATGATGAGAAAATATCATATATTTGACCAACACTTAAGCAAACCACTTGACAAGAAAAGTATACAGGATAGTTTTGTGAGTTCACTTTAAATGCGGACACATTTAAAGAATGATCCACGACAAGTCCCACATATGACAGAAAAACTAGTTCCAACATACCTATCTCTATAAGATAGGTCTAATCACCGTAAAGCTATTTTAGAAAAGGAATCCAATGGCTAACTCTTAAATATTTTTTTACGAGGCAAAAAATAGTTCCTAATGATAGTTCCCCACCAATAATATATGGACAAGATCATTGCAATCTACAGTTGTCCATCCTCAGCCAAAAAGAATATTTCAACCTAGCGTGAAGCCCACTAGCAGAAGTTAGAAATCTATAGCAACCACTATCATTTAGCAATAAGGTCATATGGATTTTTTTAAAAAAAAGAATCAATTTTACAGTGAAAGCTAATAATAAGCCTCATGCATCAAATTTCTTTTTTTTTTTTTTTGAAAAAAAGCACCATTCAGAATATCAAAAGATCTATAAATTAATATGCATATAACATTTGGCAAGCAAATAATTTCTATAGTAATTGCAAAACAAATGCAACTGATAGAGTTCAATAAAGGTTGACAATTCAAAAGACAAAAGAAATCCAATCAATATCAGAATAAATATACCTCTAATCAACACGCTAAGCTCATAAAGAATATACTGAGTCAGGTAGATATGATAGAAGAAAACTAGAAGAAATATATAATATTGCAACAAACACCAGAACTGCAATGGATATATTCAAAAAAACAAGGAAGCAGTGGCTCATATTTCATGTATTCATTTTATTTTTTTAAGAAATTACCGTTTTTCCAAAAGGAGTTCTTAAACGGTCCGAGTTACCAAAGATGCAAGAAGATACAGCTACGTGACAACTGCTCATGTATCTCACATCATCTTCTGCAAGATCAAATCCAGTGCTTGGTGATCCATCAGGGCCTTTAATAAAGCCACAGTTCATTTTCTGGTCACGGCATAAAATGACTCCTCCCTTTCTTGGAGAGTCTGGTGGCCAGAAAATCTTGGCTCCCAGTTCTTGGATCCACTGGGCATGTTTTCAACATCAGTAAACTGCAAGGAAAACCTTGGAAATTTCTTGTTTTCTACAGGTTCTACAAGTAGAGCTGTAGAATTCAAGAATTTTATCTCGCAAGATGAACCTGATGGACATTTAAAAAAAAAGTTTCAGGAAAACAGGATTGAGAAACAAAGAATAACAGCAAACGTTTATTGCAGACTGTAGTATAAGCAACCCTATATAAGGTGTCAAAAGTTTGCCCCCATCAATTATAAGCTATTATCACAATAATGCAGAGAACTTGATAAAGGAACAAAACAAAATGCTTGCATCTACTATACAATTATAAGCAAAGCCCAACAATAGATACATTGGCATGCATCCAGCCAAAAAAGAATCTATATCAGGCATGGTGGATGCTTTGCAGTTTTGAATTATTATCAAGCAGCCTCAGACCTCTTATAAAATGATGCATTTGTTTTAAGTAATTAACAGCAAGGAAGTTAGCTTGTTTCTTTCTTATACAATTTAATGCAGATGCTGTTCATTCATTGGAATTATTGCCTACACATAAAACATATATTAGCAAACTTGCAAGTTGAGTAACTGTGAAAGAACTTTGCTATGAAAGTTCTACTAGATTATTGCTAAAGCATAGGCAGGAATGGTTAAGGTGAACTTGTGTTTTATAAATTTGATTAATTAGAGAACTCTTTGAATGGGCTAGTCCATATGATACAGTTTTTAGATTTGGGTTGTGCATTTATCGATTACTTGGAAGAAGGAGAAGCAGATAGATACTAGTCATAGGATGTACGAGGAGGCAGAGATAAAGGCAATATTAGGAGCTTCAGAATCATATTATTAAATGGCAATTATAGGCATTTGAAGTGCATCACCTATCAACCCTCGTGTTCAGTAAGAAAGAAATCATGAAAATTACATGGCTTTCATTTTGATAATTCTAGTATGCTATGGTGCAGATAATTGAAATCTAGTTGAAGAGAAATAGCATGGCAAGAGAGTTAATCCAATGGATTATGCGATGCAATATGTGCGATGTTAGGACTTTCTGTCACTATAACAAAATAAATTTAGACAAAGATTATGACCAAAAATTATGAAAAGAAGTAAGAAGAATCCCCAATGCATATAAAACACAAAAATATAAACAAAAGATCTTGACATAACAATATTTATGATGTCTTGGTAGATAAAAAAAAATGTGCGGCTTTAGATATAGGAAATAGGATGGTCCTGTAGCAAAAGATAACAGTGAAACAGGCCTCCTAAATAAGGATAAATGAGGTATGCATACAGTATTCCATTAAGAACTACATCAAGTATCAATAAGAGTCAACTATGTAACAAGTTGTCTACCAGCCAAAGATCCTTCCAAAAGTCGCAGATATTACTCAAGGCTAGAGTTTGGTCATGTCAGCTTATAAAAATTATGAAACAAAAAAAGTTGACAAGGTAAACCCATTCAAATGCCCAAATATGTGGTCTAAACACTTCACATGCCTAGTCCACCACTAAAATATATTAGAACTAAGACTAGCTTCTTTTAGATTTTGCCAGAGCATGTTTTCCGAATAATTACCTTTCAACCTTATCAACATATTGGGAACCTATATCGTGGTCCACTTTCTTTGGCAATAAGTTGGAAGATGTTGTTGTGTCATATAATTTTTCATTGATTTCTTTTATGCTGTAGATGATTTTCCAAAAAGTTTTAAATATTATGGAATAAGAATGTCCCAATTTCTCCATGGTACAAGATGCCTCAGATAGGACAGGACATTTGGGACACCCTCCATCCCTGCAAGACTTAAAACCTTAATTTCCAAAGTATTCTGATATAGTTATCTAAAGATCTATCCATTTGTTTTACTAAATACTACTCCACCCCTTGCATTGATATAGATATACACATCTCAAGATATATGATTCATAATTCAGTGGGACTGGAGGTTTCTAAAAATCAAATTAGAATAAATCAACTTAATCTTTCCATTGAAACCATATATTTCAAGTTCACACGATGCAAAATCTAAAACATCTTCATTTTGCTTCAATCATGACAAAGGTTTGCATTCTTAATTTAGACTGTGCATCAGGAATGATAAAATTGGGGCTAAGGACCAAAAAGAAATATCCTCAACAATAGATTTTTATGATTTCAATTATATCAGAAAATATTGTTTCTTTTTTATTTGGCTAATTTGATCCAAGATTATTTCCGAATACTCGCTGACCATTAATGGGAGCTCGGACCTATGTCGCTGATACTTTTTCTATAATATGTCCATATGATGGCTTCACACTATTCTTTCTTCAGCTTAGATCCTGTCTTCAGCATAGCTTCCAGTCACAGATTAGCGATGTCCTGGAAACAGATTAACTAGATACAGGCTCTCTTATAAGGATGGTTGTAGGTTGAACCAAGACATTGGTTACTACTTTAGATAACCTAATTGCCATTATGAAAATCATGTTGCAACCAATATACCTAGAAAGACATCTTCCTTGTTTAAGCGGTTCAGAAGTGAGAAGCCAGGTTAACAGGCCAAGACCACGAAGACTGCCTCATGTAACTTTATCAATGCAGGAACTCTACAACAAGACTGTTGTGTAGGGCAAGAAGGACTACATGGCATACCCCTTTCAAACAACAGGCTTCAAACAGATCAAGCAAGCAAAAATGACAGGCTCAAGCCATTGGTCATCGTAATCCTTTTCTTTAGTCGAGGACCTCTAGTTAACAGAATTAGAGGCAATACCATAAGTTACTATATATTGTCTTGCTTAGTTTTATTTTGCAAAGCATGAAGGCAGATTTGGCCTACCCCCCCTTTTTTTTCCATTTTCAATGCACATTTCTAAAACATCATTTCTTAAAATTTAAAAGTTCAAAGAACGATAAGAAAACTGAGCTCAAACATAAGTTTAAAAAACAAAAACTCACTCGACGATTTGTGTTTCTTTGGCTTTCTCTTCGAGCCCGATTTCTTCTCAGAACCAGATGTGCGGCCCTGTTCTAGCCTACTCCCGCGACCAATACTTCCCAAAATCTCAGTAGAACCTTTCTTACCAGCATCCAAGAATGCATCTTTCTTGATTCCAACCACTTCACTGTCACGACTAGCATCGCCATGAATCCCATTATCATGTTCCACATCATCATGCTCATCCAACACATCAAAACCATCATCATACTCATCATCAGGATCGACATCTTTCACCCCATTATCCTGCCCCAGTTGCCCCAGTTGCCCATTGTTCTTCAATGAGGCCTCATACTCCAACTTATAAGAATCCAGCTCGGCTCGCCCGCCCTCATTATACAATCTTCCTCCTCTCTTACCCCCTCCTCGCTTCTCATCGAGCCTATCTTGACGATCTTTAGCAAAAAGGTTCCCTTTGGCACCGCTCTCCCCCTCCAAAATCCGATCCTTTTTAATGCTACCGCGCTTCTCCTCTGTGTAATCCTGGTCCCGGCGCCTGTCGTCCCGGTCCCAGTACCTCGAATCCCGGCCGCTCGTGCCGGATCCCTGGCCAAAGTTGAGCTCCTTAGAGTGCACTGAAGAACGATTCGATCTGGGTCGGAATTCCAAGTCGCTCTTGACATCATTCCCGCCGCCACCATCATCCTCAGCATCCAATTTCCTTCGAGTTTCTGCTCCATTTCAAACAAACGGTGACATCAGACCAGATCAAAGAGAATAGGAAGAAGATTTGTGGTAAAAGGTGAGACCTTTGTGATGGAAGAAGAGGCGGAAGGAGAGGAGGACGACGAAGATGGCGAGGACGAGGGTCAGGGCGAGGATGGCCGCGGCGGAGGGGCGGCGGTGGGGCTTGCTGGAGCGGCGGATCCGGGCGGGCTTGTAGAGGCGGAGGTCGGCGGCGGCCGGGAGGTCGTGGTGGCTCCGGACCAGAACCGATCCGCACCTGCTTGCCGGTACTGAGCCATTCCCACATGGCTCGGGCGCTCTCTCCCTCTATTTCGGGAAAAAAACGCACTTTTGATCTTGCTTTATTTTTTTTTCTTTTCTTTTGTTATTTTGTGTTTTTGCTCCTCAACGTAGATCGAAGCCAATTATTTATTACTCTTTTCTTTTTTTTTATTCTATTATTTTGTTGTTTATTTATTCATTTTTTTAAAGTTATAAGCACCGAAATCTATCGCGTGGCTAAGCTAAGGAAGATCCATCATGAAAAAATAAAATCCTTAACTTGGTCGGGTCGACAATGTCGGTATTAGAAATTGCCTTCCTTGTGAATTTGGCTATGATTGCTTGGGAGGAATTAATGACCGTCTTATCTGACCCTTGGCATGACTTGGCATCCATGTAGCTTTGGATTGAAGGAGATATCATGGCTGACTTTGATTGGCTTTGTAAGAGATTGTTTATATATTCATCATCCTTTCATGGGATATTCTTGTTCTTCATTAATTGTCATATATCATGAGCAATTCTTCCCAAATTCTAATGTTTTTGATACAAAAACCCTAACCTAGTTTGGTCCAATAAATATTTTTTTCTATCAATGAATTATTCAAAAATGTGGTTCAAATAATGTGAAATGTTTAACATGTTTTGATTCGATATAGCATAAACAATAATTTTAAAATACATTTATAGCTTGATACGAAACATTGGCTCATATAAGTCATATATGGATAAAACTAGTATAAAGAAGTCTTTGTTATAATTCGGACGACAAAGCTCAGTGTCAGCTAGATGTTCTGTTCCTCCGTAGGCTTGATTGTGGTTGGCCAAAGTTGGCCTACAGAAAGAGAAAAGTATGGGAGGCAGCCATACCGTTAAGTAAGACATTTTTTTTAATTTTTTTTTTTTAAGGTCTTCAAACCCTTTGGTCCAATGGAGCTTGTGGAATTCTGACACATAAATAGCACATTTCTTGCAGTTTTTAATTGGAGAATTCCTACCATATAATGTTGTCTTTAACACGTGCATTCACCTTATGACATATCTTTTTAGATGTATTCACACGAACACAAACTTTAGCAAAACCGGTTTTGATTATAGTTTTAGTCCAATCATCTAGAAACAGTGGGTCGCTAGCATAAGAAGTCGGCTTTAAAATTTTGTTACGGCTCTATATATCTTTATTAGACCTGAAAGACTTAGCCACATTAAAGCATAACGTTTTCTGAATACTTTCTTTTCAATTCCAAATAAGATAGATCAACTTCTTTTTCCTTTTTATTTAGAAGATTAATGTTGTAAAAACTTTTCATCTATCTCATTGTTGATTATCCTTTTTGCCCGATTATACCTTTAGAGCTGATCTCATGCTTCTTAAGTTTGCTACCCAATTAGCAAACATTATGTCCTTAATATCTAGTTTTGTAGTCCATTAGCTTTTAAATATGAAGAATTTTATTTATATAGAATTTTAGATCACATTCCAATCCAGTAGAGTTGTTGCATGAAATTATATTAATCAAGACTTTTTGAATAGAGGTTAGAAACACATCATTCCATTGGAAGGATATCAAAAATATATTCGGACAAGGAGGCAAGCTTTTCCTTAGTTAATCTAGGTTTTTTTTTTTTTTTTTGTAGTTTCAAGTCCAAAAGGCTAAGGCCTGAAATGTAATCCTAAAAAGCAAGATTGTCTAAGATTGATTAAAGATTTCTTAACAATCAATAAGGGTTCTAGTTTTGTTAAAGTCCTTATCTATCAATAATGGTGGAAGCATCAGTCATGTTAAAACATAAAACTCTCCAAAGTATACAATAACACATGATGTTTAAATGTTTGCATTTTTTTTTTTTTCAGATTACACATCTTGAGGTGCATTCATAATTCTCAATTGCTAGTGTGGCCAAGCCATTTTCTTTTCCCAACCAATTTATATATTTATTTGTTTTTCTTATAACAAGGATCCAAAGTTAGTGGAGAGAAGCTATAAATAGATACACTAGACTCTAGAAAGACAAAATATGGGAACACAGTGTGGTGGATTATTTGAAGAGTAATACTTGATATTCGATGTCTTATAGTTGGGCATGCCTAAAATGGATAGAAAGAAAGACAACATTACAAAAATTTGTAGTTGGTGAATCAAATTTGTGCTAGCATCCATGAAAAGCTCCATTAAGAGTAATATTTTTTCCTTTGATTTGTTAAAAATAATTAAATTATGGAGATTTTATTAGGTTCAATAACTATAGCTTGTTTTGTTTTTTATCACTATTGTACGTAGTTTCTTTAATATTCAATATTAACCAATTAGTTTACCTAAGCTCATGATAAATTATGGTACGATCAAGCTTTTTTTTATAATATTGCAATAATGATATTCTAAGTCCTATCAAAAGTTTGATACAAGGTTCATTATGCTTATTAGAAAGTCAATTACAATCCGTATTGAAATCCTTCAAAATCCATGTTTTTTTTGACTGTGGCATGATGGAAAGCTTTTTTTTTTTTTTTTAGTTCCATGAATAACATATGCCATGGAGCCTAACTTTACAATATTTCAACTAGAATAGAACATGATTAAATTGTGAGCCCATATATTTTATGTGGTCACAAATCTTATATTTTTAGTCTATATTCAAAATTTAGATATCCAATCTCAACTTTAAATCAAGATTGGGTCAAGTCTTATATTTTTTAGTCTAACCTGTTTTAATTCATATATTATTTGATTCTATATTAGGTGAGTAAAAAATAATTCAACTTAACCTTACTCAACTCATAAACTTATATATATAAATCTTATTTTTCTTCACTTTTTATCATTATCTTTACTAATCTATTAAATGAACTCATATTTAAACTATTTTTTAAAAAACTATATTATACAAATCTATCCTCATCTTTTTTAATTATATCTAGTAATTATATTCCGCTATTTATTTTGGTAGCTTCATTTTTTAATGGTTTCAAAAATGTCGGCTTACATTTTATAAATCATAATATGTAAATATAAAATGATCAATGACTTTAATGACATTAAAAATTTTTAAAGAAAATTTGAGTTTAAATGGGCTCTTTTTAGACTTGTTAAAATTTTTAGCAAATTTTTATTTCATTATCAATTATTATGTGTTAACTATAAAATAATAGCAAAATAATTGAATCAAATACATAACTTAGATCAATAAATGGATCGAATTCATGTTTAAAATCATAATCTAAAAATGTAGTCAAATTGAGGTCAAATATAACAAAGTTCAACCTAATCTAGTTGTAATCTTATGTATACTTTTCATGTCAACTTATTTTTGCAAGAGTAGTGTATCTTGTGAGTTTTTTCTTAATGGCATTAACAAATATAAATATATTTTTGTTAGATTTATTTTATAGATTGGGACTATAATTTTATCTTAGACATGATGAGCATCTTATTGAAAAAATGATTTAAAGTTGGTAGAAAAAAAAAGATTATTAGTTGATTATTATAAATTTGAATTTTAGAATTTATTGTTTTTTATTAACAAATATAAGTACATAATAATTTTTTACCTTTTTTAAGTTAATATATCTAAAAATAATATTTCATATCAAGAATAGTTATATTTCAAGTAAAATTTTGGGAGATATTTGTGCAAAACGATGATTAAAGATACTTTGAAGAGCAAATATATTTAAGATGTTTACGGTTCAATCATGATATATATATATATATATATATAGAAACGATGCTTGAATCGTATCCACTTCAATTTAAGACAGAATCTATTATACGCAAACGCATATAAATATTTATTTTAGCTTTAAAACTTTCAACCAATACTCAACCGGGACCGGCCGTCGCGAAGACAATCGAAGGAGGAATCCGTCGTCCTCGGCAATCGCTAGCTATAACAGTTTTCCACGTCTCTCCGTCGATCGGATCGCAGATTTTTCTTCGATCTCGAGAGATGCCGAAGCCGAGCAAAGAACCGTGCAAGAAGGAGGCCTGCGACATCCAATCTTGCCTCACCAAAAATAACTTCATCCCCCAAAGGTTCTCTCTCTCTCTCTCTCTCTCTCTCTTTTCTTCTTTTTCCGCTTGTTCCCCTTTTGACGGTACTTGATCCGTCGATTGGAATGGGAAATTTGGTCTGGAGACCTGGGAGGGTTGGATACAAACCCTAATCGAAATTATGGGACTCTTGTTTCCCCAGTGAGGTGAACCAAGGATTTGTTGGCTCTAGTGGGTTCAGGAATCTTCTACATGGTTGCTGGAATTGGAATTCTGCTTCGTAGATAGCTCCTGAGACCTAGTTTTCAAATATTTTAGACGTCCATGCAATCTTGGTAAATGAAACTTAAGGGCTTTTTTCCGAATGATTATAAAAAAAGGAATCTATAGAGATTGAGAGGGGCTTTGAATTGGCGGAAAAGAATGATTTGGAGATGTCTTAGTCTTCCTCACCCGAGCAAGGTTGTGCTTCTTTAGACCGACTCCACGGCAGTATACCGTTTATTTCAATGTGGGCTAGAGAATGAAGGAATAAACTACACGTTGTTATTTCTTTAACTGAATAGTGGATACGAGAAAATCATCAATGCCAATTCTTGATGTTGGGTTAATAGTCAGCTATAAGGGCAATATTCGTGAATGTAAGGGCAAATGAGGGTCTTTGTATTGCCGAAGCATTTTAAGTAGTTATACTTTGTTCGTGAGGAGAGAAGAGAAGTTATGTGTACCTAGAATCAAATACAAATTTGTAAACAGTGGTCACTAATAACATATCTTATACTTGTAAACTGTTTGATCCATATTTGCAGGATCGTCTGAAAAAATTACATGCTTCCAAATCCTTCAAGTCCACCTTAATGTTGTGCAAGAATTGATGGCCTTATTAGAAAGCTCATATTACTATTACATATGCTGATTTACCTAATATTTGAGAATTAGGAGTTGCTTCATGAATGTTTTCAGACAGGATTTTTTAGCCGGCTAGTTATGGTTGTTTTAACTTCATTGCTTGGTGCAACGATAAAAGAGTTAGGCTGACAAGCACAATTATGCACCAAAAACAAAAAAACAAAATTAGGTGATGAGATCATGACCTTGGTAATGGTACGGTTGCTCCATTGTGACCTAAATGTCATGAATTCAATGCACAAGAACGGCTTCTTTGCATGTGGACCATAGCTGCATACATTGTCCTTCTCCATACTCCATATTGATGGATCCTAGTGCATTGAGCCAGCCTTTGACTGTGGATTTTGTATTTGCTATGTCTGAGGCTCAATCCACCTTCCAGAGAGATATAGAGATCTGCACTGGACTAATGATGTAGAAGCTCACTTTGATTAAGGTGTGAAGCTGAAAGATGGCATAATGAGTCTTTCTGTTTATTGAGGCAATTGTACTGTACATTTATTTGTTCTTTTGCAATGAACATATTACCATAAAGATATTAGTGTATTAAAAAATTACTGAATTTTGACTTGTGATTCTTGTTTCAGGTGTCTCAAAGTCATTGAATTGTTGCAGGCATGCTGTGAAAAATGCAACTAAACTCAACACATTGTGCTTCTCTGTCAGGGCTTCTTAGAACAAATTCAAAATGATGTTATGAAAGCATATGCATGTAGAGATTTCTCATATCTCCACAATAATTTTCCATGCAGGTAAATGAAATTTTATATTAGTGAAGCTTGGCTCATGATTTCAGTTTCTACAAAGTCGAACTTATCATATTAAAGTATGTTAAAATGGCATTGATTTGCTACATGTTACTTGGAGGAGATTTTTTTTTTTTAATTTAAAATGTTTGGGTTATGTCCACTTCTCTATAGAACACATAGAAATGTTGTTTGGACCATTGATTGGGTATAGGCTTTGATTCAAAAGCATATATTGAAAATTCTACCAAACATCTTATTGTTGGCTAGAGTATTCTAGACAGATAAATACTATGAATGTTTGCATAAAGATTCATATTTGTAAATTTACATTTAGGTTTTGGCACAAAAAATATGTATTAATTGGACATCATGCTATTATACTAAAGATCCCTGTTATATGGCGGTTCCTCTCATAGCTCCAATTTACTTATGATTGACTGACAAGTAACAACCTAGGTCTGTCATAGGCCCAGAAGATTATAGTGTTGGCCTGTGTTATGTTGACATGTGACATGAGTCTCAAGTGTTTAGGTGTTCAGAAGATCTGGACTTGGACATGTGAACCTTTGAAAAATCAGACATGGGAACGCATCCATAATAGATGTGTCCATAAATATGTGCTCCTTTTTTTTTTTTTCTTGACAAGAATATGCCACGTTTATCTACACAATAATTTATGAGACCAATTTCTTGGTAATTTGATAGAATCGTTAAAGCTTATGTTAAACGTCATGTTACTTTTGAAAACTTCTTGGTATAAATGCCAGAATTTTGATATGATGACATAAGCTATGGTTGACTTGAAGTGTCAAGGCAGGTCATTAGGTTTTTTAGCGTCCGACTTCCAGAGACATCAAAAAACACAAATGTTGAAGTGGCAGTGAAATCGGCATTAGCAAGACCGTACAAGCACCATGTAACGTGGTTAAAGCGGGCCATATTTTCAGAGATATCATAAATGTTTGGACCATTTTGTAGAGGTGGTAAATAATCTAACAGGAGAATTTGTTCTCCTGAATTTGTTTCTGTTTGTATAGGGATGTATAAACTCAACAGGGACTACATAGCTGTACTGTGCTGTCTGTGATGCATTTTAAGATAGAAATTAATTCAGTTTTGACTTTTTCCATGTAGTATGTTGAATTCGCCAAGGCACTAGGATTGCATCTTATCATGGTTATGACACTCTTGTGCAGTAGGCTGAAAAATAGTTTTTTTTTTAATTCATAATTTCATATGCATAATTTCTTAGTTACTTGGTAATGTAGAAGTCTATTTATGGATTGTTGTTTTAGCAAACCGTACACTACAATCTATTATGCTGTGCATGGTCGGTTGGCACCCTGACTCTAAAGGCCGACTCTTCAGGCAGTCCAGGGTCTAAATCCTGGGCATTGCTTTACAAAGAAAAAAAAATGAAAGAAGACCTTTTTCTTCTGTTCGATCCACAAACTGTTGTATTCTATCTTTATTTCCCAAGGTCACATTATCCTGAAACCTTGCTAGATCTTCCTATGTTGCACATTTTTTCAGCATTATTCCCAAATGGTGACCGTCTTTCATCTTTGTTATTGCTTTATCTGATAGACTCTGCTAGGTTGCCGACATTGGAAGTGGGCTGTTGATTTTATTCAGTTTTTACTTTAATTTATTATTCTTATGTGATATTTCATGTTGATTGTGGGTTTTGCTTGAAGCAATATGATGTTTCAATAACTCTTGTGCTAATGAATGCAGTGATTACTTTGTTACTGAAGCCCATTGAATATCATTTTCTAATTTCTGCATGACTTATCAATGTTAACAACCTAATCTGTTTCTTGAACAACTCGTTTATGGTATTACCCTTTTGTTCTCCAGGGTGTAAATTTTGCAGCAGTGGCTGGTCGCAGCCCACAAGTTCATGGGCAGTTCAAGTTAATGAGCTATGAGTACTGACATGGCACAGTATTAATTTCTGCCTATCTTTCTACTAGGGAGCAGCCAAGATGTCCTTTAGAATTTTAGGTTCTCTAGTTTCGCCTCTTACTTGGTATCTTCCATTCCATGTATTGGTTCATCACATTTGAAAGATCAGTCAACCTGAGAGGCTACCTTCTTAAAATTCATTGCTGATATATACACAATTACTTTGATATGCAAGTGTATTTGTACATCTTTTTATCACAGATATATGTAGACTTGGTACCTTCAATTCTCCTGCCAAGAAAAATGACAATCATGTAACAGCTGTTCAACTGTAGCTTGTGGTTCTTGTGACGTTTCATGTAGAAAGAAATGCAATATGATAGGAACAATAGGCACTGGGGGGTTCTAACCTGTCTTTTCTAGATTTAATTTAATTGAGACCAATAGGATTTGTTGGCAGCTGAATGTATATATAATATAAGGTTGGTCGTGGTGGAAAAAAATATTATAATAGGAAGACTGAAGTCCATGTTAGCTAAGGAAAACAATCTTGATGAAGACGGGATGCTGATTTAAGATAATTTATTTCTCTACTTGGAGAAGGTAAGATCCTGATTCATAGGCTTGCGAAGAAGTTCTGGAGGCCAATGAAGGATTAGTTTCGTATTATGCTCACCTTTCTTATTTTGTTGAGTTGGTGAGGATGGATTTACATTTGACTTTTGGTAAACTTGGAACTGTTAATGGCCTTTCTTGTTGCCTGGAGGTAGACCTATTTTTATTTCCTTTTTTTGGGTTGTTGAACCTGATTGGTTTGGACTTCTCACCACTCTCATGGTCTCAGCTATCTTTTCTGTTTCTCTGGAGGGGAAGTGTAACAAAAAAATAATCGGGCTAGGTTCTATTTATTATTACTTCCATCCAGATTGTATTATTTCACCATTACATGAGAATGATCTCATCATCCAACAAGACAATGTTGCTTAAAACAAAACATCCCCCCCCCCCCCCCCCCACTTTCTACTAGATAATGGGGCATCCATACCCAATTCTATTGCTGTGGCCACAAAATGATGACCTATCGATAGAGATAAGATTGGTGTAGGACCAGCCTGGCAACTAGAACCACCACACAACTTTGTTTTGCTGTTGATGTCAATCAAGTGGCTAGACATGGCTGTCCTCACACAGTGTACCATGAGCACCCAAGGCTGTTTTCTCCACCTGAGAGCATGTGCTCTCGGAATCCTTCTTGCAAGGGGAAAGGCAGGGAACAAGCAGCTCGAATTCACATCAACTAAATTTCTTATTTTAGCAAGCCAAAGCAGGGAGGAGAAAAATACAGGAAAAAAAGTTATTATCTTACATATTTGTTATTTCCAGTGATGTAGGTTGCTATCTATAAACAGGATGACTGCTTCTGTTTACTATTTACCTCCAGAACAGAACAGAAAGAAAGCTGTTTTTCCCTCTCTTTTTTGTTGCCCATATCTCTTCTAACCTCTGCATCCAGCTCCTATATATGGCTTGCTCAAAATCTGACAAAGATTATGAAGCTACGACCATAATGGAAATCTTAGAGGATGAGATCTTATCTTCAATGAAGCGGTTTCCTCCTGGAAGAACTAGTCTTCTGAATCAAGAACAGCTTCTTCAATACCTTCAGCATCAAAAGCAAGCTTGGTCTTCTATGGTGAATTATGCTGCCGCTCTTTGATGCGCCTGCCTTGCCATGCCTGGAGGAATCCGTTTTGCTTCCAGTCGCCGATGCTGAGCTCGCATCCCCGTTCGCTGCCCACCTCCTGTGATCACCGGACATCCGGCATAGCTCTTCATTGAAATCCTCCCAGAGCATGTCCATCCTCTCTTCATCATTGAGAAACTGGCCCCCGCCTTCCTCACTGAGTGCTGAAGAGGCCATTGCCAGTGCGTCGGCGATCTTGGCAGCTTCTTCGGCTGAAGAGAAGCTTCTCCGGTGATGATGGGTTTTGTTTTGGTCAGCAATGGGGGGCACAAACCACAGAGGGAAATGGAGCTGGCAGAGGGGCTCTTGTTCTACTGGAACGGTAGGGAAGCTAAAGTCCTCCATGTTCTCTTCCCTTCCAAGCCTTTCCTCTCCTAACGATTTGATTTGAATCTCTGTGGAGGAGAGGCATCATCAGCTATAATTTAAGGATGGAAAGAAGTGGGCCACAAAAAGTTTTATCTGTTGTCAACATGATCCTTTTCATGTGGGTTGAGACATCTCATCCACCGCCGGATTGAGCGGAGCAAGGGATTTGGAGAGAGAAAGAGAGGTTCTGAGGAGTTTGGAGTCTCTTTCTCTTTCTCTTTCTCTTTCTCTCTCCTCTCGTTTTGGGTGGGTTTGGTTTTGGCGGGACCCGCGGGAGGTAGCCGTTGGCCAGTGAATCCACCATTCCACCCCACCCAAAAGAGAGCGCTTGGTCTTCCTATCTTTTCTTAATTATTTAATGATGTTGAAAACCCTTGCTGCTTATGACCTGTGGCAATTGAAAGGAGGTCAGGCAGCAACAACACTACAAACAAGAAAATTACTGCTTATGAGTTCCAATTAGAAGCAAAGGTCATGAAGCAGCATTGTAAAACCAGAGAATTACTGTTTATGAATTCCACTTGAAAGCAAAGGTGATAGAACTTTAGTTCCTCTGTACCTTTGATTTATTAAATGTTTGGTGGTATTATAACTAATCTTGCAGACTTTAATGGCTCTTATCTCATGCTCATCTACATGCACTTTTGATCAAACAGCCCACACTTGATGCGTGAACATGGTGTCTGGTCTCACGGAAGAAAGGTTTGCTGTGCATCCCATTTAGGCTGCACTCAAAGTCATGTAAAGAAGGATGGAAAAAGAATAAAGTGGATGAAGGATTGGGCCAATGAAAGTGTGGCCGGAAGGAGGAACAGGATGCGTGCATTTGATTCAAGAATAAGAAAACTGGAGTAGGAATGGATGTACCTGTTGGGATGGTAACTCATAAATTATTCATACTTTGTTTGATTGTTGTTTCAAAAATAACTCTTAAGATAGCAATATCTTTATCCATATATGAAGAAAAACCAAGGTAGACATGAATGAGAACTTTATGTTGAAAATACCCTATAATGGCTTTCTTTTTAAAACAGTCATGTCTAACATGAGCAAATCTGACAGAAATTGTTGGTGAATATGAATGAGGCCTATTCCAAGCTTTATTTGTGCTTTGTGCTACACATGAACCAAGGACTATACCCTCCATTGCTGCTATCAAATTCCGAGACAAGGTCATGTCGAGTGATGTTCGGGCAACTATCGCCCTCCACTCCACGCAACAGCTTCCACTTTTGGGGCTGGTAGATGCAATGCAACACTATTTGAAAGTGGACATTGCCCTCTTTTTTCTTTTTGTTGAGAAAGGCACAGAAGTGCAACTAATTGATTTCAAAAAATAATTGTAAACTTCTATATCTCTATAATAGTATGAGAAGTTGAATCTCTATAATAATTTAACCATTCCTACTTTTTTTTTTTGGCATGAATTAAACACAAGCTGAATATAACTAGAATGACATTTCCAGCCTTATGTGGTTGGTATAAGGCGAAGCTTCCATGGACATTGTCTATGAGCTATTTCTTTTCCAAATACATGAAATCATGGAGAAAAGTGAGACTAAGGAAAAAAAAAAAACCTCTGCACCTATGTCCAACGTGAGCTGCACGTGAGAGCTTATGTAGTCTGCCGTACATCAAATTCCTTTCACCAACGTATTTCTTGGTGTGCTTCGTTGCCTTCTTTTATTTTGTCTTCTTCTTTTGCCTTTCTTTCTCTCAATTCCTCTTTGAAGACAAGTCGTTTGTTTGTGATCACAAGAGGACACGAGTCACAAGACCTTGATGATATGTTGGACAACTCCTCAAGTTAAGTCTCCTGCCGTGACGCAAGGAATGTAACATTTTTCCAAGTTAAAATGATTAACAGCTGTTCCATCTAATCATACTGAATTATAAAGTCTGAACTCTCTTTCAGGTTGCATTCCAATTTGCTGGAAGAATGTCTTGCCCATGATTGGATGTGCATTTATGTCAAAACATTGGACTTGAGAAGAAACAAACAACTTAGAACACTTACATTTCGTCGTGTTTGGGATGCTACAAGAACTTGATTTTAGTGGCTTATCATATGGGGCTGTATGCTGATAATGAAGTCTGGGTCTTGCCCAGGATAACAATATGATGTTTAGTGGTTTAGTCATTCAACTGGAATAGTGGCTAGTTGGTGGAGGTTTATATTGAAATGGAGCAGCTTCCTCTCTTCTCCGATCTTTACAGACGTCATCATAGATCTCTCTCTCTCTCTCTCTGCAATTTTTTTTTTTTTTTTGGAGGAATGACAATATATATGCTTTTATTTGATCCTGTTTAGAAGAAATTTTAATTGTCAGTTTGAGTAGTTGTACCATACATTTCATGGTAATGGAAGCCAGCCAGAAGTTACCAAATCCAGCCTGAAAATGTGAATCTGTTGTTCAGGTGTAACACAAACCATAGACTTGATGGAATTTGAAACTTTGAACAGACGGCCTAATTTCGTCTAAGCCTGTCAGACACAACAATTGTATCTCAAATCTCCCAACCAACCAAATTAAAGTAAATTGTAAGCAAGGGTAAAGGATTCTTGGTGGCCACAAGAGTCCAGAGGATATCCTTCTACTTATGCTTCTTCTGGGCTTTTTTAAATATGACTCTTGATATTTGTTCTTTTTGTGATGTCATCATTTAATTGTGGTTATCTTGTCCATTTACCTTATGAAAAACGTATTTAACAGTACTTTTGTGTTGCTGGGGTTTTTTGAATAAAGGTTCCCTTCTAATTCATGATGCAGTTAGCTTTTTAGTTCCTGTAACTTCACTAAAATGTTTGCATTTTGTTCTCTAATTTGAACAACCTACTTCTGTTTCAATATGTTTCATATTTATATGAATCAGACCAAAAAATGGTGCAGCATCAGTACTGAATCTGAATCACACCATTCTCTCTTTTGTATCTGTAGCCAATTTGGAAGATCAAGAATTCTTTTCAGAGATAAAATCTCCATCTTTTTGGTTAAACATGAGGAGAACAAGATTTCCATCACAAGCACTCAAAAACATGATAGATTTGGTGGGGGCCCTTAGTGCTATGTCCATTAGGAAAGTCAGACATCCAAAACTCAACATCACATTTAAGACATGCCCTCCCTTCTAGAGAATGCTGCCAGGTTGTGCTTGCAGAAATATATATGACTTTGAAGTGAAGATCAATTTCCTTGATAGCTAAGACCTCTGCCACATATGAGTCTTGCTGGTGAGGTAACCACTCAGCCATCTAATTACAGTAACTGAGTCCCCTTCCACCCCCAGAATGGTTGTCCCAAGGAAGTCTAACTGCAGCACATGCACCCAGATAACTTCACAAAAGAGCAGATTACAGGGTGAAGGATATTGATCAATAGCAGGAGCAGATTACAGGGTGAAGGATATTGATCAATAGCAATTATCAGTCGAAGATGGTCCCTGATGACAAGCCTGCCCCAGAAGTGGTTGGTTTTGTGCACCATCAAACTTGCTTTTCAGCTGGCCTGGCTGTGGGGGCTCCCAACCACCAGAAAGGCCAAGAGACCCAATCCATCTAATTATCTAAATGTTGGTTCAGCTGTGCAGGTTGTGCAGTTGGCCTGCACAAGATTCACAAGTTTGATAAATTGTTTCATTTTTACCCCCAGGAGTCCAGGCAAATGAAGATGAGCTGGCACTTAGAGAACCTCTCACTCAGCAGAGGTAGACTATTGTTGGGAACAATATAATGGAGGTGACGATCATGAAGACATTGTCCTTCAACAACGACTGCAAAACTTGGACCAGATTTTTCTCTATGAGATACTAAGTTTGCAATCAGTGGATTTATTTATTATTTTATCATGAAAGTGATCAGTGAAGTAAGAATATCTGACATCCAGGATTCATCTGTCGCAAGCAAGACAGCAAGCTTGAGTTTTGCCATGCAATTGGAATCATATCCCTACCAATTGCAGCAGAAATACTATAGGTTGTTGGTGGCCAGTGGGACTTGTGGATAATGTCACAACAAGAAAATTTTAATGCGACGATTAGGCCAAGTGCAAGCAGTGTGAGATTAATGCTAATCCTTTTAAATGAATGCTACTTTCTCTAAGATTGTGGTGAGGTTGCACTGTGTGAAGTGCTGCAGTCGCTCCCATATGAATCCTTTGACACTGCCTGCATGCAAGCTCCAACTCTCAACTTGGTAAGCTTTTTTTTTTTCTTTTAAATAATGGAATCACTTATAATATTCAACCCAATAAGATCCGACTTGAATTAAAACTATTAGGGGGCGTTGATAGTAGGTAATCTATTAAATTATTGGTAATTTAAAAGGGGCATAACTATGTTTGGTACGAATTTGATGGAATATATCCTGTAGTTTATATGGATATAGTGTACTCTAATAATTTTTTTGATAAAAGCCCTTGCCTCTTTTGTAAAAATAAAATAGCCATTTCAAACAAATTATTTCGGCTTTTTCTCCTCTTTCTCATATATCGCCGACGTTATCTTTTTTTCATAT